>CM076575.1:772002852-772568156 GCA_034641835.2 Pinus albicaulis | reverse complement strand
GGTTTTTTTTAAGACTACGACCGTTGGAATAATGATTCCGATAGTGCACCCACTCAGCTCTGAACCTTCGGCGCAAAATTCAAGCGCATTGAAAAAAGAATTCCTCTCATTGGATGATTAATCATCCAATCAACATATGGAATATTTTCAGACAATATTGGAAAAACAATTGAATATGTTTCATGACCAATCAAGTTTCATTATTAAGTCAGTTCTTTATTGAAAGGGGCGATTGCGCTTTTGTGTTTCAATGGAATGTGGACTGTTATGAAAGAAATCATTATAAAATTGCGAAATTTGAGGCATAAGCATGGTGAACTTAAGGAAAATCGAATAAAATATATGGAGTCGATTGAAAGGTAAAAAAAATTCTAGAGATTTGGCAGAATGTTCACTTGGAAAAAAGAAATGAAATTTAGCATATGTCCCAACGAATTTGTCTGCTCACCTATTCAGATGTTTTCTCTACATAGATGCTCCACAAGATCCTTCTTGTTGGGATGAGGTTTCGAAGCCCGATATGCACACACGCGATAGCAACTAAGTGTAACTCACGATGCAGCTTACATATTATTCCATGCCACATACATACATAGATATGTATTAATTTATCAAAATAATGCTACTTAATACATAAATCAATATATTATTAATATTTAATCATAACATTAATATCATATTAAAATATTTAATAACATCGTTGTTAACAAGTTAATATAAAATTACAAAAATATTTAAATAACATTAATAATGCATTAAAAATATATTAATTTACATATTTATAAAATTTTAATTATAAATTAATTTATTAATTAACAAATGTTAATTAAGATTTATAATTATGGCTTTATAATTTATAATATTAAATTTATAATAAAGTGTATATTAAGTTGATTCCTTTTTTTTTTCAGAAGAATATTAAGTTGATTCCTATAACATACAGTAATCATATTTAGTAATGTAATTGTATTAATACTAATTTCTATATCAAAAAAATATCTTAATGGACACTCTATATTTTCTCTTCTTATTTTCTCTTCTTATTAAATCAAACGAAACCAATCTTAATCTTTCCTCTTTTACTAAATAAAATGAAACCAATATTATATTTTCTCAATATTTTTTTATTCAAAATGTCTCTTAAAAGAATTACAATCCAAAAATTATTTTTATCGCTTAATGAATCTAATGAAATATCACTTGATAACAATAAATAAATAATTAAATAAATACAAGAGGGCCATTGCACAAGCGTACAAGAATATTGAAAAGGCGCACAATGCTCTAGTTTTAAATGATTTGCAGTTACTATGCAATATTCTTTATAGAAACACCCAAATGAAAGCATCCAAAACATAGAAACATGGAGATCATTACACGTGACAAAGTTGCAAAATGTCGAAGTTTTATTGCAAATGTTATTTTTAAATTAAATGATAAAATGTATAAAATTAGTACAATTATATAAGTTGAATAGGTGATTGGTGATAAATGTAGATAGTCATCCAAATATTTATGTGTCATTTAATTTAAATAACATTAAAAATTTGTAATAACTTGATAGAGTGGAGGTCGATCATATAAATTTTGAAATTGAATAATTATTTTGAAATCCTTAATTTCATAACTTAGATGGTGTATACCAAAAAGGTATTCTCAAATTAATAAATCTAGACCATCCGTACATTTTAATATTTTTAAGAATAAAAAATCTAGAAGCCATATTTTAACATTAAAATATTTATCAACACAATTATATATATATATATAACAAATTTACTTTATTTTATTATAAGATATTATTATTAAATTGATAAAAATTAAATGTATGAGATCAAATGAAAATTAACTAATATAGTATTTATTTTAAAAAAATGGTATTTTTCCAATAATATAATGCATATGAAAAATGAGTAATTTCTTTCCTTTTCCATTTTCTCATTTTCTTTATAATTTTATTAATAATATTTTTCATAATTTTATTAGTAAATAACTCATTTAATTATACAAATAAGTTGAAATTCTCTCACTTTTTATTTATAATGTTACTGATGGTTATTTCATGTATTTACTTGTAAATGTTAATATAATGGATGTAAGGCCTAATTGATGTCATATTAGTTCAAGGAAGAGGGTGGTGATCCTTCTTGTAATGTATCCCAAGATTTTTCAATCATTTGTACTCTGTCTTGAATCCTATACATGTATATTTAATTCATGCCAAATGTCAGCTGAGTTGGGGATGGTCAGACCTAGTCTCGAAGTCAGTTTTTGGTTAATTTGCATTGTCATCATGTGTTTGATGGATTCTGAAAGCTATAATGTTACTGATGAAAATAGTTAATAATACAAAAATTATTTGTGATATAAAGGTTATTTCTTCCATTAAGGGTAAGATTATAGATATTATTAAGCTAAATGTAATAATTAAATTTGTAATTTTAAATAAATTATTATTAAAAGAAAATTGTACGGGGCATAGAGAAGATAGTAATAGGGTGTTATATTAAGGCAATTCATGGTGTAAATGTCACTAGTTTAAATCTTTGTGGGTGAAAATCCAGACATGCTAAGGGTTTTTGTGGTCCATGCTAGGTGTGATATTCAGGTGATTGTGATGACTTAGATAACCTTGGGTGATGACTACCAAAACCAAATGTTAGTCGTCGCAGTGATTTGAGGACTCACATAAAATAGAAAACAATTTTTTTTTGTTTAAATATAAATGTTTTTTTATATGAAATTTCATTTAGATGTGAATAAAAGACCCATACAATCAAATATGATATAAATCTCCACTAATTATAAGAAGTATGGATGAAGGAAGACGAATATCTACCTCGATATTTATCTCTTTACTATTTATAAGACCATCATAGGTCCATATTAACTCCACATCTACCAAGCACCGAGAGGAATCAAATTTATCAAGCTACAAACATTTCCTCAAGTTTTGCTCTCAAAATTTTGTTTTCATCTTGATAGATCTGATCCCTCTCGATGCTTGGTAGATCTAGAGTTAATATGGATCTATCATGATATTATTAAAACCTCGACGACACAATTAGATTTTTTATAATTTCTTTAATTTAAATTTTTAATGTGATATGCATATTATTGATTACTGATATATAGACAAATATATTTTTAATTATATGTCTATTAATTATATGTTTTGAAATATAATCATTATTATTAGTAATTACCAAGGAATAATTATATAAACTAATTTGTCTATTGAGAACTACTATATTGCAATAATTAATGCAACTTATAATGTTTAACATTCAAAATTAAATGTTTGTTTTTCAGTATTGAAATCTATTTTTCAAACATTTTACTAGACCATAACTTGAATATATTATTGCATCCTTTTCACATTATATTTCCATGTAAATTACAATATTATATAAGGAAAATTTCCCAAAAAATTCTATTTGTGGGAAATTCCCCTAAACCTCTACCAATGGGAGATCTAACGAATTACTTCCAACGTCTTGGACCCCTTTACGATAATAATAAGGGGGGGAAACCCCCATACAACCCTTGTAAAAAACTAGGACCCAAACATGGTTAAAAACAAGACCTCTAAGTCAACAAGATAATCAAGCTCCATAACCAACAAATATGAACCTTCTTAGAGAAACTATAGTAATCAAGCTTGTAATTGGAGAAGATAGATCTTCCATGTCAAAGGTTAGATCAAAGGGAAAATAAGGGGAACATGGAGACCGATAAAAGCAGTTAAGAATACAATCAAAGAAAGAGTATATGATTTTTAGTGTCGTCAACCATTCCCAATCCCTATTCAATATGGTAGTGAAGAACAGCATCAAACCATATCACGATGATATTGATGCTTTAAAATTAAATCACTAGTTGTAGTAGTTAAAAATATAATTTATTGCTCATCACATAGATTAGGAACAAATATCATTTGCTAGGATGAATTTAAAGAGCCATGCCCTAACTTGGTGGGAAAACCATACAAAGACACTTAGGCTAGAGAGTATCCCCCCAATAACTATGTGAGAGGAATTTAAAACCCTCTTTAAATTCCCAAATTTACTCTATCAAATATGTAGAGGACCAATCATTCTCATGGAATAACTTTAGGAAAAATGTTTAGGAGTACACCATTGAATTTAGTAAGATCGCAATTATGTTGGGCATCTCTCCCAAGAGCCAAAATTTAATCCTTAGGTATATGGGGGGCATACATAGCCATATATTAAAGTAGGTGATGTTTCTTGAGTCTAGAATATTGGATGAGGTTTGTGTACAAGCACAGTATTGGAAAAAATATGCCAAAAGAAAGGGTCCTCAAGTGGTTCAAAATAGAAAGAACACCAAGAGGATTCAAAGGAAGGGAGAAAGAAGTGGAAAGGGGAAATGAGAATAAGGGAATTTCCACTACACATCAATGCAAGGACACCAAAAATCATTGCAATCATTGTAACATTAATGGCCACATAAAAAAGTGTTGAAAGTTGTATCCAAAGATGAATTTGAAGAACTAGAAGAAGGATGGGAAGAAAAAGAATAATCTCACTACATATTCAAGTAACTAAGTGGAAAGTATATATGATGTAGATGAGAATATAGTTTGCATGTTAGTGTAAAAGGAGCTGAATTTAATTAGCCTTCATCAATAAGAAGATGACCAAGCCCTTCGATATTAAGATACAAATCAAGAAGACAAAGGTCAATGATGTTCATCTCACATTAAAAATGTAGCCTCATAACAATAGATCTAGTAAAGAAACTTGGATTAGAGGTTCGAGGTAATCCTAGCCCATATCCTTAGGGATGGGTAAATAGGATGCAAAAATCAAGGTACCAAAATAGTGCAAAATAAAGCTTACTACTGGTGTTTATTTTATTAATGAAGTAGAACTGAATGTTATTCCACTTAATGTATCTTGAGTTGTTTTTGGGAGTCCCTATTTATAAATGTGGCTCACAATCTTCATGTAGAGATATAATCAATAGCACCTCATCAAGGATGATAAAACCCTGATTATCAATGTGTACAAATGAAAGTCTAAAATTTCATTGGTAAATTCCAGCTAAGCTAAGTAAGAAGCATGGTTTACTATTTTTAAGAAAAAATCTGTTTGGCCAACAGTTAACAAGGGAAATGCATCCATAAAGGGGTGAATGAAATAATAAAAACAAAAACAATAATGGCTTATACAAACATATAGGGGAGTCCTTTAGTGGCCTAAATGGTTATCACTCAAGAAGGAAGTGGAGAGCGAGATCCAACTGTTATTAGATTCTCCATTTCATAATATTGGGTTGTATGGATAGTCTATTTTAGTGAATACAAGGATGTAGTAGTTATTGGAGGAGGGTGTGATTCAATCAATTACCTCACATTATGGGTTGATAATCATAATTGCGCTAAAAAATATGCGAATTGGTGAACGCGCATGAATTATAGAGCATTAAATAAGATTAACCCTTAAGAACGTGTATCCCATGCCTAGGATGGATGGTATGTTCGGTTAGTTGCAGCAAGTGTGAGATTTTCTCCTCCAAGATAGTTTGTAAAACAACATATCATTCAAATAAACAATAAAAAATGAATATAGATAAGGGAATAGTACATTCTTAATTAAGATCACAGATGTAGTTGGTGCATTTCATAGACCAAATCACATGACTGACCACTTATACAATCTTTATCTAATTTTGAAGTTGGACTTCGAGGAATCTTCTTCCTTAACTAACACTTGATTATAACAATATGGGAGTGGGAGTGAGAAGGAAAATCAGAGATGGTTTAGTGTCTATAGAAAATTATCAGGATACAGTTCTTAGGTAACTCCACGAAGGGTTCCTTTTCCTTTACAGTTGCATTATTTATATTTCAGACAAAAGAGAGTAGAAATGGCTCACCTTCTAGTTGGGTTTTCTCTAGTAAGTGTTTCCTAGAGAATTTATTATGTTCATTGTAGTTTTTATGTGATTGTATTTTATTGTCCTATATTTTTTGCTTTTTTATATATTAGATACATAGCCAGAAAAATATTAATTAAGAAATTTGGAATGTAAGGAAATTAACCCTCATATTATAAATTTAAATCTATTTTTATTAGATATGTTGTGATGAATTGTCCAACAGAATATTCATGGAAATTTATGGATCATTCAATCAATAAAATTCAATGAATTTCCATGCAAAAATGTAAAATGATATCTAAGCTAACCTAATAAAACCAAAGAGAAAAAACCCAATAATAAATACATCACTTACTTTACCCTAATTTTAGTAGGAATTTAATATATAAATAAAAATAAAAAGACAATTAACAAAATGCATACTAAAAAATTATGAGAATGAATAACCACTTATATTTAATAGTCATAGATAAATAGTTTGTGAGACGAAAAAAATAAGATACATTACTTATACACAAGAAATATTTTCATTGTAAGAGAAACATTTACATGCACCAATCACATGCAAAACAATTAGCACATAGATTTCAATGTACATTTATTGTACATGGAAATCAATGCATCGAAAATTGAATATAAATTGAAATTGAAATAGAAATTGACATAGAAATAGAAATAGAAGTCGAGATATAAACTAAAATTAAAGCATCAATTTCAATTTACATTTTCTATCATTTATTAATAAATGCACATTGAAATCAAAACATTAGAAATATAAGTATAAATTGACATAAAGATAACAATAGAAATATAAATTGACAATGATATAGTAATTGAAATATAAATTGACATGTACATAGAAGTCAACACATTGATGTAAGTGTACATGCATTGATTCAATATTGTTACTATATTTATATTAACTATATTTTTGAATCAAATATATTGAAATCAACATGGAATGTATTGCATATTGAAATAAATGCATAGAAATAGATATCGCAATAGAAACATGAATTTATATTGAATAGAAATTGACATATGAATTGGAGGATAAATTAACGTATAGATTGAAATTGACAAAGATATTGAAATAAAAATTGATATAGAAATAGAAATCGAAATTTACAGAGAAACTGAAATATATATTAAAAATTGAAATAAAATGTGACATGTGAGTGGAGTGAAGGCATTAATTATAGTGTACAACATTGATTCAACATTGTTTTTCATTTTTTTTTTTGTGGACGGGGGATGGTAATCCATGAGGATTTGAATTGGTGACCTATTAAAAGGAATACCTTAATAATGCACCCATTCACTGTTAATCAAAGTCTCGTTTGCTCATTGAATGAACATTTTTACTTTATTTATATTCAATTTATTCCTCATGTAACTATTAAATTGTACTGATGAATAATTATACTCTCTATGTTTTTAACAAACTTAAAAAAAATAAAATTCATCTTATTTGATAATTTACAAACTTTGTAACAATACCAAAAAATTTAAAACTGAAGAAGATAGATTGAGATTGATCGTTCTCAATAATATTCTATGTACTTTTAATTGAGGAAAGTGAGTAAATTTAAAAATAAGCATATTGATATTAGATTTATATAGAATATTGATCTCTTAAACAATTTGTGTTCACCCATGATTATAATCTCTTGATCCACATACCCAATTTAATGGGAGTGTCTACTTATCAAACGTTTTGGAAATCCAACAGATCTATGGACGGAATTCAATGAAAACATTTGTGTTCAAATCTCTATTCGTGTTTTTTAAACTGTTTTTTTGCCTACATATATGGATTTAACACCCTCGAAAACCCCTTGACACTTCAACTGTGAAGAGTTCACCCATTAAAACTTGTGATCTCAATGAATCTTTGTCATATTCTAGACAAATTATATCTTAAAATAAACTAGAAAATTTCCAAATTTTTTGATAAGTAGACACTCCCGTTAAATTGGGTATGTGGATTAGGAGCTTTATGTGTGAACTAAAAGAGAAGGGTGAGAAAATCAAAATGGAAAAGAATTTAATTTGTTTTAGGTGATTTAGTTTATATAAATAGTAATGGAATATATATATATATATAATAGATTTTTTTTCATAATATTAAATGTATTTACATTTTTAAAAATATAATTTAAATTAAATTAATTATAAAATCATTAACGTCATATACGTGGTTTATAATGGAATTGGGCTTGAGGAATTTCAAACTTTTAAATTATGAATGGCCAAAATTTCATAATCTCGGAATATTCTTTATCTAATACATGATCCTAAGGAAAATATGGAAGGTATGTGAGTAGGTTTTCAGATTCTTTGGTATGCTGCTATCTTTAATTTATTAAAAAATAATTCATGAAAGGTGACTAGGTTTATCATTAATTAGAAAAATTATGTATGTTTAACAGTTCATTTGGTATCAGTATGCTACATTAATTTAGCATGGTGATTGATTTCACTGGACGTTGGCTTTGTGTTGATTCCATTTTTTCTGCATCGATCAAGTTGGAATAATGCTTGCAATAGTGCACCCACTCAACTTTGATGATATGAACGTATGCAGGAATGAAAAAATATAGATATAAACATAAACATAGAGATGAAATTTAAATAAAAATTCATTTCATTAATATTAAAGAACTGAAATATTCTTACATACAGAATGGAAATAAACTAGCTCGGGTGATGGTAGCTTATCTCTAAGAAGAGATGTGGTGACTACATGCTTCTTGTAGTAAAATTAGCTGAATAAATCACTTATTCAATGAAGATTAACCCCATCATACATCAATTTCGAATTGCATGCATAACACATAACCCTCTTCTACAATTAATTGTCACATGCGGAAATAATATAGAAGCAATCGCACATCAAATCAATCACACATTAACTCAGTATGTATGGGGAAAGCCTATAGCTGAAAACCCCAGCTATTGTGTATATTATAATGGAGAAATCATGTAACAATCATAGTACAAAAACTCTTCACAAGCTCTCATGCACTACCTCCCATGCTACACACTATCAAGCTAGATCTAGCAAATCACTTGCTCCAATCCTTAGCCACTTGATAGCCAGCCTCTATTGCGTATTTAATGCTAGGTGATGGCCTCCTTATATAGATAAACCACCAGCCTAAACTTTGCAATACTCATAGCTTACTCCACCTATCTATGTGTTGCAAATAGCAACAGTATAGTTACAACTGATAGCTAACTCTACCCTTTCATCTATCTCTTTCACTGGTCTTCACTGAACTGATCATGCACCGTAGTGAACTGAAGTGTTCTTGAGTTGACTAATGAGTTAATATTTAGTAAATTAAATATTATTTAATTTACTCCACTCATATCTAGTTGATTAGTTAGTTAACTAATCCCAACTAGTTCAACTAAAACAAACAGAACACAACTCCACTATCTGTCCCGTTAACTCCTCCAAAACTCCTGCCACTGAAGTCTAACCGAAGCCAACCATGCAAGATGCCATCAAACCCTAGGAACCACGTGATTCCTTGTGTCAGTTGCATGAGCCACCTCCATGACTCAAACTGAAGTGCGCCAAGAGAGTAAACTGCTGTTTATAGTCAAAATATTATTAAGGGTAAACAATATTTGACTTCCATATTTTTAGGAGATCAGTCTAAAAATAGCCTGGGTCCTAAAAAATAGGGTCTCATCTATTTTTACCGACATGTCGCATCCATCAAGAATCTCCAAGTAGAATTCCCAAATTATGGTCCGTATGTCTAAAAATAGACATAGTCTAAAAATAGACTTTGCGCCAGAATTTGCCTGCGGGCCCACTTAGTGAAGGCGACTTCATTTCACTAAGCTCCATCATCTTGCTGCATTTTCAACACTCCCTCTCAGCAAGATATGGATTATCCGCAACCCCTATCCTGCCTCTGTGGAATTCGAACTTGCTCCTGGTGAGCGCCTTCGTCAAGATGTCAGCATCCTGATCCTCCGTGGGAACATATGAAAGCATCATGATTCTCCGCTGAACACAATCTCTGATATGATGGTACCCGATGTCGATGTGTTTGGATCTATCATGAAATACTGGATTAGCCGAGAGTTTAATGCAACTCTGGTTATCACAATAAATCATTGTAGGCTCCAAATGCAACTCGACAAACTCGCGAGGATCTTCTCATCCAAATAGCCTCAAATGCGTACCAAGCTGCTGCCTCAAATTTCGCTCCGCCGAATCGAGTGCCACGGGACCGTTTCCGCCTGACTCAGAAACCGATTGCCGACCCACGTTGAAAACTCCTCTGTGGCGTTCTTCCTGGCCGTAAACGTTACGTCGCCGCATCCGTGAAACCAGAAAGCTTCACTCCATCCTCCTGTCTGTACCATAGACCATATCCCGATGTGCCTCTGATATAGCGTAATACATGCTTGCCCGCCTTCCAAAAGAGCTTGGTAGGCTTAACCATAGCTTGCGAAAGCTGGTTAACTGCATAGCATATATCGGGTCGAGTATTGACCAGATACATCAACGACCCCACCAACTGTCGATAGACAGTGGCATCCACTACCTCCTCCGAAGTAGCATCTCCCTTTCTCCAACCTCCAGGAAGAGGGGTATCAACAGGCTTGCAGCCTTGCATGTTGAACCTCTCCAGAATCTCCCGGGCATACTTGCCCTGAGAAACAAACAGTCCTCCACTGCGCTGCCAAATCTCCAATCCCAGGAAATAATGAAGGATGCCCAGGTCCTTCATCTCAAACTCTCGTGCAAGATCCTCCTCGCATGAAAGTATCAACTGCTCGTCGCCAGTCAAAATCAGATCATCTACATACAGTACGATGATCAACAGCTTCCCCTCCACCACAATCTGGTACAGGTTTGGATCCGCCTCACTCTTGGAGAATCCAAGCCCGGTGAAGTAGCTGTCTATTCGAGTGTACCAAGCACGAGGTGCCTGCTTCAGCCCGTACAGTGCTCTCTTGAGTCGGCACACATGCGACTCACTGCTGAAGATCTCAAAACCTTCAGGCTGCTCTATGTACACCTCTTCCTCAATAACTCCATTGAGGAACGCAGTCTTCACATCCATCCGATGAATGTGCCACCCCATCTGCGCTGAGAGAGCAAGGATCGTCCGTATGGAAGAGTACCTTGCGACAGGTGCAAAAGTCTCCTCATAGTCAATCCCCTCGATCTGTGAGAAGCCACGGGCGACAAATCTCGCTTTGTACTTCTCCACACTCCCGTCAGCTGCCTGCTTCACCTTGTAGATCCATCGCGAACCCACCACTGATTTCCCAACCGGTCTTGGGACAATCTCCCATGCACTGTTCCCGATGATCGAATCATATTCTTCGATCATGGCATCAACCCATGCGGGTTCCTCCACAGCTTCCTCAAAAGAGGATGGCTCTGTCACAACACATTGACTCATAAGAGCCATGTATCCAGTGTACCGATCCGGTGACTGTCTCTGTCTGCGCTGTGCCGTAGGTGGTCCTACAACCTTCTCTGCATCCCGAGCCAGTCGCTCAGCTTCTGTAGTGCGCATGCGCCCTCTGATGGTTGGCGCTGCCTGGGTGGTTTCTTCCACCTCCCGAACCTCCTCTTGTGGCTGATCCACATCCGGAAGCTCCTCCTTAGGAACTAACAGCTCCTCATCTGCATGCAAGTGTAGCTCCCTCTCAAGCGAACACCGCATGGCTTTCTCCTCCTGAAATTTTATATCCCGTCGCACAACAGTCTTGCGACTGTCTGACAAATACACCTGGTAGTTGTGAGGTGTATCAGTGTACCCCACAAATATTCCAACCTCAGCAGTTGGATCCATCTTCCTTCTCGCATCCTTCGTCACATGCATGTAGACAGGAGAACCAAAAATCCGCAAATGGGAAATATCAGGCCTCTTGCCAGAATAAGCCTCCTCCGGTGTATTCATGCCAAGAACCTTGTGAGGACAACGGTTCTGCACATACACTGCTGTATTGCATGCCTCAGCCCACAAGTGAAGGGGTAGGCCCTGATCATGCAATATCGCCCGTGCAGCACCCACGATCGTTCTGTTCTTCCGCTCAGCCACCCCGTTCTGCTGTGGGTTATGGGGTGCGATGAGCTCTCTCCGAATCCCTTCTGCGCTGCAGAACTCCTTGAATTCAGCCGAGATGAATTCACCACCGTTATTACTCCTTAGAGCAATCACCTTCTTCCCCGACTCCTTCTCGACCAGTGCTTTAAACTCACATAACTTCGCGAATGTATCGCTCTTCTTCTGCATGAAGAAGATCCAGCACTTTCGAGAGAAATCATCAACAAAGATCACATAATACCTGTGCTTTGCTGTCGAAGCAACCGAGAAAGGACCACACACGTCTGTGTGAACTCTCTCAAGGATCGTCGTGGCGCGACTATCCTTCTCGTGAAAGGTGGCTTTCACATACTTCCCTAAAGTACACCCCTTGCACTGATCTGACTGCGCAAGAGTGCCCTTAGGAAGTCCAGTAGAAATCTGCTACAGAATCTTCAAAGCTCCATGGTGAAGATGGCTCAATCTCCTGTGCCATAGTTCGCCCTCATCATCCCGGCTCACCACATCTCCAGCCTTGCATGCCATAGCTGCGCAGTCATCTACCTGCAACTGATAAAGGTTCTGAGTTCGAACCCCTATCTTCCGGGTCTCTCCAGTAGTCTTACTGCGCAGGAAGGCTTTTCCTTCGCCGAAGACCACATCATACCCCTTATCCTCCAACATCGCTACTGAAATCAGGTTCTTCTTCAATCCAGGTACATGCATGACATCCTTTAAGACAAAGGGTTTACCAGACTCCCTCTGAAAGGATACGGTACCGATACCAGTCGCACCGTATCTACCGTCATCGCCCATCTCGATGTGCATACCCAAATCCTTGTCCTCCAGATCTGAGAACAACTCCCGATCTCCCGTCATATGAAATGACGCACCGCTGTCTAAGAACCACACCGATCCCATCACACTTGAAACCAAGCATGCAATCAGTGAAAAGTCAAGCTCGAACTGTGAAGCCAAAGCTTCTCCATCTGCAGATCTTCCCGCTTGTTTGTTCTTCTTCTTCTTTGGACAATTGGTAGCATAATGTCCGTGATCATGGCAGTGAAAACACTTCACTTTCGCCATATCCTGCTTCTTGCCCTTAGCACCAGAATGAGAGGTTTTCTTACCCTTCCCCTTCTTTGCTTTGGACACCAAAGCGCAGCTTTCTTCATCAGCTCCCTTTGATGAAGATCCATCTCGAGTAGTCCTCCTTATCTCCTCCTGCATGAGATCCGCCCAAAGGCGCTCCCATCCTGGCAGCTTCTCCCGACCATTGACATTATCTTGATATGAGTGCCAAGCCTTCGGAAGACCAAGGAGAGCCAGGTCGACCATGTCCTCGTCTTCGACAGTCACCCCCACACTTCCCAGCTCATCTCTGCATTGAGTGAACTTCGTGAGGTATTTGGCGACACTGTCGCCCTTCTCCATCTTGATGTTCCTGAGCTTATCTTTGAGCGCCAGCTTCCTTTGGTCACTCTTACTCTGGAATAGATCCGTCAAAGCTTTCCACATTAAATATGGAGTAGCCTTTCCATGCAGGCTGGATACAATATGATCCTTGACGCCCTCCAACAGGATCCTTCGACATTTCGCGATCATCTTCTTCCATGCATCGACCAAAGCTGCATCAGTGGGCTTTGGGACATCCGCATCCACGAACTCCTTCAGACCATTATCTTCCAACACTGCTTCCATTCGATCTTTCCATGCAATATAGTTCGAACTGCCTTCAAGAGCATATTCGAGTCGCAAACCATTGAAAGAAGACATCTTTCAACACCGGCACCAAGAAGAACAACCTTCTGCAAAATTCGAATTCCAAACTCCAAACTCTATCGCTTCCGATCTATACTTGGAAACAAATTGTTTCCAAATCGAGATTATTTGCCAAAGGGCATTCACAGATCTTTACCTTACAAAGAAGGATGAATATTCCGGAGGCTACGCCCGCATGCGGACTGCAATCAGAAAGTAAGTTTGCAGCTCACGTAATAGATCTCGACAATTAATCTCGAGCTCCGATGATATGTAGAAATTAGCTGAATAAATCACTTATTCACTGAAGATTAACCTGGTCATATATCAATTTCGAATTGCATACATAACACATAACCTTCTTCTACAATTAATTGTCACATGCGGAAATAACAGAAGCAATCTCACATCAAATCAATCACACATTAACTCGGTATGTATGGGGAAAGCCTATAGCTGAAAACCCCGCAGCTATTGTGTATATTATAATGGAGAAATCATGTAACAATCATAGTACAAAAACTCTTCACAAGCTCTCATGCACTACCTCCCATGCTACACACGATCAAGCTAGATCTAGCAAATCACTTGCTCCAATCCTTAGCCACTTGATAGCCAGCCTCTATTGCGTATTTTAATGCTAGGTGATGGCCTCCTTATATAGATAAACCACCAGCCTTGACTTTGCAATACTCATAGCTTACTCCACCTATCTATGTGTTGCAAATAGCAACAGTATAGTCACAACTGATAGCTAACTCTACCCTTTCATCTATCTCTTTCACTGGTCTTCACTGAACTGATCATGCACTGTAGTGAACTGAAGTGTTCTTGAGTTGATTAATGAGTTAATATTTAGTAAATTAAATATTATTTAATTTACTCCACTCATATCTAATTGATTAGTTAGTTTAACTAATCCCAACTAGTTCAACTAAAACAAACAGAACATAACTCCACTACTTGTCCCGTTAACTCCTCCAAAACTTCTGCCACTGAAGTCTAACTGAAGCCAACCATGCAAGATGCCATCAAACCCTAGGAACCACGTGATTCCTTGTGTCAGTTGCATGAGCCACCTCCATGACTCAAACTGAAGTGCGCCAAGAGAGTAAACTGCTGTTTATAGTCAAAATATTATTAAGGGTAAATAATATTTGACTTACATATTTTTAGGAGATCAGTCTAAAAATAGCCTGGGTCCTAAAAAATAGGGTCTCATCTATTTTTACCGACATGTCGCATCCATCAAGAATCTCCAAGTAGAATTCCCAAATTATGCTCAGTATGTCTAAAAATAGACATAGTCTAAAAATAGACTTTGCGCCAGAATTTGCCTGCGGGCCCACTTAGTGAAGGCGACTTCATTTCACTAAGCTCCATCATCTTAGCTCCCTCTCAGCTTACTTCTTAACTGTGTTACAATGAGTTTCAAGGGCATTTTTATTGTCGAAAATTAAAGGAAAACCTTAAACAACCAAAACCATAACCCCAAGAGATGAAACACCAAGAGTTTCTGGGTCCCAGTGGGTTTAGTTGGCAGCCAAATTCTCGGGCTCGTATCTTGGTCACATGATCTTTGTTTGGTGCATATGATACGTCATTGGAAATGTATCTCTGAGTACTAAAATATTTGTTGAAAGCCCTTTTCCATGTCAATGGGCCAACTGCAGACCTCAATAAAACATCATTTATGGGGTTAAAACAGCTTTGGAAGTCCAGGATCAGAAAAAATACTAAAAATAGTAAATGATGCAATAATAAATGAAACAAATGAAACTGGCAGGAGGTGTAGGTGGAATAGGTGGGTGGCCACCTATATCCACCTAGATCAATCCTCTCCCTTAGGAAGAAATGGTCCCCATTTCTTGTAGAGACTACATGAGGTGAGGGAATTTCTGTTGAACATAGTCCCTATTAAACCACTTTCCCTGGTGAAGGAGTTGCCCTGCTTTGAAAGATCGATATAGATGGATCATCTGTTGCTGAGTGTTTTTGATATTTGTGCCCATGATCCTATCAGTTGTGGCCTATTTGATGAAACTTGGGTTGAGCTCTATTGGTGTCAGATGCTCGGCAATATTAGATGGATCCAACAATGGGGGAAAGCATGGAATCTGGTCCACATTGAATATGGGGTGCATGCCAAGGAACGATGGACTCCTCAAATCGAAGGAATTATCCCCTAAAGCCTTGGTGATTGTGTATGGCCCATACCAGATAGGTCGAATCTTATCGTTGGGCCCAACAAGGTGCTCCTTCTGCAAATGTAACCAAACTTTATTTCCCACCTAGAAGTTGTGTGACACTCGATGTTGATCATGGCGTTGCTTGAACTTAGCGTTAGCTCTATCCAATATGTCATGGACCTACTGGCGGATGTGTTGAAAGTTCTCAATGATGTTGTTATCCATGTTAGCTTCAGACTGAACATGAGACGAATATTCCTAAGTAGTTGTGAATGGTATGGCTACATCAATGGGACATAGTGGCTCAAATCATAACCCCACCTGAAAGGCTGGGTGGCGAGTTGAGCTATGGAGAGCTCTATTGTAGCTATGGTGAACATAGGGGAGGATTTTATCCCATGTGTGAGGATGCTTCAATTTTTACATGCGCATAATTCGCACGATCATTTTGTTGACGACCTCAATTTGGCCATAAATTTGAGGGTGGAAGGTCATGGAATTAGTGAGCTTAGTATCCAACATTGACTAGAGGCTTGACCAAAGTGTACTAAAAAACTTGATGTTTTGATCTGAGATGGTGGACTGTGGGATCCCAAAGTTTACCCACACTCACTCAAAGAAGAGATTAGAAGTGGCTTATGTGCTGATACTTTTCTTGCAGGCTACTATAATGGCCATCTTAGAGAATTTGTCGATGACCACAAAAACAAAATCATTGCCAAGATTTGTAGAAGGAAGGCCTGACATGTAATCCATGGAGATGGATTCCCATCATCAACTAGGAGTAGGCAGAGGAGTATATAGGTTGTGCTTCTTGATTGTCGGTTTGGAAATAGAACATGTAGTGCAAGATCTGATGTTCTTCCCAACATCATGTCGAAGGTTCAACCAATAAAAATACTTTTGAAACAATGTCGTTATTTTCTCTACTCCAAAATGTCTAGCAACTTGATTGTAGTGCACCTCACAAATTTACTTTTTTTTTATTATAAGATATTATTATTAAATTGATAAAAATTAAATGTATGAGATCAAATGAAAATTAACTAATATAGTATTTATTTTAAAAAATGGTATTTTTCCAATAATATAATGCATATGAAAAATGAAGTAATTTATTTCCCTTTCCATTTTCTCATTTTTCTTATAATTTTATTAATATTATTTTTCATAATTTTATTAGTAAATAAGTCATTTAATTATACAAATAAGGTGAAATTTTCCCACTTTTTACTTATAATGTTGTTGATGGTTATTTCATGTATTTACTTGTAAATGTTAATATAATGGATGCAAGGCCTAATTGATGTCATATCAGTTCAAGGAAGAGGGTGGTGATCCTTCTTGTAATGTATCCCAAGATTTCTCAATCATTTGTACTCTATCTTGAATCCTATAAATGGATATTTTATTCATGCCAAATTTTTGACCAAATGTTAGCTGAGTTGGGGTGGTCAGACCTAGTCTTGGAGTCAGTTTTTGGTTAATTTACATTGTCATCATGTGTTTGATGGATTGTGAAAGCTATACTGTTACTGATGGTAATAGTTAATAATACACAAATTATTTGTGATATAAAGGTTATTTCTTCCATTAAGGGTAATATTATAGATATTATTAAGCTAAATGTAGTAATTAAATTTATAATTTTAAATAATTTATTATTAAAAAAAAATTGTACGGGGCATAGAGAAGGTAGTGATAGGGTGTTATATTAAGGCAATCCATGGTGTAAATGTCACCAGTTTAAATCTTCGTGGGTGAAAATCCAGACATGCTAAGGGTTTTTGTGGTCCATGCTAGGTGTGATCTTTAGGTGATTTTGATGACTTAGATACCCTTGGGTGACGACTACCAAAACCAAATGTTAGTTGTCGCAGTGATCTCAGGACTCACATAAAATAGAAAACAATTTTTTATTGGTTTAAATATAAATATTTTTTATATGAAATTTCATTTAGATGTGAATAAAATACCCATACAAACAAATTTGATATAAATCTCCACTAATTATAAGAAGTATGGATGAAGGAAGACGAATATCTACCTCGATCTTTATCTCTTTACTATTTATAAGACCATCATAGGTCCATATTAACTCCACATCTACCAAACACTGAGAGGAATCAAATTTATCAAGCTACAAACATTTCCTCAATTTTTGCACTCAAAATGTGCTTTTCATCTTGATAGATTTGATCCCTCTCAATGCTTGGTAGATCTAGAGTTAATATGGATCTATCATGATTTTATTAAAACCTCGATGACACATTTAGATGTTTTATAATTTCTTTAATTTAAATTTTTAATGTGATATGCATATTATTGATTACTTATATATAGACAGATATATTTTTGATTATATGTCTATTAATTATATGTTTTGAAATATAATCATTATTATTAGTAATTACCAAGGAATAATTATATAAATTGATTTTTCTATTGAGAACTACTATATTGTAATAATTAATGCAACTTATAATGTTTAACATTCAAAATTAAATATTTGTTATTCAGTATTGGTAAAAAACCTATTTTTCAAACATTTTACTAGACCATAACTTGAAGATCTTATTGCATGGACCTTTTCACATTATATTTCCATGTAAATTACAATATTATATAAGGAAAATTTCCCAAAAAAATTCTATTTATGGGAGCTTCCCCTAAATCTCTATCAATGGGAGATCTAACGAATTACTTCCAACGTCTTGGACCCCTTTACGACAATAATAAGGGGGGAAAACCCCCATACAACCCTTGTAAAAAACTAGGACCCAAACATGGTTAAAGACAAGACCTATAAGTCAAGAAGATAATCAGGCTCCATAACCAACAAATATGAACCTTATTACAGAAACTATAGTAATCAAGCGTGTAATTGGAGAAGACAGATCTTCCATGTCAAAAGTTAGATCAAAGGGAAAATAAGGGGAACATGGAGACCGATAAAAGCAGATAAGAAAACAATCAAAGAAAGAGTATATTATTTTTAGTGTCATCAACCATTCCCAATCCCTGTTCAATATGGTAGTGAAGAACAACATCAAACCATATCACGATGATATTTATGCTTTAAAATTAAATCACTATTTGTAGTAGTTAAAAATATACTTTATTGTTCATCACGTAGATTAGGAACAAATATCATTTTCTAGGATGAAGTTAAAGAGCCATGCTCTAACTCGGTGGGAAAACCATACAAAGACACTTAGGCTAGAGAGTGTCCCTCCAATAACTATGTGAGAGGAATTTAAAACCCTCTCAAAATTCCCAAATTTACCTTATCAAATATGTAGAGGACCAATCATTCTGTTGGAACAAATTTAGGCAAAATGTTTAGGAGTACACCACTGAATTTATTAAGATCGCAATTATGTTGGGCATCTCTTCCAAGAGCCAAAATTTAATCCTTAGGTATATGGGGGGCCTACATAGAAATATATAAATTATTTTATGTTTCTTAAGCCAAGAATATTGGATGAGGCTTATGTACAAGCACAGTATTGGAAAAAATACGCCAAAAGAAAGGGTCCTCAAGTGGTTCAAAATAGAAAGAACACCAAGAGGATTCAAAGGAAGGGAGAAAGAAGTGGAAAGGGGAAAGGAGAAGAAGGGAATTTCCACTACACACCAATGCAAGGACACCAACAATCATTGCAATCATTGTAGCATTAATGGCCACATAGACAAGCATTGAAAATTGTATCCAAAGATGAATTTGAAGAACTAGAAGAAGGATGGGAAGAAAAAGAATAATCTCACTACATATTCAAGTAACTAAGTGGAAAGTATATATGATGTAGATGAGAATATAGTTTGCATGTTAGTGCAAAAGGAGCTGAATCTAATTAGCCTTCATCAATAGGAAGATAACCAAGCCCTTCGATATTAAGATACAAATCAAGAAGACAAAGATCAATGATGTTCATCTCACATTAAAAAGGCAGCCTCATAACAATAGATCTAGTAAAGAAACTTGGATTGGAGGTTCAAGGTAATCCTAACCCATATCCATAGGGATGGGTAAAAAAGGATGCAAAAATCAAGGTAAAAAAATACTGCAAAATAAAGCTTACTATTGGTGTTGATTTTATTAATGAAGTAGAACTGAATGTTATTCCACTTAATGTATCTTGAGTTGTTTTTAGGAGTCCCTATTTATATATGTGGCTCACAATCTTCATGTAGAGATATAACCAATACCACCTCATCAAGGATGATAAAACTCTCATTATCAATGTGTACAAATGCAAGTCTAAAATTTCATTGGTAAATTCCAGCTAAGCTAAGTAAGAAGCATGGTTTACTATTTTTAAGAAAAAATTCGTTTGGCCAAGAGTTAACAAGGGAATGCATCCATAAAAGGGTGTATGAAATAATAAAACAAAAACAATAATAGCTTCTATAGACATATAGGGGAGTCCTTTAGTTGCCTAAATGGATATCACTCAATAAGGAAGTGGAGAGCGAGATCCAATTTTTATTATATTCTCCATTTCGTAATATTGGGTTGTATGGATAATCTATTTTAGTGAATACAAGGATGTAGTATTTATTGGAGTAGGGTGTGATTCAATCAATTACCTCACATTATGGGTTGATAATCATAATTGCGCTAAAAAATATGCGACTTGGTGAATGTGCATGAATTATAGAGTGTTAAACAAGATTAACACTTAAGAACGTGTATCCCATGCCTAGGATGGATGGTATGTTTGGTTAGTTGTAGCACGTGGGAGATGTGCTCCTCCAAGATATCTTGTAAACCAACATATCATTCAAATAAAAAATAAAAAATGAATATAGATAAGGGCACAAGACATTCTTAATTAAGATCACAGATGTAGTTGGTGCATTTCATAGACCAAATCACACGACTGACCACTTATACAATCTTTATCTAATTTTGAAGTTGGACTTCCAAGAATATTCTTCCTTAACTAACACTTGATTATAACAATATGGGAGTGGGAGTGAGAAGGAAAATTAGAGAGGGTTTAGTGTCTATAGAAACTTATCAGGATATAGTTCTTAGGTAACTCCACGAAGGGTTCCTTTTCCTTTGCATTTTCATTATTTATATTTCAGACAAAAGAGAGTAGAAATGGCTCACCTTCTAGTTGGGTTTTCTCTAGTAAGTGTTTGCTAGAGCATTTATTATGTTCGTTGTAGTTTTTATTTGATTTTATTTTATTGTCCTATATTTTTTTCTTTTGTATATATTAGATGCATAGTCAGAAAAATATTAATTAAGAAATTTGGAATGTAAGGAAAGTAGCCAATAAATTTAAATCTATTTTTATTAGATATGTTGTGATGAATTGTCCAATAGAATATTCATGGAAATTTATGGATCATTCAATCAATGAAATACAAGAATGTAAAATGATATCTAAGCTAACCTAGTAGAACCAAAGAGAAAAACCCAATAATAAATATGTCACTTATTTAACCTAATTTTAGTAAGAAGTTAATATATAAATAAAAATAAAAAGACAATTAACAAAATGCATACTAAAAAATTATGAGAATGAATAACCACTTATAGTACTATGTTAATAGTCATAGATAAATAGTTTGTGAGACGAAAAAATAAGATAAATTACTTGTACACAAGAAATATTTTCATTGTAAGAGAAACATTTACTTGCACCAATCACATGAAAAATAATTAGCACATAGATATCAAAGTACATGTACTGTACATGGAAATCAATGCATTGAAAATTGAATATAAATTGAAATATAAATAGAAATTGAAATAGAAATTAACATAGAAATAGAAATAGAAGTCGAGATGTAAACTAAAATCAAAGCATCAATTTCAATTTACATTTTTCTATCATTTATTGATCAATGCACATTGAAATCAATACATTAGAAATATAAGTATAAATTGACATAGAGATAACAATAGAAATAGAAATTGACAATGATATAGTAATTGAAATATAAATTGACATGTACATAGAAGTCGACACATTGATGTAAGTGTACATGCATTGATTCAATATTGTTACTATATTTCTATTAAACTTAGTCCTCATGTAACTCTCGAAATATATTTTTGAATCAAATATATTGAGATCAACATGGAATGTATTGCATATTGAAATAAATGCATAGAAATAGATATGGCAATAGAAATAGAAATTTATATTGAATAGAAATTGACATATGAATTGGAGGATAAATTAACGTATAGATTGAAATTGACATAGATATTGAAATAAAAATTGACATAGAAATAGAAATAAAAATTGACATAGAAATTGAAAGATATATTAACATTGCCATCAAAATTGAAATCGACATAATAATGCACCCATTCACTGCTAACCAAAGTCTAGTTGGCTCATTGAATGAACATTTTTACTTTATTTATATTCAATTTATTCGTCATGTAAATATTAAATTGTACTAATGAATAATTATACTCTCTATGTTTTTAACAAATTGAAGAAATAAATAATTTAGAAAAAACAAAATTCATCTACATATATACCTACATATAATTTTGATAATCTACAAACTTTGTAACAATACCAAAAAAATTAAAACTGAAGAAGATAGATTGAGATTGATCGTTCTCAATAATATTCTATGTACTTTTTTTTGAGGAAAGTGAGTAAATTTAAAAATAAACATATTGATATTAGATTTATATAGAATATTGATCACTTAAACCATTTGTGTTCACCCATGATTAGAATCTCTTGATCCACATACCCAGTTTAATGGAAGTGTCTACTTATCAAACGTTTTGGAAATCCAATAGACAGAATTCAGTGAAAACATTTTTGTTCAAAGCTATAATTGTGTTTTTTAACTGGTTTTTTGCCTATATATATGGATTTAACACCCTCAAAAACCCCTCGACCCTTCAATTGTGAAAGGTTCACCAAGCAAAACTTGTGATTCCAATAAATCTTTGTCATATTCTAGAGAAATTATATCCTAAAATAAACTGGAAAACTTTCCAATTTTTTTTATAAGTAGACACTCCTGTTAAATTGAGTATGTGGATCAGGAAATTTATGTGTGAACTGAAAGAGAAGGGTGAGAAAATCAAAATGGAAACGAATTTAATTTGTTTTAGGTCATTTAGTTTATATAAATAGTAATGGAATATATATATATATATATATATATATATATATATATATAATAGATTTTTTTTTCATATATTAAATGTATTTATATATTTAAAAATATAATTTAAATTAAATGAATTATAAAATCATTAACACCATATACGTGGTCTATATTGGAATTGGGCTTGAGGAATTTCAAAATTTTAAATTATGAATGGCCAAAATTTCATAATCTAGGAATATTCTTCATCTAATACATGATCCTAAGTAAAATATGGAAGATATGTGAGTAGGTTTTCAAATTATTTGGTACACTCCTATCTTTAATTTATTAAAAAATAATTCATGAAAGGTGACTAGATTTATCATTAATTAGAAAAATTGTGTATGTTTAACAATTCATTTGGTATGAGTATGCCACATTAATTTAGCATGGTGATTGATTTCACTAGACGTCGGCTCTGTGTTGATTCCATTTTCCTGCATTGATTAAGTTGGAATAATGCTTGCAATAGTGCACCCACTCAGCTTTGATGATCTGAACGTATGCAAGAACGCAAAAAATATAGATATAAATATAAACATAGAGATTCAATATAAATAAAACTTCATTTCATTAATATCGAAGAACTGAAATATGCCTACATACAAAATGGAAATAAACTAGCTCGGGTGATGGTAGCTTATCTCTAAGAAGAGATGTGGTGACTACATGCCTCTTAGCTGTGTTACAATGAGTTTCAAGGGAGTTTTTATTATCGAACATTAAAGGAAAACCTTAAATATCCAAAACCATAACCCCAAGAGATGAAACACCAAGAGTTTGTGGGCCCCATTGGGGTTAGTTGGCAACCAACTTCTTGGGCTCATAGCTTGGTCACATGATCTTCATTTGGTGCATACGATACATCATTGGAAAAGTATCGCTGAGTACTACCAAGCCCTTGTCCATGTTAATGGGCCAACTGCAGACCTTAAAAAAACATCATTTATGGGGTTAAAACAACTTTGGAAGTTCAGGAACTGAAAAAAAAAAATAGTAAATGATGCAATAATAAACGAAACAAATGAAACTGGCAGGAGGTGTAGGTGGAATAGGTGGGTGACCATCTATATCCATATAGATCAATCCTCTCCCTTAGGAAGAAATGGTCCCCATTTCTTGTAGAGACTCCATGAGGTGAGGGAATTTCTGTTGAACATTGTCCCTATTAAACCACTTTCCCTGGTGAAGGAGTTGGCCTACTTTGAAAGATCAATATAGATGTGTTGAACACATAATCCTCTATGGGTAGGTGTGGAAGGCGAAGAGTCACAAAGGAGTCCAAGTGACGTTGGAAGATGAATCCAAGAGTCACACCATTGTATTATAAATGTACATCTATGGTGAATAATATGAGTATCTCATGCTTATCTTTCTATGTGTGTGTTTAACATGGTATCAAATCCAAGTTTAGAGGTCCCATTAAGCTTCTGAATAGTGATAACCTGTGAATGTGAATGCTTGGAATCTCTCTTGACATATAATGCTCCATACTGCCAAAAATTTCTGCCATATCAGAGCTGTGGACTTTCTTCTTTGGAGCTGGGTGAGTCCTTAACAGATTCTGGGCTGAGTTTCTTGCTCATAACTAGGCCAAGTTCCCTCAAATAAAACTGGTACAATTTCTTGCAAGTTTTCTCCTTCATTCTTGCTGAGCGTGACCATTATTGGAATTGTGGGACAATGTTTTGAACCAATAGAAATCCTGGGTGTGAGAGCTAGCAAAGTTTGCTGGTAAAGACGAAACTTAGAGACTGATTCGAGTTGGATAACAGTGTATTCCTGTTTTCTGGTTACATGCTGGAGCTGTTGGCACATTTCCCTTCTTAACTAGGTCATTTTGTTGAGGAAAGAAGCTGCTGATATGACTGATAAAGAAGACTGATACACATGGTTGATTTCCTTTAGGAGAGCTGCTAAAATGAAGGTCACTTTGTGGAGCAGATTTATCAGCAGAATACGTTCAAACTGTTTGATAAAAGACACCAGTGAAGGTTAACTGGAAGTGAATCGTACAAAATGAGTGCCACTTTGTAATAGAACATGCTAGAAATAGAGTCGCATGCGACCAAAGTATCATACCAAGAAACTGGCTGCAGGAATTATACGAGAAGGTTTCTCAAATTCTTTGATTACCTTAGCTAGAGAAAGTTGTATTCTATAAAAATACCTCATCTATGCCTTTATTTCAATTTGGTGAGCTGTAGTTAAGATATTTCCACGCAACTAATTCTGACAGTTCAAATTTCTATTCAACAAAAGGGGTATATATTACTACATTCTTAGTTTATCTTACTCGGTTGTGACGGTATTACACAAGATAATGATAGATCAATAGCTTCTATATTTTATTGCTGCAATGGAGTTCAGGCCCTTAGGCATCCATGTCAAGTTATGTTCCTGTGTTGTTTGTAAGCGGACATGGACATGTTATCGCTGATTGAGTTTTAGACAAAACAACTTACGAGTTTTGTAGGACAACTTCTTAAATATGAACGCAATTCCAAATATCAGGCCACAGTGTCCTCTCTCTTAGCAGTTTCATGACATAAGATGTGATATCATTCTTGAAGTGTTCATGTTGAAAAGGAATATGGCTAAATTTTGCAGGAACAATAATTTTCTACCTATGATATGGAGCAGATAATGCCATTTCTGTTCTTTTGGTAAGGTTCAAGGCTTCAAATTTCGGAAAATGATGTTGAATCGAACTTGCAAAATGAAGATGAATTAGCCTAGTGCTTCATTTCCAGGGGCTATTTATCATTATACATGATAGCATTCTAGATAGAGAAGCAGCTGGAATATATTTTGAAGTGCAACACTTGACATATTTTGCTGAGGCCATCACACCATGTAGCAAATATCTTCTTCTATGCCGAGAGGTTAAACATAGCTTTGTTGAATTGATGAAAGACTGAATTGGTTATATATAAATATTGTGAACATATATGTCATCGGTTCAACTAGTACTCAAATATAAAAGCCTCCACCAATAACCAATTTGCATTGTCTAGTTTGGTGGCTCCTTGCAAATTTTGGCAAAGAAGAATTATAGTATTGAAGGAATAGTTAAACTGCTTCTTGGTATGCTTCAAGAATTTTTGGACTCCTTGCACACATTTCTTGAAAAGGAAACACTCCCATTTGTTGATCTTGAACCTTTATTTTTTTCTGACACAATGGAAAAATTTGATGAAGTATTAGAGTTAGTGAAT
Source organism: Pinus albicaulis (assembly GCA_034641835.2). Taxonomy (NCBI): domain Eukaryota; kingdom Viridiplantae; phylum Streptophyta; class Pinopsida; order Pinales; family Pinaceae; genus Pinus; species Pinus albicaulis. The sequence continues at coordinate 772,541,870 of CM076575.1, read as the reverse complement.
ACTTTGATACTCTCCATTGGTGATGAGATGGTAAACATCAGCAAGGAAAATCTTTCCGACATTCAAAAATTTCCTACAACATGCACAAGAGAAGATTGAGTTTCTGCAACTTGAATCTCAGCTCCAGCAAGAAGAATTAAAACAAAAGAGCCATCATTCTAAACCTGTTTCTGGGGAGGGGTGAGGGCAGAGTGGGGGAAGTACGAGGTGGGAAGGGTGGGGAATGGCTATAAGGGGAGGTGAGGTGTGCGACAGGTGAGTGGGGAGGGAGGGCAAGGTGGTGAGGGGAGTGAAGCGGAGAGAGATGGGTGAGGGCCGAGGGTGACGGTGAGGGGGAGGCTTGAGTGAGGTGAGGGGAGTGCTGTGTGAAGGGGTGGGTTGGGAGTGCGGTGAGCTGTGCGAGGGGGTGTGGGGGCTGTGAGGGTGAGGGATGGGGAGCGGGTGTGAGGGCCGTGAGGCCGTGAGGGCTGTGGGCTAGAGTAATTTATTTATTTTTTTAAGTAAAAACACACCAAAGCTAAAGAATTTTAACTGTAATGAGAAATGGTAGAGTTTTCACAGTAATGCACAGAAAAAGTAGGCATAAATTGTAGGAAGAGATTTCAGAATTTGTAGTAAACAAAAACTTAGAATTTTCCAGAATGCTGATTGGCAGGAGTAGTCAACAAAGTGCCAGAAGCAGTAAAAACTGAATGCAGGAGAGAGCAGTGAGAAAACCTGTAGAATTCTAAATGAATCCAACAGAATAATTTCTGAATGCTGCAAAAATTGATTTCTGAATGCTGCAAAAATTGATTTCTGAATGTTGCAAAAATGCACAGGATTTTTACAAGTTTACACAAGCCATAAAAACAAATGGCTTACACAAGATTGAGCTGGTTATGAACGTATCAGCTCCAGCAAGAAGAATTAAAACAAAAGAGTCATCATTCTGAACCTGTTTCTATTCAGAAAATTGAGAAGGACTCTCATCAGCATCAAGAATATAAAGTTGCAGTCGATTCACATTATGTTCCTTGTACAAGAGCAGATTTACATGCAGATGTAGCAGCTCAGTCTGCACTTCCCAAGCCCATCATCAGACCTTGGGAAGAGCTTGTCCACAACAAGCACAGAACTGTTCTTGGATATGACAAGGAGTTGTCCTTTCATATTCTGGACTACTCCAAGCCCATCAAATTTCAGAGTGTCGAATTTCTTTATGATAGTTCACTTGCAGCTATTCCAGATCCTACTCGACTTCCACAACAACAACAAAAGATTGTAAAATGCCAACATTGTGATTTAGTTGGCCATATGAAATATCACTGTTTCAATCTTCACCCATGCAAGAATTGTGGTCGGCACACCCATTCTTCACACAGATGCTTCAAAAACAAGCCTCCTGCAAGAACAAAGATTCATCTTGGATGGATCGCTTCTTGGCAATGGGCATCAACAGCCAAGAAGATTTTTAAGACATATGTCAGAACTTGTTCTCAAATATTGAGCAAAATTGCAGTTGAGTTTTCGCCATCATCTCACCTTATACCTGAGAGGGAGGGAAATGGTGGTCATCTACAAGCTTCAACGCCACATCAAGTGAGCCTGAACCACAATCTATTATTCCAGATTCAGAGTTGTAGCCAGAGACATAGCAGTTCAAGCGAGCCTGAGCCACAATTCGTCATTCCATATTCATAGTTGTAGCCAGACACACAGATGCCCATGAGCATGCCTTTGGTTGATGGACAGCCTTAAACCATCCATGTGAGGTTCATATTCTTCCTCTTCAAAGAATTCAGAGCACTTCCTCTCATAGAAGACTTCAACTTCTTTCCAGCCTTGGTAGAGTTTCAGGAAATGCATCAAGCATTCCAGATTTGGTGGTCATCCTTAAACCATCACAGGTTGTAGACTTCCCTTCTTTTAGGTTGAGGGTCTCCCTCTTCAAATATGAGGGAAAATTCCTCTAGCAGAAGCCCTTAACTTCTTGCCAGTTTTGGAAGAGTTCCAGGAACTACAATAAGCATTGCATTCCAGTGTTGGTGGTCATCCTTAAACCACCTCTTTATGTCAACATTTCAAAGAGTTGATTCAGCCTAAGTGCTTATGTGCATACTTTGCAGATTTGTATTACAACTCTCTTCTTGGACTCACACATACCCCTTCGGATTAAGGGGGGGAATGTTGAACACCTAATCCTCTATGGGTAGGTGTGGAAGGTGATGAGTCACAAAGGAGTCCAAGTGACCTTGGAAGATGAATCCAAGCGTCGCACCATTGTATGATAAATTTACATCTATGGTGAATAATATGAGTATCTCATGCTTATCTTTGTATGTGTGTGTTTAACAGATGGATCATCTATTGGTGAGTGTTTTTTATATTTGTGCTCATGATCCTATCAGTTGTGGAATATTTGATGAAACTTGGGTTGAGCTCTATTTGTGTCAGATGCTCGGAAATATCAGATGTATCCAAAAATGGGGGAAAGCATGGCATCCGGTCCACATTGAATACGGGGTGTAGGCCAAGGAATGATGGACTGTTGAGCTCAAAGGAATTATCCCCTAAAGCCTTGGTGATGGTATGGCTCATACCAGAGAGGTCGAACCTTATCGTTGGGCCCAGCAAGGTGCTCCTTCTACAAATGTAACCAAACTTTATTTCCCACCTAGAAGTTGTGTGACACTCAATTTTGATCATGGCATTGGTTGTACTTAGCATTGGCTCTATCCAATATGTCATGGACCTACTGGCGGATGTGTTGAATATGCTCAATGATGTTGTTATCCCTGTTAGCTTTAGACTGGACATGAGACGAATATTCTTAAGTAGTTGTAAATGGTATGGCTACATAAATGGGACATAGTGGCTCGAATCCCAACCCAACCTGAAAGGGTGGGTGGCGAGTTGAGCTATGGAGAGCTCTGTTGTAGCTATGTTGAACATAGGGGAGGATTTTATCCCATGTGTGAGGATGCTTCAATTTTTACATGCGCATAATGTGTACGATCATTCTGTTGACAACCTCTATTTGGCCATCAATTTGAGGGTGGAAGGTCGTGGAATTAGTGAGCTTAGTATCCAACATTGACCAGAGGCTTGACCAAAGTGCACTAAAAAAATTGGTGTTCTGATTTGATATGGTGGACTGTGGGATCCCAAAGTGTACCCACACTCGCTCAAAGAAGAGATTAGCAATGGCTTATGTGATGATACTTTTCTTGCAAACTGCTATAATGACCATCTTAGATAATTTGTCGACGACCACAAAAACAAAATCATTACCAAGATTTGTAGAAGGCCCGACATGTAATCTATGGAGATGGATTCCCAACATTGACTAGGAGTAGGCAGAGGAGTATATAGGCCGTGCTTCTTGATTTTCAGTTTGGAAATGGAACAAGTAGTGTAAGATCTGATGTTATTCCCAACATCCTATCGAAGGTTCAACCAATAAAAATACTTTTGCAACACTGTCTTTGTTTTCTCTACTCCGAAATGTCTAGCGACATGATTGTAGTGCACCTCCTAAATTATCTTGGCACGCTCACTTGAAGGAACATAGAGGTGTCCACGGTGGCATAACAGTGCACCCTAGAGATCAAAATATGGAACTTGCTTGCCTTCCAGGAGAATTTGGTACATCTTGTCTAATTATGGATCACTCTTTTAAATATGCAGGCATCCCAAAGTCTTGTTCCAAAGATATTTTAGCGCAATGGTCAGTGCCATATCTGGTGGTCGATTGATACTGTTTTCAATATTATTGGTGTTTCCCTTCTTGTACTTGATGTTCAAATGGAAGTGTTGGAGATATGTGGACCATTTATGATGGCGATCGTTTTGAAATTTTCCTTGTGTCTGTATGAACTACAGGGGTCAGTGGTCTATGTGGATCACATTTCCTTCCCTAGAATGTAATTTTTCCATTATCGTTAGGCCTGCACAATGGAATACATCTATTTTTCATAAGTGGGAAAATTTTATACTATATCTAAAATTGTCTCACTGTGATATCCCATCGGATGCCCATATTGGGTAAGAACTACACCAATAGAATTTTTAGAGACGTCTATCTCAATTTCAAAAGGTTGTTGCAGGTCTGGAAATGTGAGCACTGGAGTAGAGTAGAAGCGATGCTTCAAATTGATAAAATCCTTATGTTGGGATTCAAACCAAAATAAATTTGATTTTGCTTCGCCTTGGTGACTTGACTCAAAGGACAAGTGATATGAGAGAATCCCAACATGAACTTGCGATAAAAATTGGAAATACCCAAAAAGTTGCGGACCTCTATTAGAGTGGTTAGTGCTGGCCAATCTTGAATAAATTGTATCTCGGCTGGGTCCACATGCACTCCTCACTCATTAATGATGTCCCCTATATATTTCACTTGGGTCATACCAAAAGTGCATTTGTCCAAGTTGGCACACAATTTTTGTTGTCACAGGGTTTGGAGGACCTGTCGGACATGGTGTATGTGCTCTTCCCAGCTCTGGCTAAAGATGAGGATGTCGTCCAAGTACACTACCACGAACGAGTTTTTGAAGGGCTGAAAGATGTCATCAATCAACCACATGAAGGTTTTGGGGGAATTCATTAACCTGAAAGGCATTACCATCCATTTGATAAGGCCTTCCTTGGATTTGAAGGTGGTATTCCATACATTAGAGGGTTCAATAGGTACTAGGTGATACTCGGACTTCAGGTTAATATTTCTGAAGTATTTAGCACACTTCAGCTGGTCCATAAGGTCAAATCCATAGGATTGGATACCAATTACAGACATTGATCTTATTCAATTCTCTATAATCAATACAGATCCTCTAGGTTCCACCCTTCTTCTGTACCAACACAATCGGGCTCCCACATGGTGATTAACTTGGCATGATGTGCCCTTTCTGCAACAACTCTTGAATCTTCCTTTTGATCTCATCATTCTCCGAAACAGAGTGTTAATATATTGGTCCATTGGGTAGCGATGCACTCGAGGTCAGGTCGATGGAGTGCTTGAATTGACAGTGTAGGGATACCCCTATGGGTGAGGTGAATATGTCCCTATAATACTCCATGACCTTGTCCATATGTTTCTGTTGTGCGGAAGAGCCCTGTCTGGAGGACGTGGAGGTGGCCACAATCTTATTCTTGCCATGAGGTTGAATCATGAGGAAGAAAATTTTCCTCATTTGAGAAATGATATAACTGCATTACTTTGCAGAGATCAAAGAGATGGCGGTAAGTGGTGCCACCTTCGGTATCATGTACAACTTATTTTCCAAAGTAATATTAACAGTACGAGGCTTAGAATCATACACAACATAATGCTTCAAAAAGTATGGTTGGCCTAATAATACATTACAAACTTCAGGAGGAGAAACATCATATAGTACCTCATTTGTGAAGGGCTTCATCTTGTAGGGGAGGCGACACTTCTTGCTGACATGGAGATCTCATCCTTAGTGAAGCCACTTGATGGTGTATGACTACATGTTTGGTGTGATTAGTAGTCCTAGCCATTTCACAGCCTCTTCTGAAATGAGGTTCTTTTGGCTCTCGATGTTAATAATGAACTAGAACGGGGAACCCTTCACCCACATATGTGAGTAGAAGAGGCACTCCCCCTCCTCTATATCTTCAAGATCAATATTCTAGATCTTCATGGTGGCAATGATGGCACTCAGATCCACATTAATAATCGACTTCCTTTTTTAATTCCCCTTATCAGGTTCTGACTCAGATTCATAACATGCACCTGATTCATAAGCCTTCAACTCGTCCACTAGTGACCACTTGGCTCAACACTCACTCGTGTTGTGAGTGAGGCTCTTATGGAACTCACACCACTTTATTGTGTCCTTCTTTGTCTTCATGGTGTTTTTATTTTCTTACGACTTCGAAAATTTGTCATCGGTCACCTTGCCTTGGCTTTGTCCTTTGTTTTGTGGCCTGGGGGCACCTTTTTCTTGCTTCAGATTCACAAATCCAAAGTCTTGTTTCTTTTGTTTAAACTTTTTCTCACTTTTGACATCATATCGATATGTGGCACCGAGCAAGGAGATGTCCAAAAACTCCATTTTGTCCTAGATTTACTTAGGAATAAATTCATATTACTTTAGTACCAAATGGTTCTCAAAATGCTTGATACCCAGCTTTGTGCGAAGGGCATGAAATTTTTTTTTGAACTTTGACATAGATTGGTCCCTTCCCTACCGTAGCGTGGTCCTCTTTATGTATTTATCTTCATAGCTCCCGACAGGAAAATATTATTCCTTGATGGCATCCTAGAAATAATTCCAAGTGGGTGTGGCTGAAAATAGTGAGGATTCTCTCTTTTCATTTTGATCATAGTAGGTTTCCCACCAGTCCTTGACATGGGGGGTGACTTTGAGGAGTGCAAAAGTAACCTTTTCCCAATTGGAAAAGTCATGAACTGAAACATATTCTTCCAACAGATTTAACCATCTATCTACGACGTCTGCATCTATCTAGCCTTTAAATATGGGAATGTAAAAATTAAATTTTACCTTAAAAGGAGTGTTTGTTGGATGAATATGTGTCACCTGTGGGTAGCCATCGAAGGATCCGGGAAAATTTATCGTAACAAAATCAATCTAAAATTTCATGTAATAAAAGTTAATAAAGGAAAAATTTTGACCACAGTTAAGGGACAGTTATTCCAAGTTGAATTTTGGGCAAAGATATCCTAGTGGGCATCATTGGATGTGTTTATGGCAAAGAGAAATGGAAAAATGAAATGGCTAAGGAATTAGAGAGGAAAATGTAATTTTGGCACATTTATTTATGAAAATAAAGCAAATTAGGAGAAAAGGAAGGAAAATGAAGGAAAATAATGGAAAATGAAGAAAATAGAGGCCTCATTAATAAAAAGGCTTCTCAGGATCAATATATGGATTTTTCCAGTTCATTTTTGGAGCTCTCTCATTATTATCTCTCTCATACTCTTGTATACTTAGATTTTTCTTGGAGTATATCAACATTAAGCCAAGAAGGAGGAAAGCAAGCAAATGAAGGATAAGGAAAGAAAATAAAAGGAAAGATAAAGCAAGGAAGAGCAGGATCTAGTAGCTTCAACATGAATACTTGCTGGTAACATATTGCATGTGTGATTTCCTAGTTGGTTTGGACATGAATGGATTATGCATGTTGGTATTTGGTTCTCTTACTATGAGTGGCATGGTTTTGTCAGGTTTTGACAGTGGTTTTCATCCTTTCATTAAAATTTTCTGGATTCCATGGTATGTTGGGATTTTTATCTTGGTTTTGATCTTTGTAATTTCTGTATGGATTTCAAAATCTGCGACATAGGTGGTATCAAGGAAAATTCCCAAAGGCTTAGGAATCCCTTGACCGGTTTTGGTAGGATACACGGTAAATCCTGAGGGTGGTTTCTCAGTTTAGGGCCTAGTGATCTGGGACTAGATTGTAGTAAAGCCCGAGAGACAAGGAGACTAAAAATTCCTCAAGGACAGTGAAGGATTTCCGAAGGAATTCCTTGCTCGGTTTGGTTTTGTTATCGGGGCACCAGTTTTGGTGTGATCATGATATGGTGAGGGTGGAGGTGGTTTAACCTCTAGATTCCCTTGGTTGTTTTTGGATTGATCTATCCATGATATCCTACATTCATGCTTGGAATATGGCACAGGGGTGATTGGTTGAAGAGAGATTTGGCTTAGCCATGTCTATGGTCGGGTGCTACGTGAAGTCCCAAACTTGGTTGACTATTTCCTATGTTTAATAAAATCTAAGTTCTCTTTGTTTTGTAATTATTAATGTGTGGATTTAATGGTTGTTATCTCACTATTATTTTCATGTTTTTATGCTGGTTATAAGCATGGTTAAATGACTAGTTCATGCCATTGTTATTTCATGTATTTCCTTGTAAATTTTAATATAATGGATGCAAGACCTAATTTCTATCATATCAATTCAAGGAAGAGGGTGGTGATCCTTCTTGTAACGTCCCTCAAAATTTTTCAGTCATTTGTGCTCTGTCTTGAATCCTATACATGTATATTTTATTCATCCCAAGTGTTTGACAGAATGTCAGGCCCAGTTGGGGATGGTCGGGCCTAGTCTTGGAGTCATTTTTTGGTTAATTGGCATTGTCGTCATGTGTTTGATGGAATTTGAAAGCTATAATGCTACAAATGATAATGGTTAATAATAATAATAATAATAAATTGTGATATAAAGGTTATTTCTTCCATTAAGGGTAAGATTGTAGATATTATTAAGCTACATGTAATGATTAAATTTGTAATTTTAAATAAATTATTATTAAAAAATTGTGTATGGGGCATAGAGTATATAGTGATAGGGTGTTATATTAGGGCACTCCATGGTGTAAATGTCACCAATTTAAATCTTGGTGGGTGAAAATCCAAACATGCCTGGTGTGATCTTTAGGTTATTTTGATGGCTTAGATACCCTTGGGTCACATCTACCAAAACCAAATGTTAGTTGTGGTTGTGATCTCAGGACTCCCTTAAACTAGAAAATATATATTTTTTTTGGTTTAAATATAAATATATTTTTTTATGATATTTCATTTAGATGTGAATAAAATACCAATAAAATCAAATTTGATATAAATCTCCACTAATTATAAGAATTATGGATGAAGAAAGACAAATATCTACATCAATATTAATTTCTTTACTATTTATAAGACCATCATAAGTCCATATTAACTCCACATCTAAAAAGCACTAAGAGGAATGAAATTTATGAAATTACAAACCTTTATTGGAGTTTTGCACTCAAAATGAGGTTTTCATCTTGATAAATTTGATCCTTCTTGATGCTTGGTAGATCCAGAGTTAAGATGGATCTATCATGATTTTATTAAAACCCAGACGACACATTTAGATGTTTTATAATTTCTTTAATTAAAATTTTTAATGTGATACGCATATTATTGATTAGTGATGTATAAACAGATATATTTTTAATTATATGTCTATTAATTGTATATTTTTAAATATAATCATTATTATTAGTAATTACAAAGGAAGAATTCTAGCAAATGATTTGTATATTGAGAACTATTATTTTGCAATAATTATTGCAACTTATAATGTTTAACATTGAAAATTAAATATTTGTTTTTAATATGGGTAAGAAACCTATTTTTCAAACATTTTATTAGAACATAACTTGAAGGTTGCATTTCATCCTTTTCACATTATATTTCCATCTAAATTACAATATTTTATCAAGAAAATTTCCCAAAAAATGCTATTTGGGGTAACTACCCCTAAACCTCTACCAATGGGATATCTAACAAATTACTTCAAACACCTTGGAACCCTTTGGAACAATAATAATGGGGGAAAACCCCCATACAACCCTTGTAAAAAAATAGGGACCAAACATTGTTAAGAACAAGACCTCTAATTCAAAAAGATCATTAGGCTCCATATCCAACAAATATGAACCTTCTTAGAGCAACTCTAGTAATCAAGGTTGGAATTAGAGAAGACAGAGCTAAAATCTCAAAGGTTAGATCAAAGGGAAAATAATAATAACATGGAGACCAATAAAAGCAGTTAAGAAAACAATAAAAAAAGAGTATATGAGTTTTAGTTACATCAACCATTCCCAATCCCTATTCAACATGGGAGTGAAGGAAAAAATAAAACCATATCACGATGATATTGATTCTTTAAAATTAAATCACTAGTTGTATTAGTTAAAAATTTACTTTATTGTTGATCACATAGATTAAGAACTAATATCATTTGCTAGGATGAATTTAAAGAGCCATGCCCTAAATTGATGGGAAAATAATACAAAGACACTTAGGCTAGAGAGTGTCCCCCCAATAACTATGAGAGATGACTTTCAAACCTTTATAAATTCCTAAATTTTCCCTATCAAATATGTAGAGGACTAATCATTCTAAAGGCACAACTTTAGGCGAACTGTATAGGAGTACACCATCGAATTTAGTAAGATCGCCATTATGTTGGGTGTCCCTCCCAAGAGAAAAAAAATAATCCTTACGTATCTAGGGGGCCAAGATATCCATATATGAAAGTAGGTGATGTTGCTTAAGACACAAATATTGGAGGAGGCTTGTGTACAAGCATAGTATTGGAAAAAATGCGCCAAAAGAAAGGGTCATCAAGTGGTTCAAAATGGAAAGGACACCATGAGGATTGAAATGAAGGGAGAAAGAAGTGGAAAGGGGAAAGGAGAAGAAGGGAAATGCAACTACACATCAATGCAAGGACACTAACAATCATTGCAATCATTGTAACATTAGTTTCCACATAAACAAGTGTTGAAAATGGTATCCAAAGATGAACTTGAAGAAGGAGAAGAAGGATGGGAAGAAAAAGAAAAACTCACTACACATTCAAGTAACCAAGTGGAAAGTATAGATGATGTGGATGAGAATATAGTTTTCATGTTATTGTAAAAGGAGGTGAATCTAATTAGCCTTCATCACTAGGGAGATGACCAAGCCCTTCGATATTAAGATACAAATCAAGAATAAAAAGATCAATGATGTTCATCTCACGTTAAAAAGGTAACCTAATAACAATAAATCTAGTAAAAAAAATTGGATTGGAGATTCGAGGTCATCCTATCCCATATCCATAGGGATGGGTGAACAAGGATGCAAAAATCAAGGTAACAAATAGTTCAAAATAAAACTTTCTATTGGTGCTAATTTTATTGATGAAGCAAAAATAAATGTTGTTCCACTTAATGTATGTGGAGTTTTTTTGGGAGTCCTATTTATATATCTCACACGCAATCTTCATGTAGTGATATAACAGGTACCACATCATCAAGGATGACAAAACATTCATTATCAATTTGCACAAAGGCAAGTCTAAAATTTCATTGGTAAATTCCAACGAAGCCAAGTAATAAGCATTTTTTACTATTTTTAAGAAAAAAAAACTTTGTTCAAGAGTTAATAAAGGGAAGGCATCCCTAAAGGGGTGTATCAAATAATAAAAACAAAAACTATAATGGTTTATATAGACATAGAGGGGAGTTTTTTAGTAGCCTAAATTTCTATCACTTAAGAATGAAGTGGAGAATGAGATCCAATTGTTTTTGGATTCTCCATTTCATAATATCGGGTTGTGTGGATAGCATGTTTTAGTGAATATGAGGATGTAGTAGTTGTTGGAGTAGGGTGTGATTCGATCAAGTACCTCATGTTATGGGTCACTCATTATAATTGTGCTAAAAAAAATATGTGACTTGGCGAACGTGCATCAATTATAGAGTGTTAAACAAGATTAACCCTTAAGAACATGTTTCCCATGCCTAGGATTGATGATAAGTTTGGTTAGTTGTATCACGTGTGATATGTTCTCCTCCTAGATAGCCTGTAAACCATCATATCATCCAAATAAACAATAACACATGAATATAGATAAGGGCACAATATATTCTTCATTAATATCATGGATGTAGTTGGTGCATTGCATAGACCAAATGGCATGACTAAACACTTACACAATCTTTATCTAGTTTTGAAGTTGGTCTCCTAGGTGTCATCCTCCTTAACTGACACTTGATTAAAACAATATGGGAGTGGGAGTGAGAAGGAAAATCAGAGAGGATTTAGTGTCTATAGAAACCTATCAGGCTATATTTCTTAGGTAACTTCACGAATGGTTCCTTTTCCTTTGTACTTCCATTATTTATATTTTAGACAAGAGAGAGTAGAAAAGCCTCACCTTCCAATTGAGTTTTCTCTAGTAAGTGTTTCCTAGAGCATATATTATGTTCATTGTGGTTTGTATGTGATTGTATTTTATTTTCCTATGTTTTTTTCTTTTGTATATATTAAATGCATATCCAGAAAAATAATAATTACAAAATTTGTAATGTAAAAAAACTAACCCTCGTATTATACATTTAAATCTATTTTTATTAGATATGTTGTGATGAATTTTCCAAAAAAATATTCATAGAAAGTTATGGATCATTCAATCAAAGAATATAACGAATTTCCATGCAAAAATGTAAAATGATATCTAACCTAACCTAATAGAACCAAAGAGAAAAACCCAATAATAAATCCTTTAGTAAGAATTAATATGTAAATAAAAGTAAAAATACAATTAACAAAATGCACACAAAAAAATTATAAGAATGAACAAACACTTATATTACTATGTTAATAGTCATAGATAAATAGTTTGTGAGACGAAAAAAATAAGCTACATTACTTGTACAGAGGAAAGATTTACACTGTACGAGACACGTTTACTTGCACCAATCACATACATAATCGGTGTATTGAAAATTGAATAAAAATTGAAATGGAAATAGAAATCGACATATGAATTATCATAGAAATAGAAAAGGAAGTCGAGATGTAAACTAAAATCAAAGCATCAATTTCAATGTACACTTTTTTATCATTTATTAATCAGTGCACAATGTATTAGAAATAGAAATATAAATTGACATAGAGATAATAATAGAAGTAGAAATAGAAATAGAAATTGACAATGATATGGTAATTGAAATACAAATTGACATTTACATAGAAGTTAATACATTGATCTAAGTGTACATGCATTGATTCAATATTGTTATTGTATTTCTATTAAACTTGGTGCTCATGTAACTCTCGAAATATATTTTTGAATTGTATACATTGAAATCAACATAACGTGTATTCCATATTGAAATAAATGCATAGAAATAGACATGACAATAGAAATAGAAATTTATATTGAATATAAATTGACATATGAATTTGAGGATTAGTTAACATATAGATTGAAATTGACATAGTTATTGTATTGAAATTGACAGAGAAATTGAAATATAGATTAGCATTATCATTAAAATTGAAATCGATATAAAAATTGAAATAAAAATTGACATGTCAATAGAGTTAAGCCATTAATTTTAGTGTACATACATTGATTCAACATTATTTTGTTTTGTTTTCGTTTTTCTTTTTTTTGTGGAGGGGGCGGCGGGGGGTGGGATGGTAATCCATAAGTATTTGAATTGGTGACCTATTATAAGGAATGCATTAATAATGCACCCATTCACTGTTAATCAAAGTTTAGTGGCTCATTGAATGAACATTGTTACTTTATTTCTATTCAATTTATTCCTCATGTAACTCTTAAATTATATCGATGAATAATTATGCTCTCTTTGTTTTTAAAAAATTAAAGAAATAAGTAATTTAAAAAACTAAATTCCTTTTACATTATATATACCTATATATAATTTTGATAATTTACAAACTTTGTAACTATACCAAAAAATTTAAAACTAAAGAAGATAGATTGAGATTGATCGATCTCAATAATATTCTATGTACTTTTAATTGATGAAAGTGAGTAAATTTAAAAATAACCATATTGATATTATATGTATGCATAATATTGATCACCTAAGAAAATTGTGTTCACCCATGATTAGAATCTCTTGATCCGCATACCCAAGCTAATGGGAGTGTCTACTTATTAGACTTTTTGGAAATCCAACAGATATTTGGACGTAATTCAGTGAAATAAATTGTGGTAAAATATATATTTGTGTTTTTTAAACTGGTTTTTTGTGTGCATATATAGATTCAACACCCTAAAAAACCCTTGGGAATTTCAATTTTGAAGATTTCACCCATCAAAACTTGTGATTTTAGTGAATCTCTGTCTGATTCTAAACAAATTAGATCGGAAAATATATTGGAAAATTTCCAAAAATTTTGATATGTAGACACTCCAGTTAAATTGGGCATGTGGATTACGAGATTTATGTGTGAACTGAAAGTGAAATGTGAGAAAATAAAAATGGAAATGGATTTAATTTGTTTTCGGTTATTAAGTTTATATAAATAGTAATGATATATATATAATTTAGATTAAAAAAATTATAATATCATTAAAAATTATATTTACGCCATATGTGTGGTCTATATTGGATTTGGGCTCGAGGAATTTAAATGTTTTAAATTATGAATAGCCAAAATTTCATAATCTAGGAATATTATTCATCTAATACATGATCCTAAGGATAATATAGAAGGTATGTGAGTAGGTTTTCAAATTATTTGGTACAAACCTATCTTTAATTTATTAAAAAATAATTCGTGAAAAGTGAATAGATTTATCATTAATTAAAAAATTATTTATGTTTGACAGATCATTTGGTATCAGTATGCTACATTAATTTAGCATGGAAATTGATTTCATTGGACGTTGACGATGTGTTGATTCCATTTATGCTGCATTGATTAGGCTGGAATAATGCTTGCAATATTGCACCCGCTCAGCTCTGATGATATGAACTTATGCATGAACGCAAAAAAAATATAGATATCGACATAAAAAAAGAGATGAAACATAAATAAAAATTCATTTCATTAATATCAAAGAACTAAAATATGCTTACATACAGAATGTAAATAAACTAGATCAAGCGATGGTAGCTTATCTCTGAGAAGAGATGTGGTGGCTACATGCTCTGAACTATGTTACAATGAGATTTAAGGGCCTTTTAATTCTTCAAAATCAAAATAAAACCATAAAGAACCATAACCCTAACCCCAGGAGATGAAACACCAAGAGTTTGTGGGCCCCGTTAGGGTTAGTTGGCAACCAACTTCTTGGGGTCGTAACTTGGTCATATGATCTCCATCTAGTGCGTATGATACCTCGTTGGAAAGGTATCTCTTAGTACTAAAAGATTTTTCATAGACCTCTCACCATGGAAACAAGCCTACTTCAGACCTTAAAAAAATGTCGTTTATGGGGTTAAAACAACTCTGGAAGTTCAGGACCCAAAACAATGTTAAACATAGTAAATGTTGCAATAATAAAGGAAACAAATGAAACTGACTGAAGGTGTAGGTGAAATAGGTGGTTGGCCACCTATATCCACCTGGATCAATCCTCCCCCCTTAGGAAGCAATGGTCCCCATTGCGTGTAGAGCCTCCATGAGGTCATGAATTTTTTGTTGAACATAGTCCCTGGTGAACCACTTGCCTTGGTGAAGGAGTTGGCCTACTTTGACAACTCGATATAGATGGATCCTTTGCTAATGAGTGTTATTGATATGTGTGTCCATGATTCTGTCAATTGTGGCATGTTTGATGCAACTTGGTCTTGGATCAAGGGGTCTAGACCCAGGTTCATAGTGTACTTGTGCAACCAAAAAAACCCTCCAACTACTAGCCCTTTCAGTAGTGATCCACTTGCGTCGATCAAAGTCTCACCTGAAGTAGCATGGAGGGGTGTTGGAACCAGGTTTCTGCACCCATAGGGAGATTTATGATGTGGATCTAACTCTTTCTGGTATGATCTAATCACTATTGTGTTGCACTATTTCTCTTAACCTGATTCATATCTAACTTGAACAAAACCCTTAACACAGATGTAGTTTTCGCACAAACACAAAGATCTACTCTTATTTCAATTTACTTAACAGAAACCCTTAATAATAATATAATTATTGCACAAACACAAAGATCCATTATTATATGAGTAGCCTAAACAAATTCACATTAATTAACAACAATCAGACAACAGATCTATAAGAAAATCAATAACTCATAAATCATTAATGCATAAGAAAAGGAATCAGGCAAGTAAACTAGAGACTTTGTGGAAAATTCTCTTTATTAAGCAAATCTTAAATGAATACAACTTTTTTCTCTTGTGCACACAGCCACAGAGTCCTCGCACATAGCCTAGGACTTGGGTCTTCGCGCATAGATCTGTAAGACCCTATTACTTACTCAAACAAAATCAAGACTTACTTGTCCAATTCACCTTACATAATCATCAGATAGATATTTTATTATATCTTGACTTGACTCATGCATGCCTATTTATAAAACTTAGATGTGAAAAACCCATGGACTCAAACTATGGTTTGAGCCCCATGTTTTACCCTTTTTCTCATTACAAAATGAAGGAGCTTTGAGCCGCCCCAAATCCCCTTGACTTGTGCACTGCGCTTTAACAAAATTAACAAAATTAAATCAAGACTCAACCTAGGGGACCCTAGCCCAACAGGCCCCCAACAAAAACTCATGACTCATCCTTGAAAAACTCTTCTCGAGATTCCTCCATTTTTGCCTTGAGCCCCTGGATGGATTCGTACAGAGGTTGGATGGCCTCGACACTTTGCGTTGTAGCATTTTGTGCTTCTCTGACTAATTTCTGTATAGTAGCTCCTTCTGCTGCCAAGTTGATGCTATGTTGAGTTTGGTGGAGCCCTTTGAGAGTACCCTCAGTGGTATATGATAATTGAAGTGCTTCCTCGGCCCAAAGTTGGGTCCTTGCTACCACAAGTTGCTACTTGTGGTACAACGTATCAATCTTGCCCTGAATGCTTCAGCCTTCCTGTAACTTGATCAATATTTGTGCAGGAACTAGTGTCTAAGTAGCGACCCAAATCTCATCAAACTGTTGTTGCTTATCCCACAGGTCTATCGGTAATTACTGAAGCACTGGATCTTCCTGGATGGAGGACCATATCCCCATGGTGTCTTCAAATAGGTTGTTGCACTCATCCACAACTGCATCAATGTTGTATGTTTCTTGCTCAACAATGGCATCTCGTTATGCCGGGACCTTTGGTAGTATCTCTGGTTGTAACTTCGTTTGTAGGTCAGCAATATTTTGTTCCAGGTCAACGTGCATTGTCTCAATATTTGTCTTGGAAGCATTTATTGCGGCTATAAGGGTATCAATATTTGTGGTAGGTGTAGTGTCGGATGGCACCGAAAATCTTGGAATCTCGCCACAAAGATGGGTGATAAGTGCTTCAAACTGCTCGCGCTGACTCTCTACGACGTACTACACCTGTTTGGCCTGCTTCTGGTCCTGATGTAACTTCTCAGACTGTTTTTCTACCTCCGTTCGGGCACACGAAGCGCGGTATTCTTGATACTACAACTCATCCGTAATTGTGGTATGCTTTGAATTTAAATATTTCGAAGGTTAAGAGAACAGGCGGGTAGAGACTGTTTACTTCCAATGATAAAGCGCGAAGTACTGATTCAAGAGAGTCAGAGGACATACCTGACCCCTTATTTGAAAGGGGGATATTTCCTATGGAGAAGTGTTCAACTTCTCGTAAAACAATGTCTCACTAGCTCATGATCTTTGTTAACTCAAACAGTGAGATGTCCGCATGAGATTTCTTCATGTCTTCAACTATGTTCTTGTCCTCAGCGGGAAGGACAACTAGAGTGTCTCAGGGAGTAGCTTCACTTTTTACTTCTAGAGTGATGGTCTTATCTTTATTATTTGTGGAAGCAAATTTTGTTGAGACCGCTTTCCCAGACTTTCTACGAGTGTTTTACGCCAGGTTGACTAGCGGACTGATTTTCCTTAATAAGGCTTCTTTGATCTTATTCTTCGTCACCTCTATTGTATTAGTTGGCCCTTGGCTTCTTAAATGTATCAGTTCACTAGTAAAAAATGATGAAATTAATGACCAGGTGACTAAAAAAGTTGGTCACCTCAATTATTTCAAGTGAATTACTACTAAATTTGAGAAATTTTAAGTGACCGAACTAAAAATGACAAACTTAAATGACTAATTTAGTCTAGGAATAAAATATACGACTAGATAATAAGTGACAAAAATAAAAGAGACTAACTTAAATCACTAATTTAGTATAGGGATAAAATATGTGACTAGATACTAAGTGACTAAATTAAAAGCTACTAAATTAAATGACTAATTTAGTCTAGGATTAAAATATATGACTACATAATAAGTGACAAAATTAATAATGATTAATGTAAATGACTATTATAGTCCAAGAATAAAAATATTCCCATAGATGGAAAATTGCAATTTTGATATCGAAGTGTTACATTTCACCACAAGGGTCTCTGAATCCATCTACAGTGTTAGAATTATATCAGTTGTGTCCACTCTTTCCATCAGGTTGTTGATAAGTGCATGACAGTTCTCCAAGCAATAATGTTGGATACCTTTCCCCTCATTTACCTCAAAGCGATCAAACCCACGATTCCCCTTTCCACCATGGGCTCCTCTGCCCCGATGACTCTACTTTTTAACCCTCGAACCCCCACCCTTGATATCCCCTCGCTTCCCTCCACCATGACCCCCACACGTACCCACACTAGTGAGCCACACATGCCCCTTAGTTTTTCCACCCGTGCATGGAGCCTCCATGGTTATTGCCGAGCCCACCACCCCCACAGGGCAATGGACAACAACGGAGGGAGAACGTACACACTGCACCAGGGGCTTCATAATTTGTCAAGGTTGAGGAACCCCGCCACGTGGAGAGTCCAGAGACCAAACCCCCCACCAAAGAAAACAACCACCACTAAAAAAGGAGCCAAATATCATCGCCTGCCACCGCAGGGAAGCATAAAGCCACCTCCCACTACCGAATAAAGACCGCCACGACCAGGAAAACCAAATACCACCACCAACCAAACCAACACAGGAAATTGAACAAAAAATGACGATAGAGTAGTCGATGCCTGAGCATAACTTCCCCCAGGGTAGCGAATAACCTCCAAATTCTCCTCACGGAGGCCACATGCCAATCCACCAAACACCGTCACACTCATGCCGAAGGGCACGAAATTGGGAAAAGAAACTAGTTTTTCGCTACCACCCTTGAGGTTTCCTAGACTGTAGATTCCAGCTTCCTCTCTTAGCATGAAAAAAAAGGCTCACTGAAAGCCAATAAAAATGAAAACGGGTGAGCTCACTTTCCTTCTACTTCCTATCATTGACCCAAACACAGACAATGGCTAAGAAACTGAGCAACACGAACCATTTGAACACACTACACTAGCAAATGCCCATGAGGAGCACACACAAGCCACTCCCTATATAAGCCTTTCTACAACGTTTACGCTTCCTCCCAGGAGGCCACTGCCAGGACCAACACCAAACCAGAGTGAGGAGTCGAATTTCAAGCTCCCTCATCTTCCCTCGCCTTAACCTTTCATCACCCTCGAACTCCAACGAGCAGTTATTTTTCACATGAATTGCCAACATGAAGCTAGTACCTCTCCCACTACATGTGTTATGGTGAAGGGATAGAGAGGACCCTCCCTCACCCTCACTCCACTTGTATTTACTCATGCGAGATGCTTTCCACGTGTTGCTCAGACCTCACTCCCATCAGAGAGTGTATGAACCTTTGTTAATTCAGATATGAACCTTAATTAATTTTGAATGGTATATGAACTTTTATTAATTGTTTTATATGAACCTTGGTTAATTTTTAATGGTATTATTATGAAATTTTGTTAATTTTTTAGGTATGAACTTTATTTAATTTTTTAACAGCATATAAACCTTTTATTAATGATTATAAATATGTAATTCAAACTATTTAAGTATGGTTTATTGTGTAATAATGGATAAATGTGTTTAGTTTTCTCAAATTCTATGAGAATTGTGCCAATGAATATATATATATTTCATTTAATACATTATTTACATGATTATATGAAATTAAGCTTTAAATAAAACAATATTATTGGTTTTATATTTGATTAATAATCAAAGTAGTAAATATTAATGTTTATATTTTAATTATTTTTTAATAGTGGATCCATTGAATATATTTATTTTGTTTAATGCATAATTTACATAATTATATGAAATTAAACTTTAAATAAAAAAATATATTGTGGTTTTATAGGTTTTATATTTAATTAATAATTAAAATAGTAAATATTAATATGAATATTTTAATTACTTTTTAATAGGCAATAGATTAAGTTGAATATCATTTCATTAAAATTGAAACTAGCTATCAAAGCGAATGACTGTATGAAAGTCAAACTGAAACTGGAGGCATCTATGAAACTCGAAACTGGGTCTGAAAGCCCCAAGAATGCAAACCAAGATTACCACACGAGAAAACTTGTTGTTCTTACCCTACCAAATGAAAACTGGTTCATGAAGAGGTCCATGAATAGGTTTACTAGCTAGATGTTCTGGCTCTTTGGAGCCACATTTTTTGTCGTTGGTTCTAAATTTTCCATGAAAAATGGATGTTCTGGGTCTTTGATGACAAATTTTTGCCGTTCGGTGGAAGGTTTTGGTATATTTTGAGAGAAATTGGTGATGTGGTTAAAGATGTTTAGGGGTTGAAAATTTTTCTATATAATTACATCTTCTGTCATGGATAAAAAAACATTGGAGAGAACTTGGAGGCTTTTGAAGAGGTGGGCAACAACAAATTCACAATTGAAGTCTGCAATTTTGGAGTTGGAATCACAAGTTAGTTGGATTTATAGGTTTGTATTTTCTATTTCCTATATTTGTTCTACGATTTTTTTTGTTCATTCTACGAATTTTTATTTTCTTTTGCTAAGAGATCGACTGACAATGAATGTAGGGTAGAGTGGGAAAATGGACCTCTTTTCTCAGTGAATTTTTACTGCTCAATCAATAGCATTTAATTTGCTGCCATCCCCACTTTCATTTTTTGCTGCAACTTTGTTGCTTACATGATCTTTCCAGATTTCAAGATTTGATTATTTTTCGCTATTGCAACTCCGGTAATACATTTTTTCATTAAGCCATTCCATACTTGTTCTAAATGGCTCATTTTTTGGCCTCGTGAGTGGTATGGTCTTCCTAGTTAATTATCCTCGTACACCTGAGTGAGTGAGATTGCAGTAACTAATATCTATCAGTAAGCGGGGTCCCAATAACCCAGCCTTGATCTCAATGTTTACCAATAGTTTCAAATATGGTGTTGTTCACTCTAATTTATATATAAGATTGAGTCATGGAGCATAACAACGTTGTCAATGGATGGGTGCTCTCTACCTGTTGTTTTCTCTAATCCATTTACTCAACTATTCATTTTTTACTCACCTATCCCTGCTCATGTATAGAAGATCGAGTCATGCAACAAAACATTATTTTCAATGGATGGGTGTGCTCTGCCTATTGCTCATTCTAATACATTTACTCAACTATTCCTTTTTTACTCACCTATCTTAGCCAACATGAGTGTTGATGCACTGCATTATAGTAGTGGCATGATCTATCTTCCTTTATACGCTCCAAAAAATCAACTATAGTCAGGTGATCGGGTGGTTTAGGTTTCTCATCCGGCTTAGTTTCTTGTGTTAAATTTTTCTATCTGGTGTTGATTAGGGCGGTACCTAAGAACTTTCAATCAAAGCCATATTATCCATTACCTTCGAGAATGAAACGAACCCCCAGAGCCTTTAAAGAACAAAATCGATCAAACCCCAAATAAGCACAAAAACATTTTTCAGGGGGATGAAGTTACCTTAGAATTCACGTAAATTCCCTTTGAAGGCATTTCACAATAGGAACAATGTCACTAAGCTTACTTTTTCTATCCAATTTTGATTTAATACATGTCTAGACTACATCAGATTTATTTGATCAAGACGAGATTTTAAAAAAAAATTGAAGATTTGAAACAAATCCTGTTGGAGAAAACTGAGTGGCCACCTAGGGTAAACACAAACTCATTGTATGAGTGAATAGGAAACCTGGGGAAAGAAACAAAATTGGTGCTTTTTATGACGTGTGTGAACTTCTTGCATGGATCAGAGCAGAGCTTGCAATTATGTCCATTGGTCTGTCCAAAAGATGAAGCATCACAAAAAATTGTAATACATGTCGGTATAGCACCTAGAAGAGTTTCCACTAACAAGTAGTGTTGTCACAATCCATCTAAAAATATAGAAGGAAATAGAACTAGCAAGAAGATGGTTGCTTGAACATCTATTGAAAACAATATCTAAATCATTGTCCTTTTTGTCGTTATTGTCCTTTTTTCACATCTTAAAAACAACAACCATATATGGTGATATTATATCCAGAGGACACATTGAAAAATCCCTTTGGAGAAAACAGGGTCTTATGAAAATGTAAATCATCATAAAAGTGATGAAATTCTGAAGATAACAAAGAAGATAATTAGGAATAGAAAATATTTCAATCAAGGAACAATCACCTTGCAAGAGGATGAAAGTGTCTTAAAAATTGATGCTAGTAACCATCTTGTACCTATCAGTACAAGGTATTGGATGATTGCACTATGGAGTCTGGAATATTTCTATTTTAGGCTTCCTAGTGGTTTTTTCAACACTATTTTCAAGACATAAAATAGACGGGCCTCTGAAAAATAATACTTGCAATAGGCAACAACATTCTTATTCCAACAATTCAAACACGACTGGGGATTTATACCATTTCTTAGAGAAGAAATTTTACCCCAAAAATCTTGTGGAAAAACCTTAGAAATATTTGTTAGGGCCTTTATAATGTGATCCGGGAATTTTGAGTTTTGTACTCTTGGAGAATGGGGATCCTTAAGCTACATATTTAAGAGAAAACATGACAAAGGAAAAGGGAAACAATTATCATTTCCAAGACATGAAGTTTCAAATATCCTGAATTTAGAAGGATGTGGAACCATTGGAATAAGTTTGAAGCCAAAAAATCATGAAAGGTACAGTAACGAGGATTAAAACAAAGGAAAGGTAAAATGCAAGGTTATAGTTTTTTAAATGGAGATGAAAATTCTTATGAGAGAAGCATGAATTCTAAAGCCTATGTTGCCAAACATGTCCTCCCTACATTTACTAATAGTGCTAGTGTATATGCCTCGGCCCTGATCTCAAGAGATTATAAATCCTTTTGGAAAACTATTAACTCTGCATGAAATATGGGATGCCAACTTTGTTGTAATTTTTCTTATCCCAATCAGATGAATGAAGAACATCCACATTGAATGTTTCATGACATTTCCATAGAAATGAGATACATGTCAATATTATAGAGTTCCATATTGTCCACCACATTTTTTAATCACCTATCTGTCTCAAGGACTGGCCCGTATTAAATGGAAATTGTTGACAAAGAGAATGTCAAATTCAACAGTAACTATTATGTAGATGCGAATCAAAATATCCCAAAAGGTATGCTTGACAGAATCTATTTTGTGATTATTCAAACATCAACATCTGCTATACCTCAGTCACAGCTAGTGTGGAAATCCCAAACCATGGTGAGAATGTAGGCGCTTATAGCTCAAAATCAAAATAAATTTGTAGGAAAGCCTTGAATGATAATGATTAAAATGTTAATTTCAAGTTGCTACGAATTCAAGATTATCATACAATCAAATTTCTTGTTCCTATTTTAAAATTTCATTAGGAACCTACAAGTTCTCAGAGTGTCTCAGATGAAATTAATGCATGAATTTTCAATCAATTAGCCACATTGTTAGAAATACCACAGTCACAAGATGTAGTAATGCACTACAAAATCTTCATGATTAATTCCATTAAAGATTAATTTCCAATATTATCACATTCAATTTCTATAAAAAATCATACCTAGGAGAAAAAATATAGTAATGAAAGCATAGATCCCAGGCCAAAATGCTCTGTACATTCATAAACTCATCAAAGACATCTTGCACCTTTTAACTCCATTTATGCGATTTCTTTAGCTATTTCTTCTGCCATTAAGCTATGAGCAAGTTGATGAAGCTTCCTTGCTTTGTATTTCATTTTAATTTTTCTATCTTTGACACCAATAATGATGTTTCCCCTCTCCAACTGGATATATTGCCAATGGTTGCAGAAATGAGTCAATAATATGCAGGTAGAAGAAGCATAAAGGTTGTTTGGAGCTTAACTATAATAGAAAGACTTATGCAAATAGTGAATTTAATATCATAGCAATAAGGTTAAACAAATACATTTTTCAAGAGAAATTGCTAAGGATTTCTTTGCACCTAATAGAGGTTGTGCTCTAATTACTTCAAGTTCCATTTACTATGTCTATAGGTGTTTATTTCCACCATGAACAAAAACATTTCAAAATTAGTACAGTCCAACCAAATATTTCTAAAATATTTCCATAGTCAAAAGAATATGTGCGAGTCTCTATTTCAACCTTACTACAATTTTCTAAGAGGCTTAAAGGACTATATCAAGATGGCTAGTGTTTAGTGATCTGTATCAAGTCTTGTGATATAATCATAACTCCATTTGAAGTTATATGAGAGGCCCAAAGCCCCTGTATCTACTAGAATAATTTTCTTCTTCTAATAATCACATTTAAGACTAAAAGAGAACCGTGGATTGTAAGTTATACCTTTAGTCACATCGAACATTTTTGCCAATATGGGATTTGCAAAGAAGTTGGAAATGATTGAGATATATTCTAGCATACTCATGAGATTTTGGAATAAAATTTTACTTATCACAAGTTAAATTCTCCAAATGATATATAATGATTATATTATCTTATGTTTATGTTTTAATTTCATTCAAATCAGAAATAGTTTCACTATGACCATTCATCTTTGTAAGAGTATAAACTGCGAGCACATTAGACATTAATTTCTTGTGCAACGATGTTTGAGATAAATTTAGTTGTGGAAGAGCAGTCAAAACATGAGAATATTCTTGCCAATCTAGATAGATCTTCCCTGTCATGTCCTAACAATATTGAAGGCCATGGCTAAAACAAATGAAACACCAAATCCATATTTTTTACATGTTGTTCATCAATCCACTTCAAAATGTTTGGTTGAGATACATGAGTGTTTTCTATAACAACAAAAATTTGTCTAGTCTTCCACTATCTTGAGCTATGCTTGAATTGCTAAATGTGTATGTGACTCATCTCTAGATGTTACAACTATAGTCCAAGCTGTTGGGTGCCAACTAACATCAATATTATTTTTGTGGTTCCTTGGTCATCAAATTATTTTCAGAAAAACATGGAATTGACAATATTGGATGCCTTCCAATCTGATCTACCTTGTATCCTCCACAAAACTATGTTTATTCTTTGAGAGGAACGTTTGGCATTGTCTTTGCATTTGCATCATATGACTGTTTGTTCCTATATGATTATTCCATAATGGTAATTGGAGGAAAATTTCCCTGTTGAATATTCACACATCTGTTGAAGGAAATGTGGGATAATTTTGAGTATATTGTATACAAATCAATTGTTTGAGACACATACAAGATGTCTCACTTAAAAAACAAGATAAACTACACAGGTTTCAAGATAGACAACAAGATAAACATAGTGAGAAATTGTCTACCTATCACACTTTTTAATGTGTCTCATAATCAATAATATGGCAGCCTCAACCATTTTTCTTGATGAACTGGAGTTTATTAAGAGACATTTTATCCTAGTTAATATTATTACAACTTTTGAAGGTCTTGAATGAGTATAAAAGGCTAGTCACATAATTATAGATGAAGATAGGAATACCAAATATGATTCCAAAGACATTTTCTAGTAGGGTGAACTTCTTCAAGCTTAGAAAAATAATGTAAATCTCCAAATGATGTACCCTCTTGCATGCTAGGAATAAGGAGAGAATATGGTGTAAATCCTTCATTAATGTGCCCTCCATGCAAGTGGAAAAATACATAATGTATTCTCTTCAGTGCCAAAAATATGATAATTCGTAACTCACCATGTTTCCATGAATAGGTAAGTGACTCTGTCAATTGGAGTGCCCTCATTTTCTAGGAATGAGCACTGGGAACATGTTAGAAATAGGCTTTAAAGGAGAGAGTGCACAACTGGTAACTGCCACTACATCAGTGCCTCCCCTATAGCTGAGTGATGCATCCCATTTGTTGCTAAGGAAACTCCCATTGGTGTGTTCTTCTCCTCACTGTTGTTGTAATTAATGTTTAAAAATGATCACAAGGGATGTATCCTTAAGAATTCTAATATATATTAACCAAAATTTTTTGTTGTCATGTTGATAGATTTGCATTCAAACGGTGTGAATACAACACAAATAACTCCTCAAACAAGTGCCAATCCATAGGCTTTCTCTCAAATATGACATTCTTTTGTTGTTTGACTATGTGATTGTTGTGTATGGGTGTGTTCACACTGGTAAAAAATGTGTAGTATTCTCTTCCTGTATGTTGTTTCTAAAAAGTTTTCACAATTGACATTTGTGCTCAAATGGAAGCTAAAACTTCTCTTTTCCAAATAAAGTTCTGAAAAGAATTGAAAGTAAAAAGTTAACATATTAGTTTCATATTTGAATGAAAAAAATTGAAGATGATTCAACACTCAATTTTGACAATGGATGAACACATGATGAGATAAATATGAAAGAAAACTCCATGCAAGGGGCTTATCCTCAAATCAGGCTCACAAGCCAGGTGTGAAATATCCATGTCATCAAGACCAATTCTCCTCGGTTTCCTCTAATGGAATTGTAGCAAGGGACCCCACAAAAGGTGGGAAATATTTCAAATTCGCTGGAATAATAATGTGTAATACATCCAAATCAAGGTATACAAGTTGGCTTCCAAAATGAACAGTTTGGTCCAGTCCAATTTTGTAGACCGGCTCATCAAATTTTTTTTCCAGTGTGGCACAGATATATATATATACCCTAATTCCCTTTATCACCATAATCATGGATCAAGATGGGCACATTCCTCTCTCTTTAAGGCCTGTGTTATTGAATAAGGGTTGTTTGGGATCCATTTTCCTCTATGGATTATTCTCTCAAAATAAATTGAAATCTGCCACTTGACCTTTGCTAAATGTCTAGAATGTTGGGTGTGGAGCTTGATTATCTTGTTTACTTTGTATCACAGCATTGGACCCATGTACCTTAAATGGGGCGGCAATGCCGCCCGTAAATTAATTGCTGCCGTGGGGGGTCCAGGGGGGGCGGAAACAACTTTATGGAGCCCCCCCCCCTAGCGGGGGGTTTTGGGGGCAGCGCCCCCGAAGCTAAAAACATATGTAAAATTTCCTTGTAAAAGTATAGTAATTTCTAGTCAATCTGGGCCGTTCATTAGGCAAATGATCTGACTGTAGAAGTTATGTTTAGTTTAGGGTTTTTTTTCCCTAGAAGGCAACCCCTCACTTTTATGAGGGTATTGTATCATACTGTATTGTACGTGTATTCTCGGAGCGAGAAACAGAGAGGGAGACTGTGAGAGAGAACAGAGGATATTACAGCGGATCTGATGTAGGTTTTGTCTCTTCATTTTTGTTGGATAATATAAAGGAAGGACTGGCTGTTCGGGGTGGACGTAGCCCAAACTGGGTGAACCACGTATATCTGTGTCTCTCTGGTTTTATGTGTTTTGTGTGCTTGTATTTTCCGTATATTTTATGTGTTGCATTGCTCCATAATATATAATTTTCTAACAACTGGTATCAGAGCCGAAGGTATATTTGGTTGATAAAATCGCAGGAAAAAAGGGTTCCTGGTTTGAGTGGGAGCAATGGCGGACGATGGTAAGTTTAGGGTCGAGAAATTTAACGGCCAAAACTTTGCGCTGTGGAAGATGCAGATGGAAGACGACCTCAGTATCGAAAGATCTGGTACTCTACCACGAGCTGAAAACAAAGAATTCAAGGTTATGATGTACGCGGAATGGAACATTCTGAGCAGAGCGCACCCGAATAGCACGGCTGTGCCTCGTGTCACGCTTCAACCCCTCAAGGAAAACAACAGGTTTGATGAATATACATAAACTATATGAAAAACCCTCAGCCTCAAACAAGGTATTTCTTATGAAACAACTATTTAATATGAAGATGTTAGAAGGTGGATCTGTTGCAGACTATTTAAATGATTTTAATACAATTACCAGTCAGTTAAGTTCTGTAGGGGTAAAATTTGATGATGAAGTTAGAGCTCTGTTATTCTTGTGCTCATTGCCAGAGAGTTGGAATAGTTTAGTAATGGCCATTAGTAACTCTGTCTCTGGATCTAGTACTTTAAAGTTTGATGATGTTGTTGGTGCTATCCTTAGCGAGGAAATGCGACGGAAAAGTTCCGGTGAGACATCAGGTAATGCTTTGAGTGCAGAGTCTAGGGGAAGAAGAATGGAAAGAGGAAAGAGCCCGGGATATCGCAGTAAATCAAGGAAAGGCAGATCCAAGTCCAGATCGGGGATAGTGTGCTGGAATTGCGGAAAGAAAGGACACCTAAAGAAAGACTGTAGATCTCGGAAGGGAAAAGAAGGAGACACACAACAAGAAAACAATTATGAAGCAAATGTGACAGGTGATGTGTTACAAGATGCTTTGATTCTTTCTTTCGAAAATGTTACTGATTCTTGGGTTGTAGATTCAGGGGCTTCATTCCATGCCACACCTGATAAGAAATATTTTCATGACTATGTTCAAGGAGATTTTTGATAAGTTCGTTTGGGTGATGATAAAACCTGTAAAATTGTTGGAATGGGTAAAGTTCTTGTAAAAAAACAGAATGGAAACCAATGGCTACTAAAGGAGGTAAGGCATGTTCCAGATCTGAAGAAAAATCTGATTTCAACAGGGCAGTTAGGCAGTGAAGGTTGTGTGACAACTTTCACAAATAAAACTTGGAAGGTCACCAAAGGAGCCCTAGTAATAGCAAAAGGCGAAAAGGTTGGTACATTGTATTTATGCAATGGTATTTCTAACTCTGTTAATGCTTTAACTTCCAAAGGAGAAGATGTAGCATTATGGCATCATAGGCTCGGACACATGAGTGAGAAGGGGATGAAGATTCTTCACTCAAGAAATTTGTTGCCAAGTTTGAAGAATGTTGATTTGGATTTCTGTGAGAATTGCATTTATGGAAAACAGAAGAGAGTCATATTTCTCAGAGTTGGGAAAGAAAATAAGAGCGAAAAATTGGAGCTTGTGCATACAGATGTATGGGGACCTGCTCAGGTATCATCTCTCGGTGGCTCTCGTTATTATGTTACTTTTATTGATGATGCAACTAGAAAATCATGGATTTATTGTATTCAGAATAAATCTGATGTATTTGATACTTTCAAGAAATGGAAAGCTTTGGTTGAGATTGAGACAGGAAAGAAGTTGAAGTGTCTCAGATCAGACAATGGAGGTGAATATTGCAGCAAAGAGTTTGATAGGTACTGCTCAGAGCATGGAATTCGTAGAGAGAAGACAGTTCCAAGAACACCACAAGAAAATGGTGTGTCAGAAAGGATGAACAGAACAATCATGGAGCATGCAAGGTGCATGAGATTGCATGCAGGATTGCCTTTACAATTTTGGGCAGATGCTGTAGATACTGTTGTTTA
The DNA here is from genome assembly GCA_034641835.2 of Pinus albicaulis. Lineage (NCBI taxonomy): Eukaryota > Viridiplantae > Streptophyta > Pinopsida > Pinales > Pinaceae > Pinus > Pinus albicaulis. The sequence goes on along the minus strand of CM076575.1, from coordinate 772,512,790 downwards.
TCTAATAAACAGGGGGCCTTCAAGTTCCTTGGATGGTGGTATTCCAGAGGAAGCATGGACAGGTAAAAAGGTAAACTACTCCTTTTTAAATCCTTTTGGTTGTGAGGCCTTTGTCCATATTAATAAAGAAAATAGAACAAATCTTGAGGAAAAATCAAAGAAATGTACCTTTATTGGATATGGTGTTAATGATTTTGGTTATCGCTTATATGATTATGAAAATCATAAAATCATTAGGAGCAGAGATGTAATATTTAATGAAAAGGTCTTGTATAAGAATCAGTTGTAGGAAAAGAAACAGGAAAAAGAAAGCAAGGAATACACAGTTCTTGATAAGATAGCTGAAAAAGTAAAGGTGTCTGAAAATAATAATAATCAACAACCACAACAGCAGAAACCACCACAACAGCAACAGGCACCTCAAACACCTGAAAGTGGTGTTAGAAGATCTACTAGGATAAGTAGACCCCTTGAACGATACTCTCCTTCATTATATTATTTATTGCTGACTGATTCTGGTGAACCCGAATGTTATGAAGAAGCAATGCAAGTTGAAAGCAGGAAGAAGTGGGAGCTAGCCATGGAAGAAGAGATGGAATCTTTAATGCATAACCAGACTTGGGACTTAGTCAAGTTTCCTGCAGGTAAAACTAAATTGCAGAATAAATGGGTTTACAGGCTAAAGGAAGAAAATGGAGGAAAATAGAGGTACAAAGCTAGACTTGTGGTGAAGGGGCTTGCACAGAAGAAAGGTATTGATTTTGATGAAATATTTTCTCCTTTTGTTAAGATGACTTCAATCAGAACTATCTTAAGTCTTGTAGCAGCGGAAGATTTACATCTTGAATAGTTAGATGCAAAGACAACATTTCTCCATGGAGATTTGGAGGAAGAGATATACATGCAGCAACTAGAAGGATATGAGGTAAAAGGGAAAGAAAAATTGGTGTGCAGGTTAAAGAAGAGCTTGTATGGCTTAAAACAGGCTCCAAGGCAGTGGTATCTAAAATTTGACAAGTTTATGTCTAAACAAGGTTATACTAGATGTCACTCTAATCATTGTGTTTATCTAAAAAGGAAAAATGATGGCAGCTATATTATATTGTTATTGTATGTAGATGACATGCTTGTTGCAGGATCTAACATGCAGGAAATAAATGTGCTCAAAAGGAAATTGGCAAATTCATTTGCAATGAAGGATTTGGGAGCTGCAAAACAAATCCTTGGTATGAGGATAACTAGAGACAGGAAAAATCGCAAATTAACACTGTCTCAGAATGAGTACATAGAAAAGGTGTTGAAAAGATTTAATATGCACAATGCAAAACCAGTTAGTACACATTTTACTAGCCATTTCAAACTTAGTAAGGAGATGTGCCCAAAGACCCAAGAAGACATGGATTATATGTCTAAAGTTCCATATGCATCAGCAGTTGGAAGCTTAATGTATGCAATGGTCTGCACAAGGCCTCATATTGCACATGCAGTGGGAGTTGTAAGCAGGTAAATGAACAATCCAGGAAAAGAACATTGGATGGCAGTAAAATGGATTCTCAGATATTTGAGAGGTACCACAAATCAAGCATTATGCTTTGGTGGTTCAAACATTTCTCTACATGGATATGTTGATGCAGATATGGCAGGTGACAGAGATAACAGGAGGAGCACTACAGGATATGTATTTACTGTAGGTGGAACAACTGTCAGTTGGGTTTCAAAAATCCAAAGTGTTGTTGCACTTTCAACAACAGAAGCCGAGTATGTTGCTACTACAGAGGCTAGTAAAGAAATGATTTGGTTACAAAGGTTTATGGGTGAATTGGGTAAGAAGCATGATATGGGCACGCTATACAGTGATAGCCAAAGTGCCATTCATCTTGCAAAGAACTTAGCATTTCATTCCAGGACTAAACACATACATTTCAAGTACCATTTCATACGGTCAGTATTGGAAGATGGAGATTTGAATCTGGAAAAGATACACACTAGCCAGAATCCTGCATATATGCTAACAAAATTTGTAACCAGAGAGAAACTGAGAATGTGCTCAGTTTCAATTGGTCTTCAAGTATGACGATGAAGATGAGAAATAGCCAGGTCCAAAGAGGATTCATTGTCCAGCAAATGAGGCAGTGGTGGAATTGCTACAATCAGTCTCCAAGTGGGAGATTGTTGGGTGTGGAGCCTGATTATCTTGTTTACTTTGTATCATAGCATTGGACCCCTATACCTTAAATGGGGCGGCAACGCCGCCCGTAAATTAATTGCTACCGTGGGGGGTCCAGGGGGGGCGGCATCAGCTTTATGGAGCCCCCCCCCCTAGCGGGGGGTTTCGGGGGCAGCGCCCCCGAAGCTAAAAACATATGTAAATTTGCCTTGTAAAAGTATAGTAATTTCTAGTCAATCTGGGCCATTCATTAGGAAAATGATCTGACGGTAGAAGTTATGTTTAGTTTAGGTTTTTTTGCCCTAGAAGGAAACCCCTCGCTTTTATGAGGGTATTGTATTGCGGTTGTGTATTGTATGTGTATTCTCAGAGCGAGAAACAGAGAGGGAGACTGTGAGAGAGAACATAGGATATTACAGCGGATCTGCTGTAGGTTTTGTCTCTTCATTTTTCTGGATAATAGAAAGGAAGGACTGGCTGTTCGGGGTGGATGTAGCTTAAACTGGGTGAACCACGTATATCTGTGTCTCTCTGGTTTTATGTGTTTTTTGTGCTTGTATTTTCCGCATATTTTATGTGTTGCATTGCTCCATAATATATAATTTTCTAACATAGAAGATGCATCTGTTTCATATTTTTAATCCTCAACATCTTCAAAAACTTATCCTTATTTCACATAGTAAGTTGAAGGCCTTTCAAAACTATTTGTTTTCTGGTAAGCATATTCGACAATGCCAATACTACTTTGCCTAAGAGCCTTAATTCCAAGTCTGCTATAGGTGAAAAATCATTGCTTGTCCTGGAACATAAAGTTTTATAATGATGCCACTATCTCCACTTGGAAATAAATACTTAATGTGATATAAGGTTTGTATTAAAACATTATTAACAAACACCACCCTTAATGCGAAGAGTCTGATGTAGAGGGCATATGTGTACAAGTTGCTTGATTCAATGATAACAATCCATTTTCTCAACAAGGCTTTATTTTCCATATCATTGGATCATATAAGGTATTTCACAAATGGAATATGGAGGTCCCAAACTATAATCATGTCTCTAACTTTTGAAATATACGTTGGCTCACTTTACAAATGGCAGCCTCATCATCAACTCGACTCTTTCCAATAATTCTTTGGACTTTCAAAATAGTTCTCTCCCCTTGGAGTTCTCAGTTCCATGAAATACCCTCTAAACACAATCAACTTCCTTCACGAGGGATTTCCTATCCCAATCAGGTGCACATTGCTGAAAAACATCATTTACCCTAATAGTTATGGTGTGCTCTTACAAGCCATACATATGAAAATCATTTCAGATGACCTTGCACAACCCTTACGACTGATACCCATGTTTTTTTTATCCTTCACTGATTGCATAATCTTTCTATGTCTGGTGGGAAAAAGTATCATAGACTACCCATGAACAAGTGTTCACTTCAAAGTCAAATTTGCTCCAAATAACACACATGTAAAGACTACATGATGAGACGTTATCACTTGATGAGATGTTAGCACTTCTAATTTAATTGCTCTAAAATGTAGTAGAATCAAAACAAAAATTAATTTAAATTAGTTCTTAATAATATTATTTATATTTATATAAATTTCACTCCTTTATATCTAAAAATATTTTTAATATACATACTTTTTTATTCCAAATATTTAACACAACTCATATTTATTTTACACATTACTTAACACTGAGTTATAGAGAGCTTTTATCAATATACATATTTCTTATTTTACACATTATCTATTTTAGCTAATAACAAAAAAAAAATTTCATACATAAGCTTCCCAAAAATGAATCTTTAGGACTTGTGGGAACCAAACAACCATACATTAGAATACATCCTCAAAGTTAACCACAACCTGAAAGCTAAACATAGACGATATTTTACCAAACCACTCAAACTAAGCTCCAGAGGTTGTAAGTAAAACACGATTTCTTTTAGTGAAATATAAACCGTCGAATAGATAGACTGACCATTTGTATTCAAATTTTAGATGGCACCATGACCGACCTATTGATATTTTTAACTGAATCTTAATCATCCACAATACTTTTCTTACAATGTTTGGGGAATGGATATACTCGACTGTCTCGGGGATGCATTGTTTGGTTTTCATCCGCTGTCTATACCTTGGTGTCAGTACTAATCTCATGCTTTGTGGTTTGGGCACAATTTGTTGGGTTTTCTTTAGACTTGGGGCGGTTTCAGCTAAGTTTTTAGGGTATTGAGGGATCACAGGGATTTTCGCTCCATACGCTAGTGTCTTTGATTCAGACTCAGTTCTTCCCCAAAATTTTGGTCATTTTCTTGGGTAATTTCAGAAATAGAAGATAGGAAAGGCTTAAGAGCAAAGAATAGCGACATACAAACCAAAGTGCGGCTGGCTGGAGAGTTCAGCTCGATCGCAGTGAATCAATGGGTAAGATCTATGTTTAAGATTTTAATAGTTTTATCTTTCTGTTACGAAGAAAAATTAATTAATTTCTGCTAATCCGTATGGTTTATGTTCATTCAAAGTGTTAGAGAAATTAAAATATGTGTATTTTCATGGTGGTGAGATATGCATGCTACTGATGCAATTTAGGAAGTTTTGCATTCCTATTATATTCAATAATAAGATAAATACAATTTCCATGCCAAAGAGGACACACGTCCTCGGGGGATTTGAACCCATGTCATGTCTAAGCACGTAAAGTATTTTTGGGCCATGGTCCATTCAATTTTGTTTATAACGTCATTGCTGCGTTTTTTTTTATCCATTTTTCTGCAAAGGGAGGGGAATTTTATGTAACTTAAAACTTACAAAATTTCAGCTACAAGTTTTCCAACTAGCATTGTCAAGCCCCAATGATCTTGCAATTGTGACGAAATCTTCTCAGCACTAGAGCATATGGGATACACCGTAAACCTTTTAACCAATAATAATGTTGTAAACTCTAAAAATGGATGCAAAATTGCCAGATTTGGTTCTACAAGCCACTTGAATATACATATCCCTGTCTTGCAGACAACGATTTCATAACCCCATATTAAATGTCTGTCTTACCAGACATTTATCTGATTTATGTCTGTAGCATCCAAAAGACAAAATATTTTGTAGTTTGTACATGGAATTGCAAGAGCGGTTGTTCTCTTCTCTTTTAATCACAACAACCTTTTGTAAACAGATCACACGACTCTAAACAAAAATTTGCGCATATTTCTATCGGCTTGATGAAGTGGGTGAAGATTTGAGACCGCCATCATTATGGAGAAAGGCACTGGCATCATAGTTTTCCGTTGAGGTTTTGCGAGACCTGGGGAATAGAACTCGCCCTAGGTGCAAATATTCTCAGTGTTCTAGTTTATTTGGAAATTTTAATGCGTAGAATTGGGATGCACGATGGCTGGTTCGTTAGGAGTTTCTTAAGATACGTGCAATATGCAGAGTCACAAAATTTTCAGAAAAGAATCTACAGAATTTGTGACTGTGGAATATTAAAACAACAAGGAAAACAAAAAATTAAAGACAAAATTATAAATTTAAGTGTCACATTAAGCATTTATGACCTTTTGGCCATGTTCCACACCATTCAAGAGGTCATAGATGAGGAAGTTCACCTCCAGGAGTTCCACAGCAATTTTGGAGAGCCCATCAGCAATGGAATTGAGTTCATGCACCATAGGTGTGAAAGAGATCCCTTCAAAAGAGAAGAGAGTGTTCTTTATGTCTTGAAGAATAGATTGAAGGTAGATATTATCGATTTTGATTTTATTGTTTGATCAGTAACGGGCCGACTTGAAATCCCCTATGGGCCATTACCTCATTGTTCTTAACATTTTTTTTAATAAAGCAAACTATAGCAGGGCGCACAATTCAATAAATTATGAATAGTTATTTGTACCTTTTCTAGGAGCCATACAGGACGGGTAAATCATGTGGTTGAGTGATAAATAAAGCCACACTAACACCACATTGTGTGGTTGAGTGATAAATAAATCCACACTAACACCACATTGTGATAGTTTCCCTTAAGTTGTTCTTTAAGAGGGTGCATGATCAAGACACACCTCCTCTACGACTTGTGATCACCTTTATGTTTCATGCATAATTTTACCACTAAACCCATTGTGATCTCTAGAAGGATTTTTCGAGTGTTGAAGATAACTTTGTTCTTAGCCTACCAAACATTGTTTACCAAAATAGTGGGGATGCCCATGGAAGAAGTTGTCTTTATTTTCCAGCCATGTCACGAGATAGTCTAACAAACTTGTGGTAGACCTCAAGCCATTTATATGCAATTATGACACTACTCTATTGATTACTTGCATTGTGTATGCATATGAGATAATTAAGTGTAAAATGCTCTTTGATGAATATTTTCATTAAGAGTAGAAACTAGGACCTTCCTAGTTCATCTTCATGAGATTGTCCCAAGTTAATAGTTTCTTATTTAATGCTAGCCAAAGTGTACTCTTATATTTCATGGGTGCTTGTATTTTTTGTAGAGGTTTCCACCGATAGTGTGTTTCCCTAGTAAATAGGGAATCAATGTGAGACTTATAGCCCAATTTTGAAGTGAAGTCCCCATTATTGGGATTTTTTTACAATAACAAGTTAACATTGATCTCCTTCCAAAGTTTGATGAGATTTGTAATGAGGGGATTGAAACATTTGTCCCGTGCTACAACATCTTGTCCAACAAGGTGCAAATTTGTGAAAGTTTTCCTTCTTGTAAGCCCCCATCAAGGGGGATTGTGCTTTTGAATTTGTGAGGACATAACACCACTTTTGATTTAAGTGCTTGATGAACTTGTTTGATAATATATAGGCATAAAATAATCCCATGCATAGATCTATTTTTAGATTCACACTTACATGATTACAAATCTGTGATGCAAACTGTTCTTCAATGAGAGGGAAGGCTTGTATGAAGGATTCTATACATTTGATCCCTTTCTAGATTTCCTTGGTTAGTAGATCTAGTCCAAGAATGTGGAGGATGGGAGAGATTTGGCTCTGATAATTTTCCCCTAGAGGGATGTGTTGTGAATTAGCTGCCAACGGTTCTAGGTTACTAGTGCTTTGTTGAAGAGAACAATATTTTTGAACCCCCAACTACCAATTGTTTGGGGAGAGAAAGTCTATCCCATTTTACCGGGGGAGGCTTTTGTTGCGTCCTTTGCTAGGCCAAAGGAAATTTATACAGGTCTTTTAAATTTTTAGCTTTTTATCATATATATAGAATAGTAGGAAATTTATACAAGTCTTTTAATTTTTTAGCTTTATATATATATATATATATATATATATATATATATATAATAGTTTTTTTGTTAATATATTCTCCACTTATTTTTTTGAAGAAAAAATCATAATTTTATTTAACTTGAAAACATGGACAAAATTACATTTTTCAAATGCACGAGGACATTACAGTCAGATTAGCCAAAAGGCTTACCAAAAAAAAGATATCAAAGCTTCATAATTAACATTCATCCAATCGAAGGTCCATGAAACATATTTAAAAAATTGAGCATAGGATGCCCATATATCCCCCCAAAAATCCCCAAAAAACCCTAAAGAAATCAATCCTAGGACAAAGTTTGAGGAAAACTAAGAGGCTAAGCACGTAGGCTTGCCAAAACCTAGAAGGAGAAACAAAGAAATCTTAAAAACCCCATTAAAAGAAACTTGGGCACATGCTACCCATAAAGCCCAAGAAACCCCACAAAAATTGTGGCAGAACCACTTGGCAGATGACAACAACTGCAACAACAACAACATCAAACACCCATGAAAAGAGAAACCTAGCCAAGACAACTTAAGAACCACCATGAACCTACATCCGCAAAGCCTACCTCCACTGCAGCAGAAAAAAAAGGCATAAAATTGGGGATAAGACGACTATAGAGTTGCCAAACCCCACCCCCTCAACTTCCTTCGCAAAATCTAGGCCAACAATAGAAAAAGAGAGGCTTGAAACTGGACCAATGGCGATTATGGAGTTGTTACACCCCAACCCCCCTCAATTCTCTTTGTAAGATCTAGGTCAACAATAGAAAAGAAAAAATTCACATGATGAAGATGTCAGTTAAAAATGACCAAGCATCAGGCACAACATCACAGCGTTGACGATCCAGAGCAACAAAAATGGTGTTCGAACTAGATCATGGAAGTAAAAAGAGTATATTGTTGGAAATATTTTCATTGATGGAAAAGAAGCATAAAGGAGCAGCACCAGAACCAGCTATAAGACAAAGGAGTAGATCAGGCAAGAGGTAAAGGCAACAGAGAGGCAGCAAAGGCAGCAGAAAGAAGCAGAGGCAGTAGAGAAGCAGTTAAGGTAGAAAAGGAGAAATGGCAGCAAAACAAGCTCAGGAGAGATCGACACGTTTAAGGTGTGCAACAAGCATAATAATCTCAAGTCAGAATGAATAACCAGAAGAACAAGGTCAGGAGAGATTCGCAGAAGCAGCAAAGAAGTAGAGGCAGCAGAGGCAACAAAGAAGCAGAGGCAGCAAAGGCAGCGAAGGTAGCAAAGGCAGCAAAGGTAGCAGAGGAAGCAAAGGCAGCAGAGAAGCAACAAAGGTGTGCAACAAGCGAAATAATCCCAATTCAAAGTGAATAGCATATATAAGAACAAGCTCAGGAGATATCAGCACACCTAGAAACTGAATAAATCTCAAGCAGGAGCAACGTGGAGGAACCGGTGTTGTAGAGCGGTGATAATATAAAGCTTAGGAGTGAATCGCGTTGAAGAATACATAACAAGCTCAGGCGGAGTAGCATGGAGAAACCGGTGTTGCAGAGTAGCGATATGATAAAAGAAACAAAAATCGACTTAGGCAGAGATCACTTATAAAATTTCCAAAGGAGGGGAACGGATGGTCAGGATTAGATCGCAAAAGTGAAGGCAAGATATGGATGGAAAAGATTGAATCACATCAGGAGCAATTTCGAAAATCGCAACATTTAAGAGTTTAGCATTAAGGCATCGCATGGTAAGTTAAAGTATTTGTGATGCGAAATGGAGAAGACACGTGTTGGCCTGACATAACTTCGCAAATCGCAAGAAATAGAATATAACCACAAAGTAAATCTTATGAAGTGCCAAGTGCGATCAGATGAGGATTGTTAGATCCGAGGGCAGATCAACGACGGATGGTTAATCGCGGGCCTGCACATCGCAAATGTTAGCAAATAGCGCTAAGGAATGTTAATTTGTTTGTGATGTGGTAAGGTTAGAATATGCGATGCGACGAGGGGAGACCACGTGGCGCCATTGCGCATGAGCGCACACCGTAGATTTCATGGTTTGTACTTAAGAGTTCGCACAGTAAGCTGGATGCGATGCAATGCGATCGCATATCATAGAAAATAGGAGATACGTTTGTTGCAAAATGTTAAAACTTATGGGCAAGCGAAATGCGATACATTGTGATTGGTCGCCACGTTGTGGGACCCTTCAACCAAATTTAAGCGTGTATGGTGAGCCTTTTTAGTTTTAAATCACATCAGAGGTTGAAAATGGAATAACAAAGTTAAACATGTGATACGTCGAAATACGACATGAGACCGGATGCGATAACGTTTGAAGTCAAGATCTGATGTATTTAAAGTCCAGGGCTATGTGATTTTATGAAGAAAACGTTGGAAGTAGAGGAAGACTGAGGTAAAAAAGGAAATGTTGAACACAATAAGAAAAGGCTCAGGTAAGTAAAAGGATCTGACCTCATGTAGAACAGTTTCATGTAGATGTGGCTGTGATTCAAAAAGGAAAGGCCGAATGCAAGAGAGAAAAATATGGGCAAATGAATCGACACTGGTGCAGAGGTGTTATGTGGCTGTGATAGTTTGATAACAAAGACTGAATGTAGGCAGAAGGAGACTCGGGTAAGTAACCCGACACAGAGCAAAGGAGCAAAGAAGATCATAGAACGTTGCAGGTAAGATATGCAATAGGCAGAGGCGGTGTAAAGAATAAAGGCATGGGTCAAGTCAGGCTAAGACAGTAATGTAACAACACAATTGGAAATATAACAGTAGGCAGAGAAGACAAAGGGACAGTAGGTAGAGAAGACAAGACGAACAGAGAATCTAAGAAGCTGAAATGGTTGAATGACATATTTGAATGTAACTGTAAATGTATTATTTGTTTTATATTGTTTGTGATGCAAAGGAAAGTCTCCGTAGGCAAGGCAAAACTCCAATTTAATACTGAAATGAGTATATAGTGTAGTAACATCTTGGATATGTTGAGTGATGAAATGAGAGGATGGAAGGAAAAGAGTCATACTTGTTCATTTCATATTCCCATATGGAATGCAAACAACCATGAAGTAATCTCTATAAATTATGTTATTTTAATGTGCATAGAGAGGCTAGAGAGTGGAAGAATAAGAAAGAGAAGATAGAGAAGCTGTGAAGATCCAGAGCTAATATAAGGCAGATTTGAAGGCTGGAAGGACAACAGTGAAGAAGGAGTAAAACAGAGCTGATATCTAGGTAAATCAGCATATGATTTTATTGTAGTGCGAGGAAGTTGGTGCTTCCATATCAAGTTGTAGCTTGATAGATGTCCAGTTTTAGCTGGTTGAGGTAGGAGCCTCCCGTAGGTTGTAGCCTGCAGAAAATATATGGGATTTGGAGCTTCCTTGTAAGTAGTAGCTTGCAAAATTTGAGTTAGTAGCCTCCTGTAGATTGGAGCCTACAGAAAATCAGTGGTGAGAGGGAGTTGGAGCTTGCCTTTTAATCACAACAATAATAAGATGTGGTTTTCTCCCTTATGGGTTTCCACTTATATTTGTTGTCTATATGCATGATGATTCTGTGTTGATATTCTGTATTTAATCTGCTTAATATTTTCTGCTCACATATTATGATTTTTGTTTCATTATACATTAAGTTAATCATGAAATGAAGGTATAAATAATTTTAAAAGAAAGTTTAAACTTCCATAAATGTATTAAACTGATTCACCCCCCCTCTCAGTTTAACTAAGGGTTCAACATATATAGGGCTGCGATGATAAGGGTTTATGTCATCAAGCTCTCCTCCATAATAAATTCTCCACTTATTAATCTTTTTTTTTAATATTTACATTCAAAATCATTTCTATTTTTAAATTTTAATTTGAAAGGTTCATTTTTTTCAATTTAAAAGAAAATTGTTTCCTTAGTTTTGTAATTTTAGGCACCCCACAAAAGATGGCGTTGGAGGTAATGATGTGTTGTGATTCAAGTTTAAATTTGAGGTTTTGGATTGTAGTGGCCCCATCTATCATGCCCTCCATATCAAACTAGTCATAATTTTAAACTTGAAGTGAAAATGCAAGTGCTCATAGTAACACCACTTTTTTACTCAAGTTTTGATTTCAAGGTCTTTGTTCATAATGGTATTGATTGTTGAGGTCGTAAATTCAAACAAGTTATAATTTTAACTTTGTAAACAATGTAGGTTGTTACTAATATCATCAATTTTTTGGTGGGGGGGTGGGGGGCGGGGGGCGGTTTGATTTTAAGGTTTTTTTTTAAAATGCTACTCCTCTTTTTAGTAGCGGCACCGTACTATTGTTTTTGGATAAGTAGGGTAGATTGTCCTTGATGGGTGGTTGCATTTTTAGTTTTGGACACCTTCATGTTTCCCAAGGCCCTCTCATATTGTTTGAGGCACTTCATATTTTCTAAGGCATTGGTAATAGCCCTTGAGGCAGTTTTTGGGTTGTTTATGGACACATGGACCTCTCTTATGCATGTTGTGTGGATGCTCCTTGAATGTTGTCCTATCTATCCCTTTATGAGTTTATTTGTACTTTTTGTAAGGATTGGTTTACAAAAATGGAAATCATGGGGGATTTATCATAGATTTTTTGTGACATGGAAAGGTGATGTGGATAATGTCACTCTCTTGTTGCAACTTAAATGACGTTTATAGAGCTTTGTTGAAGTATCTTGCAGAATAAGCCAACTAGAGTGGATATTAATTAGATTATATTTTGATGTCACTTGACTATTTGGAAATTTTATGACCCAAATTTTGACTTGCAAAAGCATCTTCCATGCTTCATGGGATGCCACTATCATGACCATGGGCCTTCATTTGGAGCATTAATTGTAGGTTTTTAGCCATTATTTTTCCCTAATTTATGAAGTTGCTATGATGATGTTTTTGTCTTATTGGAATATTTTCATTATTTTAATTCAAAAAAGAGAATGGATTCATTTGTGAAGACAACATAATGATATTTTTTCCCTAGGCATGAAGGGATATGCAATGGATTGGTTTATGAAGCATGGAAGGGAACATTTGCGTCTTTTGTATATTTTCTAAAGTGGACCAGAAAATTTTGGAATTCATAGCGACATGTGTCTATAATATATCTTATTATATTAGGAATCATGCTTTTACGAATACTCTAGTATTGAGTAGTGATGACGTGCTTGTTTCTACTAGGTATGGTTCACTGGAAGTTGGTTCATTCATATATCAAGCATGGATAAGTAAGGATACTCTTCTTAGTAGCAATTAAATAACATAGAAGCTTCCCTCTATATGAAGCCTTTTAGGTAATTTGTCTCAGTAAATATTTTGGCCAGTGCCTTTTTTTTTCATTGTTGTGTGCTTTCCTTCTTTGTATAAATTATTACTTTATGCATTACAATTGAAGGGAAATCACTTTTCCATAATATATTCTTTTGAAATTTTCACAAGTTATGGTTAAACTTGAGAGGAAACATATAGTAAGTACATACTTTTGGCCATTTAGAACTTGAAAATTTCTATTAAAAGAATATGTATACATATCAAAGTTTGTTTTTGAAGTCTGCAAAGACATTTTTGCATGGCCTGGGAGGGAATTATTAGAGAGAGGAGAACACACACATCTTTTTTGTCTTAGGAGAAACCATGGATTGAATTAGTTTGAAAGAAAAAATGAGAAAGTACATCTATTATGGACTTATGGGATTTCAAAATTACTTTCTATGACACAACCACTTTTTTTAAAACAACTGCAGAATTTGACATAAGACTAAGCTTTGTCCTTGTCAGGAAAAGGAACATTTGGTGATATAGGTCAATTTTCCTTTTCTATGGCAATGTTCATTTTGAGATCCATTTATGTATTGTTATGAAAGTTCCAAAATCCCATAAAATATCAAGTTGGCAAAGAGTAGTAAAGGTTTTCTAACTAATAGAAATGTACAACTGACATTTCGGAATCTATTAGTTTGACTATTTATCGTTCAATTGAGAAATAAATATGATTGTCCCATCCTGTAATATATAAAATCGAGAAGTTATAGGACATATTTGGGCCTACAAGGTGTTCATTATTTTGAAAACATTCTTGTATTCACCTTACTCCAAGGCGATGATACTTGGTTTTGACATATGGTTTATATGGTTTTTACTCCACATTTTATTATCTAGTTTATCATCGTATCTCCATTTAACCATGGTCCATTGAACTTGAATAAGTGTGCACAATCCTTGCTATTTTAGATATTTTTTGTGGTTCACTTCGCGGAAACCAGAAGAACTATGACATTTTTTGAGCTTTCATTGCTTATGTTGTTGGAGGGATCCCACCTTTAGTTGTACTTGACTATGGCTGGAAGGTTGGAACCTACATCAATTTGTTGGAAAGGACTTCTCCCTTTATTAAGGCTCCCTCATCTGTCAACCATACTGTGTTAAGGACCTTGGTTCTCTAGGTTTTGTAGTAGCCTTCATTAGACCTATATAACAATTCTTGCATCATAGATTTGTATTCCTTTCGTAAGGAAATATCACATAATTTTTGTGATATATACTTATTTGATCATCTAGAGATCCTAAATTTCATCCTTCTCTGAGAATATTGTCCCTTTCAGCTTGAGACAACTGAGTCCACCAATGGGTAAGGTCCCTTGTAAATCTCCCAAATTAGCCTTGCAACTAACTTACTATAAGGTAGCCAAAAATTGGATATCCCATCATTCCTAAGCATCCAACACATTCATGAGTTATGGGGGTGATTTACAGTTGAAATTAGATATAGGGCCTGCATCACTAAGGGCAGGAATGGTATGATTTCAATCAATGTCCACAAGTTCTTCAGGGTGTCTTTGTTGTTTGTTTGAATATGAGGCAGATAACGAACCTGTCAATTCAAAACCCATATATTCAGACTGAAGTCCTCTATGGATGTATTCTTCACTATATTTCTTAAGCATATTTACATCATGGCCTTGATTCTTTATTTCTAAGTGTTTTTGCCACAAAACAGAGACTATCTTATGATCTTTAGCTATCTTAGCTTGTTTTCCACACAACCTCAAAATAATAAATCTCATCATCTATATTTACGAATTTAAAATTAAGTCAATTATAATCAGATCTTTTTCTGAGCAGATCTAGCTAGGACCATGTTCCTCGTCTTTATAATCAAATGGAGGACAAGAGACATGTATCACATGATCATTGATCTCATTTACCACTTCTTCTATTTGACGTATTATTGATAAAAAATACATTTAGCCAAGTATGTGTGTGTGTGTGTGTGTGTGAAATGACAATCCTCACTAGATTCTTCTATTCCCATATCTTTCTTATTCATCCCATCATGGATAGTTGGGAAATGGTCTTTCATAACCAAGAAATCGTGGGCAACATGATCTACATTCTGGTGGATGCAGGGAAACATATCTAATAGTTGACATAGTTCAATTGCTATTATTATGTAGAAAAAATTGGTTTAGTTTGACCTTTTTCATAGGAAAGAAATTGCATTTCTATAATTAGATTCTTATCAGACATAGTCGGTGGAGTATTGTTTGGAGGAAGTGATCTGTCATTCAGTCTTCCAAGACAAATGTTTGACTCCTCTCTAGGAAAAAAATGATGGTCTCATCATTTTAATAGGATTAACTTCTGTGCAATTTGGACTTCATTACTAAAATGAATCTTCTATTTCCTAACAACTTATCCCTTGAACACTTATCAATTGAAGGGCATCTTAAAGATCCCATAGTGGTTAGAGGTTCTTCATTCCTATCAAGTCTTGCAACATCTATGCAATTGGTTGTTCCATTCTCTTTAACACACAAATCTACCATGATTTCCTCATTTCCATTATTTCCTAATTCATGTATTTTGATGGCATCTGCAATTAATTCCTTTGATGTAGGATTGTAAAAAAAAAAATTGTTGAAAGTTTTTGCTCTAGCTGACTTAAAACATTACTAGAAAATATTTCCCCAACCTCGCAGACATATCTCAATGTAAAAACATAGCCCTAGGTAGAAATCATCTTCCCTCCCCACATTGTGTCTGATCTCATAACAAGCCAATGGTCATAAAAAGGGTGCATTCTTCTTTCAAACACCATATTCCTCACTTCATCACCAGTAGGAGTGGCAGATGACCACCCATTGACTCTGTTATTCACACCTATGCAATAAGCATAACTTTCTTCACCAGATTTTGAAATATTGTTCTCTAAAAAATTGTTAATATTTTGTAGAAGCCTCAAAGGAGGACCCTTTATGTTTGTGTTGTGCTCATTCCCATTTTTATTTCCTTTCCACTCAGCAGGAAGAGGTGATCCAAAATCACTTATTTGGTTTATAGTGTTATACTTAATATTATCAACACCATTTGTGAACACATGGTTATGGCACACAATTGCAGTTGGGAAATATGAATTTGAGTCTTGATTTGTTTTTCTCAAGTTCAAATTCATTGCCATTAGTACATTGGTTGAACCTTATCTTTATCATCTTTAACAATAGGAAGGTTTGATGGGTGCATGGTTATTACATGAGTGCTTACTTTATCTTTTTCTTTGTGTTTTATTTATTTGTCTTTCTCATTACCGTTATTTTTCTTTTCTTAAGTCACCATCCTACTAGTTGTAACATTTCTTGCCCAATATCTAGGTTAGAAATTATCAGATGAAGGAAAAGTTGTTTTCATACCAATAGATCTCTTTTTTCTACCTTTTTTTTATCATTTTGTGTAGAGGGTTTGCTACAACATAATCATCTGCAACAACATCATGGTGGGCCTTTAATGAAAAAAAATTTGACTGTAACTTCATAAGCCTACCACAATATGCATCAAAATTGAGACTCTACCCTAACCAATGCACACCAAAGTTGCACATTTTCCATTGATTGTAACTCACGTAGTCATCAAAATTAAACATGCATTTCTTTAGAAATCACATACAAGGCACAACACATTGCATCCACAAGAAGAAAATTTGTAAATATTTTTTTTTATTCATTTTATAGAAACTCTCACCTATGCTTCCAAAAAGTGTTGATGCTTCTGAGAAATCCTAGTAGGCGGCATAATAATTCCTGTCTAAAAAGCTCCACCCGATGTGGAACCTATTGTAGGAGGAGTAGGGAGTGCCATATAACCATATCCACCTCCATAAGGTGGATAAGAATAAGGATAGGGATTTTTTTCATTTGGATGATTCCACCATGCTCTAGTATCCCATGGTCCTACAATTAAACATTAAAAATTATAAACCCAAGTAGGAAAAAACAATTGAAAATCTTCAAATGTTTTCCTTGTAAGGAAAATAACAATTTATTGAATTTAACTTGAAGGAATGTTTATATTGAGATACCTTTAATATTTTTAAACAATAATTTAATTGGTAAAAACAATGAATGTAGTAGGCATGAAAGAATAGTCCCCATGTTTCAACAATTAATTTTGAAGGTATGATAACAACATACATTTGCAATGAGTGCATATATATTCTTTTAACTATTGCCTAGATATAATGATATCTTGAGAATGCCCCCTACGCACATGCTCCAACATGCAGTAGGAATGAATTCAATGAAATGGTGGCATGAAAAAAGTGTTAGACAAGACTCATCTCTGAGAGGAATAGTGCACATGAATTCTCAAGGGAAAAAGGCCTTGAACAAGCAAAATTTGGGCAATCAAAGGTGGTTAGGACAAGCTCACAAAATAACACTACGAACCCGGGAGAGGTATTAAAATTATTCGATGTATTTGGACTTGAATGAAATATCTAATCTATGAATACTATGGATACTTATAAGAAGTTAAATTTTTCAGTATTGTTCATCCTTTTATCCAAATTGAAAATACTTCATGCTTAGATTGATATCATATGCTTGATTTGTTTGTAGCCCTTTTGTAGTAAGCATTTGTTTCTTTTGCAGGAAGTTTCGAATTCAAATTTACAGACCAATTTAAGATAAATATTGGGAGGAGGACATCCTAAATACCTTTTTTATAAGTTATGCTTATGAAAACACATCTTTATTTGAAAACCACACAAACATATCTTGTTCAAAAAAACCAACATATTTATCAAGATAAGGTTTAGGTTCATGTTTTTTTAAGTAATTTGTCTATTTGTTGTTCCAGTAGCTTTTACTAGTTTTCTATAATATAATATATTAATATGTTCAATTTCTGCTTATAAATTGTTTTTGTCCAGCCAAAACATTCTTGACCTTTTAAGCAAGTCAGATAATCCAAATTAAAGTGTCACATTAAACCACACTATATTTAGTGAGAAGAATGCATCTATTGATCCCAATGAATCTTCTTCACCTAATGTTTCAGTTACTCATTTTGGTCATAACTAATCATCAAGCACCCTCTCTTCTCAGGGATTTGGATTTAGACTGGGTTCACCATTCCAACTGTTGCAAAGGATGCAAAATTGATCTCTACAAACAAGTGCATCTATGCAAAGTAAAAATTCAATATTGGATAGGCAGATCCATCCATCAAAAGGATGAAGTGCCCACAATAGTGTAGCTTTAGCAGCTCATCAAGATTCTTTATCAAAGGTACAATAGTGATGCTTCCATAGCTGAAGTAAAAATCTTACAAGTGACCACCTCAACAATTCCATTAAGTGTTCCCTCTAGATCATCACTAACATGTGTAAAAGAGAATTATTGTAAACATGGACAAACCTCCATACTTCGCAGCCTCTGATATTTATCCTTAACTCAGTTAGAATATAGTCAACACCCAAATGCCACTGGACAACTTATATCAATTCCTTAATCAACAGTTCCACGTGTAGCCACCCAAAGACAGACCAACATGCACGGTAACATGATCACCACTCATAAACTTCAAGGCTCATAGGATGTAACTATTATAGGGAAAATAATACTAAGTTTCCATTCATCGACACCGTCTACATTTTCTTCCTTAAATTTTGTTATAGAAAGGGAAACTAAGACACAAGGCTCTCTCACCTTCTCAACATGACCTTTTAGTCTAATCAATTATCAAAATGCTTTAGTTATCTTTAGGAGTGGGTGATTTAAATCATTTCAATCAAAAAAATTTGAATTCCAGATTAATGTAGTTTTGGCCTCATACTAGTGACAGACTCTTAGCCTTGCAAGTTGCTACCATGTATAAGAGTTTGGACGAATATGGAAGGTATATAACTTTAAACTCTCAACAAATTCCTTCAGCGAGAAATATTGAGCATTTCTTCCTTGGATTAGGATTAACACCAATAATTACTAGCCACACTAGTCCGTCAAACATGAAATATGTTGAATCTACAGTAATTGTGTGAACCCCAATAGTTGTGTCATTTCTAATGATGGAGGACCACATTTCATATCAACACCAATAATATTTATCTAAAGTAAACATTGGAGCTCTAGTTGCAATTATTCCTAGTAAATGTAAGAAACAAGTTTCACAACTTATTCCCTGGCATGTAGTTATTACTCAAGCTTGAGGGAATCTTCTCACTACAAGGTTTTGAACTACTACCTAGCAAATTTACTTCTTTTTTGTTGTTGTCAATATTATGTGAATTTATACCAATGGTGTTCTTTTTGTTTATTCCTTGTAGTTTGAAATGGTTTATGTTTATTTATGAAGACTAAGCCAATGTTCATGCTAGGGGAATTTTTTTAAATTATTGTTGACCATTTATTTTCAAAGATGTTGTGTTAGCATGGGCATCTGCAACAAACCTCTTCACTGAAAAATTCTGGTTATATTTAAGGTCTTCCTATCACTTTTTTACTACTAGATAAAAAAAAAAATGCATCCTTTAAAATTTGAAGACATCATATGAATACCTTTATTTTTCCTGAACCCAAATTATTCCTATGTTGGCTACAGGAGAAAGATGAGATTGATAACCAAGAAGAAGGGGAAGGATCAATACCTTGAGTAAAGAGAATATTAAAGCTGACAACTCAACATATGTAGCAACTAATTACTCCAATATCTGTTGCGATTGTTCATGGAAAAGTAAGTGTGGAATATGAGAATGTAACATATACTCTTGCTAAAATAGCCTTGCGAGATGCATGCATGTTAGCTTCCACCTCCAATAAAGATATGGGAAATAAAGTTGAAAATGAAAACTTGTTTGTATCTAGTTGGCTTCACTTAGAATAATCAATCAACTATATTAAAATTAGGATTTTGTTAGTTCTACATGTAGTTTTATATCTAGTCTTTTATTTTGTAATATTGACCATCTTTATTAAGCTGGTTTTTCTATCTGAAATATGCAAGTTTTCCTTTTAACATGAAGCCTTCTAATAAATATTGTACACAATTTTTTACTTGCTCGAATTGTCTATCACATGGTCAAACTATATTTTTTCAATACCAAAACATTTTATGAAAATTGATGGAATTCACTACTTCATTTGGCAAGGCCTTTGGGAAGCTTCAGAAACCTGAAGCTTCAGAAACCTAAAAGATTGAAAGTGAACTTTGTTTTGAGGACAACAAAAAGCTTCATGGATAAAGAAAAGAATTTGGGAGATGAATTCTCTAGGTTTATTGCTCTTTGAAGAAGACCACTAGTTGCAGTGGGTTGTCAATATTTATAGTTGTTAATCAAGATTCAACAAAAAAATTATCCTTTTTTTTATTGATTATTAATTGATGGATTTGTTATTTCTACTTATTTCTCTTTCTTGAAGTTTTTTTGCTAACTAGTTTGAACTAATTGAAGATCAAACAGTGGTGGTATTGCTGCAATACGTTAAATTATTGTTTGTATTGAATAAAGTATTTCTGGTAAAAGATCTATCAATGTGTTATATCTTGGAAATTACAAGTATGGTAAATATGGGAAAACTATTGGTTCTTTGCATGCGAATCTAAATAACAGATAAAAAATACTCTTATTTTATATTTTCATTATAATGATCACTAATGTTTTGAGCTTGAGTGAATGAGGATGGACACATGTGTTCCCTCAAATTGGAAGTTTGGTGTTGGAATTCAATGTGTATTTTCTATTCAAGAATCATACAACAAATAGAATCTGAAAGTTATATTCCAAAATAATCATATTTGGGGGATTACCAGTGGTGATTGCTACATATTTTCGATGTTGAAAATATGCTCCAAATCACAGGTAATATATTGTACAACAAGTCAAGAACACAATGGGAAGGGATTTTTCTTTGCAATTTATCCACCTATACTACAATTATCCATAAATATAAGCAAAACCGTAATAATTTGATATAGACTAGTTGACTTATGCATATGTGATAATGGATCCAAATAGTAGTTCTTATATGAAGAAATGCTCATCAGACTTTGGAATTCTTGACATAATCGACCTCCAGCCCTGGAATTCTTCACTTAGCCTTCTACATTATTCGGTTATATGCACATATACGAGGCTATCCTATTATTGTATCCTTTTAACTTCATTTTATTTTATTCTAGACTTAGTTTTGATATTTTCTAGGAGTTTTGTTTATAATCCCACATTGTATAAGTAATATATAGCTTGATATTTTTAGCACATAACTTAGTTGGCATGGTTGTGCTTAATATTTCCTTGAAGGTTGAATACTAACTTTGCTAAGGTGTTATTTTCTATGGTGGCATTTTATTCGCTTTGTTTATACAAGGAGTGACTACTATTGCTCAAGTGAAGAAAATTTGTTTGAGTTTTTTGATTTTATGGGGGGAAATAACATTTCCAATATTGCTAATGTTGAGGTATATATCATATAAATCCTTTATAGTCTACTTTAGTTTATATTTCAATGTTCATCGTCTTTCATGTCTTATACTCTGCATTGTATCTTCTTTATTTTTCAGAAAATGAACTCAATATTGATGGTAAGAAGCAGGAATTGAAGAAAGAGGAGAACAATAACATTGAAGTGACAAAATGCAAATTAAAGAGAGAGAGAGAGAAGAGAAATGGCCTAGTGGTACTCGTAGAGCCAATATTCCGCATAAAGCACACACAGAGATTGATGGTCAAGTCTTCAAAGTTGGTTAATTCACCTGCAATGCCTTGGAAACACAATGATAATGTTTTGAAGTGATGACAAAATATTTCATGTGTAAATTGTACTCCAACCAATATTAAGCTGGAAACTCATATTGTAATACTTGACATTTTATATAATATAGTTTGTGGTTGAAATTATTTATAGTTGCACTTGATATTATTTAGTATTGTAATTAACATATGCAGCTTTGCCTTTTAATATTAGATGAACATGTACATTGTATGTCATTTTTTATTATTATTTTATTTAGCTACAAAATCATACTAATTAATATATGTTGATTAATAATGAACACAAAAGATCAATCTAAAACTACTGAATTTGTAGTTTATGTTGATTAATGATGAATACAAATAAAATGAATATACGACTAAATTAGTTGGTTATAATGATTGTTAATGAAAGTAAATGAAATAAATATAAACTACTAAAGTATTAATTTATATAATGAATATGAAACTACCAAAAAATGATAAGTGACTACTGCAAATGATAGGTTTGTGATTACAAATTATGACTAAATTTTGCATATATACGATTATTAGTAACTAATTTACAGTACCTTATAACATGACCAAAATTTAGTCATATTTCTTTGCTAATTAATTGGTTTCAAAATATGACTAAAATTTGCATATATATGACTATTGGTAGCTAATTTATAGTATCTTATAACGCGACCAACATTTTGGTCATATTTATTTGGTCATTAATCGGTTTCAAAATATGACTAAAATTTTCATATATATGACTATCAGTAGCTAATTTACAATATCTTATAACATGACAAACATTTTGGTCATATATCTTTGGTCATTAATTGGTTTTCTCGGGTGATTATTTAGTAATATATTTTTTTTGTATATTTGGTCATTAATTGTGACATTTAATGACTAAATAAATAACTAAATTAATGACTAAATATACTACTAGACAATAAAATTGAGACAACCAATTAATGACTAAAAGTTGGTCACGTTATAAGATACTGTAAATTAGCTACTATTGGTCACTGACTAGAAAATAATCGTTTATATGCAAATTTTACTCACTTTTTTAGTAACTAATTAGCCATTTTGTACCAGTGTTACCATCAATACTGAGTTCCTTTTCTGACAGAAAAAAGAGATGATACAATGCAATGTATAAGACATGAAATTCGATGAACACTAGAGTATAAACTAAATTAGAATATAAAATATTTATACGATATATACCTCAACATAAACAATATTTTTAATGCCATTTTTCCCTATAAAATCAAGAAACTTGAACAAGTTTTCTTCAGTTGGGAAATAGTGGCAGCTAAAATAAAAATGTCACAAATAAACAAAGAAAATAAAATGTCACAAATAAACACAATAGAGCTAGCAATTTCTACTAAGAATGTATCATGCTCCACTTTTGTAGTTATATCGTTTCCTCTAGTTATCTCCAAGAAGCAACAACACTTCAACAATAAAACTTGACAATAGAAGTCTAATGGGCGGAGAAAAGTATTGTTGACACAAGATTACAACAAGAAACTAAAAAAGAATAAGACAAGACTTTGTAAATTGCGATATTAACTAGGAATATAGCTTCAATATAGTAATATTCAATTATCAATGTACTATTCTAGGGGAAAAAGGAATCCAATTCCCATAAGCCAACAAATTATGTATGCCTCTTGTTTTTCCTATAATTAATTGATCAAGATTAGCACATGCAATTTCCATTTAGTATCTATGAAATAATTTTATAAATATTCAAAGCAAACTTAATGTTACTCATCCATTTTTCTCTGATGCAGAAAAAAATGAATATGCTAACCTATTTTTAAGTTGGAGAGTTTTGTAATTCATCATGTCCAAAATCATTTCTTATTGTCATGATTTTTTTTTAATGATCAAGAAACATGCCTATATTTGATCAGAAAACATATTTTTCAGAATATATTCCATTTTTCTAATTCAAAGCTAAATTTCCTTCTAGTTTATGACGTTCAAACAAACTAGAATCATGTTCCTTTAACAAGTCAATGTTGTAAAATATTATTAAACGAACAGCTACGTAATAAAGTTATTAGTGGTGGAATACTAATAAATCTCAAATACAGGCAAGAAATAACACCATTATGTCCTAGGCATGCCAAGTCTTTATCTTCCTAGTTGGAAATATTTCTTCATGAAAACAACATATTTGACCAAAAGAACTTTTCTAAAACTAACCAACGTCGGTGTATCCAATAACATTGACATTTCTATTGGCAACCCCTCAAAATTCCTAGAAGTATCAAACAAGTGTAGTGTACTTCCCTGTAAGGTCAAAGTTTGGCAATGGAATATGTTGTCCCTTAGTCTAATCAAATTTTAACTTGCCTTTGATAACTTGGAGAGTATGGGAATCCAATGTAGAAAAATGAAAAAAAAAACTTGTATTCATTCACACTTACCTAGTTCCTAAACAAGCATTGAAGCACTATACAAATCCAAGCATGTTTCACATTCCACCAAGAAACATAATTTCTAGATTTTGATTGCAACCCTTGAGGCTTTCTCAAATCTGTAAACAAGTAACATCATAAATATTTTTCCTTAGTTCTAAAACCTTATCCTGTGTGGAGCTTGAGAAAATATGTGCATAAACATATCACATTATAGCATGTTGTGGAGTACATTTACAACAAACCAATCATTCAATTTTTATATCCTGTCAAGATTGAGGCATGTGTTAAATGCCCATTATCTGCATCTTTGCACAATTGTGTCATAAATAATTTGAAGGTTCTTGTCTTGCTAGCATGATCTAATTATTTCTTTGTGCAAGATGTTTTTTCACTCCCATTATTAAAATTTTGATGTTATGAACAATATATATATACAATGGATGCTTTGAATAATAAAAGAGGAAACTATTTTTCCATCAATAGTGTTTAGTATTTGCATATGGTGTAAATTTAGTATTTATATTGGTGGTTTTTGCAATCACTGCAAGAAAAAAGGACATTGGTGAGGGGCGAAAAATGTCATCATAAGCTCATTGGTGACGGTCAAAAGAGCCTTCGTCACCAAAAACTGAACGTCACCAAAGGTGGTGCCGCTGAAAGTATAGGTGTTGTGGTGACATTCAAGGTCTGTCACCAATAATGATTTATAATGAAGGATAGTGACCGTCACAATTTCATATGAGCAATGGTGACAGACAATAGTCTTCGTCACCAAAAAACTAAACGTCACGAAAGGTGGTGTCACCGAAAGTATGTGTTGTGGTGACATTCAAGGTCCGTGACGAATATTGATTATAATTACGGATAGTGATCATCATCATTTCTTATGAACAACGATTTTTTGTGATGGAACTTTCATGGCTGTCACTATTGTTGCATATATATGATGACGTTCATTGACCCTCACCATTTCATATTTGGTGACGACAAAAAGATGTCACCATAATCTCATTGGTGAGGGTCGAAAAATGTCACAATAATGTCATTGGTGATGGTCAATAGAGATTTTTTCACCATTCCATATGAATATCAAGGCACGATGGAATCGAACCACCAACCTCCTTCTTGTAAAGAAAGTGCTCTTCCATTTAGCTAGCACCCTTTAAAGAACTAGACTTTAAAAAATTAAACCTTGAAACGTTATAAATTCTAAATTATACAACTTTTGAGAAATTATAAAACTTTGTAAAGTCTTGAAAAATATTTTACCAAACAAGTTAAAGAATCTCTCTTACAAGTGTTAGAAAGTGAAACCCACTTTCATAGGAAGAGGAATTTTACCCTAGAATAGCATGCTCAATCATGAGGGGAGCAAGAAAAACAAACTTATTGTATTATAGACCATT
Source organism: Pinus albicaulis (assembly GCA_034641835.2). NCBI lineage: Eukaryota > Viridiplantae > Streptophyta > Pinopsida > Pinales > Pinaceae > Pinus > Pinus albicaulis. Next base: position 772,487,486 of record CM076575.1, on the reverse strand, counting down.
TAAACTCAATAATTTGCCACACGCTTCCAAATATTTCTTAGTGCTATTTTTATGAAATAAATATAACTAAACTTTATTATAGATTGACCAACCGTTTTCAACTTCATATGAACAAATATGTCACTCTACACAAATTTCATAGATTAAATGTTCTACTTCATAGTTATTTGAATTTGTAAATCATTATAGACATCGAACCATATCCGAAAAAAAATATAATAATTTATTGTATCACACACCACTGAAACCCAATAATTTGTCAAGGTTGTGATCTCTTCTATCCTAATATTGTTATGAAGTAATAAATAAAGTAGCAATAAAAGCTATTAAAACTACCCATGCCGTTCTTTCACTCAGCTTAGCGTAAGCCTCCCCGTCTTCTAATTTTTCACAAAGTTAAAAATTTCTATATTGAAAAAAGTTCTTATATTGAAAAAATTACAATTGTGATAAAATTGGATAAATATTTTAGTTAATATAAAATTTAATATTTAAAAATTTTAAAATCAGAAATTTTTATATTTAAAAAAAAACTATATAGTAAAATAATAAGTTTATAGTTGCTAAAAATAGTATGATATATAATATCTAATTTTCCTTACAAATTGGTAACATTAAGTGTGTTTTATATGAGATTTTTAGACATTAACTTCCTAGGCATGAGGGTGATTTAGTTTCATTTATCAATTCTCTATGGTTTGTATTTCTTTTATTCTCTTTATTGAAAAAATCTATTAGGTTATGGTTGTTGGGCGAACTGAGAGGTGAATGGATGCTACTCTAGAAGAGCACCGAAAGTATGTGGAGAAAGATGTTGAATCTAGTGTGGCCAAAACTATTAATGTCCTTCGTGGTATAAAAGAAAAGTATGAAGATCATCAAAGTCTGAGAATATTTGACAGAGCACTTGTGGTTGATGCCCAATTGTCAAGTAGATATATCGCTGGGGGACATCTTCCAGACAAATAAATTGATCTGGTAGATGAGGCATGTGAAAATGTAAGAGTTCAGCTAGATAGTCAACATGAATCAATTGACACCCTTGAAAGGAAAAGGATTCAACTAGAATTTGAGTTGCATGCCCTTGACAGGGAGAAATATAAAGCCAATAAAGCTTCTTAGGTTGAGTTTCACAAGGAGCTTCATGATTTGATTGATAAGTTACAGTCGTTGACACTGAAATACCAAAAATAAAAACATAGATTAGATGAAATCTGGTGACTGGAGAAAAAACGTGAGAAATTGATGTTTACTTTGCAAGAGGCAAGGTATAGGATGGATTTGGAACGAGTTGCAAATCTTCAATATGGTCCCCTTCTCGAAATAGAGCTTGCAATTGCTACACAGGAATTTGGGCTGGGAGAAAATCTCATGTTAACATAAAGTGTGGGACCCATGCGTATTGGAGAGATTGTGAGTTTTTGGACTGGTATCCATATTACAAGACTTTGTCAGAATGAAAATGAGCGGCTGATAGGCCTGTCAGACGGGTTGCATGAATAATTTATTGGACAAGATGAGGTATTTCAAGAGGTTGAGGAAGCTGTCTACACAAATTTCATAGCTTAAATGTTCTACTTGATATTAACAACCATGTTTTACTTCCTATTTATTTGAATTTGGAAATCATTACAGACATTGAACCATATCCAAAAAAAATTAGAATAACAAACTTATTGTATCACACACCACTTAAACCTAATAATTTGTCAAGTCTGTGATCTCTTCTATCCTAATATTGTTATGACGTAATAAATAAAGTAGCAATAAAATCTATTAAAACTACCCATGCCATTCTTCCCCTCAGCTCAGCGTAATCCTTTCCATCTTCTAATTTTTCACAATGTTAAAAAATTCCATATTGAAAAAAGTTAGAGTAGATTGTATATTGAAAAAATTACAATTGTGATAAAATTGGATAAAGAATTTAGTTAATATAAAATTTAATATTTTAAAATTTTAAAATATTTTTTTTTATATTTAAATAAAATTATATAGATCTAAGACTTTTGTGATTCATAATGTAGATAAATATCTTTCAGATTAATCACATCATTAGGATTAGGTCGATGTTTCGAACCATCTAATGTGGTTCATCTTAGATGGTTCGAAACGTCGACATAATCCTAATGATGTGATTAATCCGAAATATATTTATCTAAAATTATATAGTAAAATAATAAGTTTATAGTTGCTAAAAATAGTATGATATATAATATTTAATTTTCCTTAAAATCTGGTAACAGTAACTATGTTTTATATGAGATTTTTAGACCCGAGCTTCTTAGGAATGAGGGTGATTTAGTTTCATTCTATCAATTCATTGTGGTATGTATTTCTTGCATTCTCTTTATTGACAAAATCCATTAGGTTCTGGGTGTTGGGTGTACTGAGGGGTGAATGGATGCTATTCTGGAAGAGCACCAGAAGTATGTGGAGAAATATGTTGAACCTAGTGTGGCCTAAACTATTAATATCCTTCATGGTATAAAATAAAAGTACAAAGATCATCATAGTCTGAGAATAGTGGACAAAGCACTTGTGGTTGTCGCCCAATTGTCAAGTAGATATATCGCTAGGGGACATCTTCAAGACAAACCAATTGATCTGGTAGATGAGGCATGTGAAAATGTAAGAGTTCAGCTAGATAGTCAACCTGAAGCAATTGACACCCTTGAAAGGAAAAGGATTCAAATATAATTTGAGTTGCATGACATTGACAAGGAGAAATATAAATCCAGTAAAGCTTGTTGGGTTGAGGTTCACAAGGAGCTTCATGATTTTATTGATAAGTTGCAGCCGATGAAACTGAAATACCAAAAATAAAAACAGAGATTAGATGAAATCCGGGCTGAAGAAAAAACATGAGAAATTGATGTTTACTTTGCAAGAAGCAAGGGGTAGGATGGAATGAGTTGCAAATACTCAATACGGTCCCCTTCCAGAAATAGAGCTTGCAATTGCTACAAATGAAGCTGGGTTGGGAGAAATTTTCATGCGAACAGAAAGTGTGGGACCCATGAAGATTGCAGAGATTGTGAGTTGCTGGACTAGTATCCCTGTTACAAGACTTTGTCAGAATGAAAATGAGTGGTTGATAGGTCTGGCAGACAGGTTACATGAAAGAGTTGTTGGACAAGATGAGGTGGTTCAAGGGGTTGAGGAAGTTGCCTACACAAATTTCATAGCTTAAATGTTCCACTTGATATTAACAACCATGTTCTACTTCCTATTTATTTTAATTTTGAAATCATTACACACATCAAACCATATCCAAAAAAAATTAGAATAGAAAACTTATTGTATCACACACCACTGAAACCTAATAATTTTTCAAGGTTGTGATCTCTTCTGTCCTAATATTGTTAGGAAGTAATAAATAAAGTAGTAATAAAAGCTATTAAAACTACTCATGCCGTTCTTCCGCTCAGCTCGGCATAAGCCTCCCCATCTTCTAATTTTTCACAAAGTTAAAAAAAATATATATTGAAATTAGTTAGAGTAAATTGTATATTGAAAAAATTACAATTGTGATAAAATTGGATAAAGATTTTAGTTAATATAAATTTTAATATTTAAAAATTTTAAAAGAAGAAATTTTCATATTTAAAATATATATATATATATATATATATATATATATATATATATATATATATATATATATATATATATTAAAATAATAAGTTTATAGTTGCTAAAAATAGTATGATATATAATATCTAATTTTCCTTGCAACTTGAAACAATAACTGTGATTTATATGAGCTTTTTAGACCTGAGCTTCTTAGGCATGAGTGTGATTTAATTTCATTCTATCGATTCTTTGTGATCTGTATTTATTTTATTCTCTTTATTAACAAAATCCATTAGGTTCTGTGTGTTGGGCTGACTAAGGGGTGAATGGATGCTACTCTAGAAGAGCATCGGAAGTATGTGGAGAAATATGTTGAACCTAGAGTGGCCTACACTATTAATATCCTTCGTGGTATAAAAGAAAAGTATGAAGATCATCATAGTCTAAGAATATTGGATAGAGAACTTGTGGTCGCATCCCAATTGTCAAGTATATATATCGCTGGGTGACATCTTCCAGACAAATAAATTGATCTGGTAGATGAGGCATGTGCAAATGTAATATTTCAGCTAGATAGTCAACCTGAAGCAATTGACACCCTTGAAAGGAAAATGATTCAACTAGAATTTAAGTTGCATGCCCTTGACAGGGAGAAAGATAAATCCAGTAAAGCTTGTTGGGTTGAGGTTCACAAGGAGCTTCATGATTTGATTTATAATTTGTAGCTGTTGAAACTAAAATACCAAAAAGAAAAACAGGGATTAGATGAAATCTGACGACTGAAGCAAAAACATGAGAAATTGATGTTTACTTTGCAAGAAGAAAGTTGTGGGATGGATTTGGAACGAGTTGCAAATCTTCAACATGGTCCCCTTCCAGAAATAGAGCTTGCAATTGCTACACAGGAAGCTGGGCTAGGAGAAAATCTCATGTTAACAGAAAGTGTGGGACTCGTGCATATTGCAGAGACTGTGAGTTGCAGGACTGATATCCCTGTCACAAGACTTTGCCAAAATGAAAATGAGTGGTTGATAGGTTTGGCCGACAGGTTTCATGAAAGAGTTGTTGGACAAGATGAGGCGGTTCAAGCAGTTGGGGAAGTTGTGTTAAAACAGGATATAAAACTTAACAGAATACCTGTACAATCCATGTCTTTTTTCTAATTTGCACCATAGATACAAATTTCGGGTTCAAATTCAAAATTGGTACTATGCAAAATCAGGAAAAATTTAGCAGTACACATATTAAATACTCTGCAAATGCCAGCAGTACAAGCAAGCATGAGCTGTAGCTAAACTCATCTAAGTTATGGAGGACTTACATACATCTATAATAAAACAAGTACAAGGCAACATTGGCTTTCTTTCTAAGTATTAAAACTTAAGCACGACAATGTTGTCCCATTGAACTCATTGATGTTGGGAACTACAACAAACCCCTCCTAGGACATGAAGCTCACAAGTAAGAACATAATGCATCATCTTCCTTCCCAGAGCCCCAGTTTCCACAAACAGATGGGATGGGGAGAATTATCTAACTATTATAGCTCCCGAATTGGTCAGGAATTTATATCACAGTGCAACAAAGTTATAAAGTAGTCCCCATTAACATCTGGTGAAGTAGGTATAATACCCTCAAACAATAGCCTTTAAATTATCCCACATATCCCACTTGAAATGATTTTTGGATTGAACCAAATGGGATCTGAGCAAATAATTCAGCCAAACTGAACTATAACAATTTTTTGAATTTTATCATTTGATTTGTCCAAATTTTGTACTATTATTTGGACTACCATCAATAGGACAAAATGCTTCTTACCATTCAAAATGTACTAGCTCTCTTTTTGAGAATTTTTAGATAAATTAACAAAAAAAATTGCTTTCTTATCTCAGATATGAAATAAAACAAAAAAAAATGTTTGTGCATGTATAAAAATATCCCTTCAAAAGAGTTCATTACAGGATTTGATTTGTGCCAAGATGAAACATGCATTTGGTGAATTGTATTACACAACAAGTCCGTAAACTGTACAAAATTGTTTTTTATTAAATTTTAGCATATAAATGTTAATATGACTTAATCACACAAGATAATGAGAGCTATTCTTTTCATTGCAGTACATGGAAAATTACGTGACAATTTTCACACACCTTTCATCTTATGAAAAGTGACATCAGCAACTAAAAACAAATCTCATATAACTTTTATATGTAGAAAACCTACCAAGCAATGAATATGCATACATACATTAGAAATAACCACAAAAGGGAAACATCTGAGTAGTTTTCTAAGATGTAGCATCAGAATTTGAAGACAACTTCATATGCACATCCAACAAAGCCTTGCTGAACATCAATCCTTCCACAATTAACCAAGCATGAAAGGTTAAGAAGACCAAAATAAATATCCAGATCAAGCTAAAAACTCCCAAGATGCCAACTTGAAAGGAAGGTGCAAAAATTGTTATTACTAAGAATTCAGGTAACATAAACAGATATACACCATAGAAATAAACAATGCAGGTTGATCTGCACTAAAAAAAGAGAATAATTTAAAAAAATCTGAAAGTTGAAGTTTTCAATAAATAAAGTGTTTGTTTAGTTAGGGAACCAAAATTTAAAAAAAAATAGGATATTTTTTAAAGAATAATTAAATTCTATGACAAAAGCTACAACACAGAAAATCATGTTTTTAATACATCATTGTATTTACATAAAAAGAGAAAACATCAACATGTTTCAAGTTTCAACACAAATGAAAAATCAACTACAATCAAACCTCATCGTTTTCGGCTGGTGTAGGACAACACACCACTTCTGGAATATCATTGGGATAATAAAACCAGTTGACCCGTCACCCCATGCCCACTTTGACCCAGTATCATCATCCTCCCACAAAATTTGAAATTACAGAAAATCAGAGATTTTCAGGGTTAGAGCTCAGTGAAACAAATTCTAAGAAACAACAAGAAAACAAAATATTCACCCTTGCATACAAATCACAGAGATTAAGTGCACAAAGTTTTCTTTTCAATAATCCATTGCAGATGTTGAATTGCAAAAGCTGAAAGAAAATAAATTGTTCATTCTTAAGAAATTGATTGGGAATCCTCCTTGAAAGCAAAACCCAGTTTTATACCCTTCTAGACAAGTGAAAAAACCCACATGAGTCATACAATGTTTATCAATCACTTATCATGTTAATGTTGTCTCACAAAATGTATCTTCTTTAATATTTTTAAGAGTATTATCTATTGATCCAAATTAGAAAGATAATTTTTTGGCGTTCATGTTCTCAGATGAGCTTCTTCCCAACCCATGCAGGAAAAAGGCTATCAACCCAAATTATTCCTACTGCAAAGATGCACTTCAAAAAGGACAAACAATTGTAGACATCATATAAAATCAATGGGGATAAAGTATCATGCATTCAACAATTTTGTCATGCGTATATAAAATTAGTGGGAAAAGAACTTATTTAGTCTTTTCTAAAACATTGTCCCTAATCTCATAAAGATCAAACAAGTGTGAAAGAGTTATTATGTTGTCTCATTCTCCAAAAAAATTGAAGCTCTCTACAAATAAATTGTTTAGACTCTTCCCATGGTTAAGGATAGGACAGAAAACCTTGAACTGTCCAAATAGGAAATTCAAACCATGCATCATACAAATATGGAAATCTTCAGAAGTTTAACAACAAGATCTATTATTTGAATGAAATATTTTAAGTAAAATACTATCAATGGGAGAGGGGATCAATAGGGGAGATAGAACTGATTTCCAACGCATATATGGTGACCTCAATAGGAGATGAAAAATTCAAAGAGCCAAATAAAAGGTATAATATCAATAAAAGTACCAGTCATATAAAACAAAATAGTAACCATTGTATAAAAGAGTAAATTGTTTGGGACTAGATCGGTTCAAATATGTAATTTACATGTCTTGTATAGAGAAAATAGAAATTTCAGATTATTTCATTTCTTCATAGCCATATCTCCTTGCCTCAAATTCAATGCAAGTAATATGAAATCAGAAATATGTGTTAACTAGAGAGGATCTACTCTAGACAATCATTCCAACATTTCTCTCACCTCATAATTAAAGGAGATTCCCAGCTCATTATCAGCATGACCACCAAGATCATTCATGGATCCTCTTCAAGAAGAGTCTCTAAAAGCTAGAGACTGGAAAGTAGACTGGAGAAGATTGCAATTGTCATCCCCCGTGTACAAATGGTCCTCACCTCGCATGCCAGATGCAAGGTAAATAAAAGTGCACATCTACTAGCTAATGCAGGATGCATAAACCAGGAAAGATAGATGAGATACAATTGGGAAACTTTTCCTCAAGCAGACTTGAAAGGATCTGGCTCTCAAAGATTCATCCTCCCCAAATGGGGTGGTCGAGAGGGAACATGTGGAGAGGAGCATGGCCACTGCCCCACCAAGAATAAACAAGAGTGGACATGGCATAACCCCTACCCCGTGATGCATATTGTCATATGAGTGGACATGGCACAACCCCTCCCTTGTGATGCATATTTTCTTATCAGTATGGGATACTCTAGCCGACACAGTCATCTATGAATTCGAGTGATCGCAATAGCAGGAGTTTAATGTTGAAACGAATGGCCATTAATTCAAAGAGTGGTCCCACTAGCGATAATTTACAAGCCCCGCACTTGGTTTTATTCCCAGGCTAGTACATCATGTGAATTAGTCATCACATGCAGAGCAGGAGGTTTGGTCTCCTTCCAAAGTGTAAAGAACTGAATTCTGAAGCACATATGTGGAGAAAATCTTAAGTAAAAGACCTGCCTATCATGGCCAGAAGCTCCCATCAAAAGAATATGATTAAAACTGAAGATGAAAACCAAGAATTATGACCAATTTGCAACTCGAAATCCCTTTAATGCATGCATCTGAAATTCGCCCGTTGCCCAAAATATCTAGCTTTGAATATTTGACTGTTAAAGATTACACAGAGGCCCAATAAAAATCAAAGAAAATAACAATGCAGAATGGTTTGAAATCGTTAAAGAAACATAGAATCCATGTCAGATTTGCATCCTAGAGGCAAAGCAACCCATGACCACGCTTAGCAGAATTCACCCAAAAATTCCAGTTCTCCAGGTAATATAAAATTTAAATATCGAACTGTAACCAATCAGAGAGCCAAATTAAGAAACATCAATAGATAGAAACACTTTACTGATGTAGAAAATGTTTATGTTGATATATACAAGTACTAATATTATTCAGAGAGTGGTTGGCCCAATACAAGGCCATCATCCCTGTTTGATTTTGAGAGTAAAAGATGAGATAGAGACCGTTATAACTACCCAATCTGTTGCATTTAATAATTGACTACAGTTAAATGTGTAAATATATATCATGTCAGCAGAAACCAAGCCAAATACAAAGACAGTAGAACTGGATACATTCTGGGGTTTTGCCAAGGGCTGCTGGAAGACAGAATCAAGATTTTCCTGGTGAAATTGGGGATATGGACTACAATGCCTAGTAATTGTATCTAGCATAAATATTTGAGAAAAGTAATGGTGTATACTACAAGTGAACACAGCTCAGTCAGGTTGTGAAATACGTAATTCCCATTAATCCTTGAAATTACACTACTAGAAAAGAAAAAAATAACTTAGTCAAGACTCATAACTTAAGAGCCAAAACGCAATTAGGAACAAATCTTTTATTATGACCCAGAGCAGAGATTTATGGATACCTAAAAAATCCCTGATTCTGAACCAGAGCAAAGGTTTATGCTTACCTAGTTTCTTTGCTAGTAGTCCATGCTACAGCAGTTCTTGCGTAAGTTATTGTTGTTTCACTTGGTTTTATCTACATGTTCCATTTCTTTCATGTTAAATTATTGGTACTTAGTAATTTTATTTTTCCCATCTCTTTGGTTGTATTCCTTCCCCCGATTTGTTGTTAGACAAGCTGAGACATTTCACATTGCAAGAATAGCATAGGGAATGATATAAGCACTCATAAGCCCCTGTGTTATAATGTGTAAATTGCTACCAGTGCCAACCACAAAGTAGCAACCCACATTGGGGGAGCGCCAAAGACAATATGGCTACTTCTATATGGTGTTGCAACTGTTCTAGGTGTTATAGAAATGGTGCTTACTTCCTATTGTTAAATAGGTTGAATTTAGTTTCAAGTGTTTATCAAAATTTTGAGGGGAAAATTTTGAGTTTTCCCTCCCTGCTACAACTATTCAGCTCTTATGCTCTGTCTTCCTAAGCTTGTTTTATTATCTTTTATTTTACCCGGTTGAGAATATACACAAAAAAAGAAAATGTCTCCCTGGTCAAAAAAATTTAGATAGCAACCTTGGTTCGGATTTTTTTACTGTTGATTAATTTTAGATTTATGCAAGGACATTATTATTTGTTTTTTTTAAAGCGAAATGGAAGAACCTAATAGGATGAGAAAGGGAAATAAATTATTTTCGTTTGAATTTTTTGTCTATGAGATTTTAAGAAAAATCATGATGAAGACAAGGGAGTCACTGAGCGGCAAAGACATACCATGGATCGACTCTGTGCAATCGATTAGACAGTTTCTAGGCCAAAGGGTGAGGGAATTACTAGGCGGCAAAGGCAGACCATGGGTCAATTCTGTGTAATCGGTTAGGTAGTTTTTAGGTCAACGAAGCAAATAAAACCCTATGGGAAGTTATGTAGTTGAAGGAGTAGTGAAAGCCATGGGAAGAACAAGCTAAATAAATCATGGAGCTAGAAAATATCGAAATCGTAATATGTAATTATGCAATTTACCTGAAGACTGAACATAAAGTATTAGACCCTATCGGCATGGATATCGTGCTATTATAGGAGGTGTTCCCCAAAGTAAAACCTGTGACATGCTTAGCTCATTGGGCAGGTATTCTCCTCATGAATTCGCCATTACGCCAACCCCTTTCTTCTTACACTGCATCTACGTCGTGGTGCTCGTAGCCTGTGCTTAGCGCGTAGCCTCATTATTTTTCTGTTGCAACCTCCGATTTGGGTCTCCTTCTGCACTGTAAGCTTCACTCATCTAAACCGCTGTTGTCATCCTCAAATTCGTGCCCCTCTGTGCCTATTTCTATACCAATCCCTGCAACAAATTTATCCATGGATATCCTCCATTGAGCATTGCTCTAGCGGTCCCTTCTCCTCATGATCTAGTTTCGTTCCTTTCTCCTGCGTTTAAACCCTTCTCAACGCCGTATCATGCTTCCTCACAAATGGAGAAGGTCACGTCCCATCACGTCCCTCTTCTCGTAAACCCTTTTTGGGGGCCTTTGTTTTGAAATTCAACATATTTTGAGTTGTGGCGAGTACGTGGCAGAACGCAACCTCGGTAGGTAGAAAGGTGTCAAGGTTGTGAAGGAGCAGAGGACAGGTTTTGCGAGTGTTTCGGGATAAAGCATAGATGGTGGAAGAGCACGGAAGGAAACAAGTAGTGAACTCCCATTGAACAAAAAGAAACGAAAGACAGCCGAGCGCTAAAAAAGGAGGAGCTGTCAGTCACGCTGGCAGTAGAACAAATAGGCAGCCAGCCAACGAATAGGGATGTTAGTGCAGATGGGAATAGGCAACAGGGAGCCGTAGGAGAGCTCTATCTGGGTTGCACTGTTCTCCACTCCTCTGCGTTACTGTGTTTTCTCTCTGTCCAATAGGACGTATTGTATTCTGCTCTGTTTATGCTCATATAGCTGAGCCTTGTAATAGTTCGCCACTGACGGGTGATGATTAATATACTCAGGAGTGTTGTTCCGAGTACATGTTATGGGTGTGAATGAATGATGTTATAAGCTCTGTTTAAAATTTTATTTATTGCAATTCTGGTTGTTTTCCTGAAAGGTATGTGTTATGGGATGTTGTGGTATGACTATCTAATACTTTGGTTTGTCTTTGATTCAACTGTATGGATGTTGTCGGGATGATACCGATCTACTCCCTATCACAGTAAGGTTGCGACACACCTCGGGTGAGACTCTCTGCCCTTCGGATCAGAGTGTAAATTCCAGCATGAATCTAGACTACGGCGGAAAACCTTGTTGGCCCTTATACCTGAACCTAGGTCTTCTCTACGAGACATGTTCTCTCGCAAACAAATGGTTCCATTGTTAGGACCCGAAAATACATTTGGGAGCTAGATCATGGTATCTCGGATCTTCGAAAGAGAAATACGAAGCTGGTGGGATAACCACCTAAATCAATTCATAACTCAGCAGGCTGAGCTGAGACGACAGAAGGAGAAAATGATTAAAGACTTGGTTCTATTCTCCAACTCTGCTAGTGATACCTACGAAATATTTTGGGGAAAGTTCCCAGAAGAACTCTACAACTGGTTGCGGAGGCTTCAGACCAAGACCGTCAAGGAAAAGTCACGGAATATCAATCGCAAGTGGGCACACGAGGATCTGGTGGCCCTTCATCGGTTAAAAACCGACTTAACTCAAGTTGTAGATTTTTGGGTGGAATCTACTTTGGAAGGATATATAGTAGAGTTTGCAGCCGAGTGCTACCAATCTTTCTCAAGGGTAGAAGATACCTTCAGATCTGGGTTAAGTGGGAAACTGCTGAAGGAGATTCCCTTGTGGATCAAGGCACTGATGGTAGACGAAGGACTGATGGGATCCCAAAAAGTAGAGATGGAAGCATAAACCCTCCAGTGCCAGGGGAAGGGACTAAGGGAGAGATGTTACAAGAATCATGAGAAGGGGGAGTAGGGGTATGGATGTCGAGATCGCCAACAGGCTCAAGGAGCAGCAAGCACATTGGAGGGCGCAGATTGCAGAAAGGTGGTGAGAGAGGGTGATGAAGGAGTTGAAGAGACAGGAAAGTAGTCGAAAGAACAAAGAGGAGGTGCCTCGGATGACAAAAGGAATGGAAGGTCAGCTGGGTCCCCAGGAAATAGGATGGGTAGCGAAAGAAGTGCCGCAGGTGTATAGGAGTCTAGCCCAGATGGAGAAAGGAAAGAAGTCTGATGAAGAAGGTATAGACGCGCGCCCAGAGAAGGTGTCCGATGTGGAGATGCACGTTGCAATGGAGCAACTATTTCAAGAAAGGCCGACGTCCATATCTCAAGGTATTCCTAGTCCCCACAGTTCTAGTAGCTCTAGTCCCAACCTTCCCCTGGTGCTCTACAAGCCCATAAGTAAAATTTTTGTTAAGTTATGTAAATTAAGTAGATTATACAGTATTCAGTCTCCAACTAGAACACAAACTAGTAGCAGGATTTCTAGTGGCCCCATCTCACAACCAGGATCCAACGACTTCATTTTAGTAACACCTATTCAAGTGAACATGGTGGGATCACTCACACGGTACCCAGAATTCTCTGGGAAAGGGAACGACGATGTCGAACAACACTGGTATCTTTGTGAGGCCATCTGGAGGGCACGACAGACACCCGATGTTGGGAAGTTGATAGAGTTTCAGACCACTCTTAGGGAGAGAGCCCTACGATGATTTATGAAATGGTCGGAGGCTCACCCAAATCCAATGATGGTTGATGTAAAGAAGGATTTCATTAAGGAATTCAAACTGCCTCAGATAGACCAACAAGGCCTGTCAGAGATGTGGGAGATCAAGCAGAGAGAAGGAGAAACTGCTTGGGATTTGATGCAGAGATTCAAGGATGCCAGCGGGAAACTCAGCTATCTAATTGATCCAAACCACCAGAGGGACTGGTTCATTAAAGCCTTACTACCTTTGACCTGAACTCCATTGACTCAACAAAGGATCGACACATTGCAGGATGCCCTGGAGCAGGTAATGAAAATAGAAGCCATGGCAGGTTACCCACAAGAGTTCAAGGGGGGCGCAATGGTACAGGACCCCTCGATAATGGGTCTACAACATCAAATAGCTAGTCTGAAATAAAAACTCAAGGAAATGCAACCCATGAGATCAGTGAGACCAAATGTATGGTGCATGAACTGTCTCGTGGAGGGACATGTAGCAACGGAATGTCCCCGGTTACAGGGCCAAACCGTAGGGACATCGACTATAGGAGCACAAGGGGCTCCACCACTAGGATGGGTTGCGCAGATAAACACCCAAGGGATATACCCACCACAACAGCAATACACAGGGTTCCTGGCACAACAAAGTCTAGCCACCAATGATTATTTTGAAGTATGAAAAAGTATGGGCCATTAGCCTCGCATGTGTCCGATCTTACAGAAATATTCCAATGTTCCAAATAATATATACTATGAATTATGTGCCTTGACCACCCACAGCACAGAGAAATGCCGAGCACTGGACACACTAGCGGAGCGACTGGACCGGCTGTCATACAGAGTAAACGAAGCTCCCCAAGGAAGAGGAGGAGGCATGAGAGGAGGCTCAGCAGGAGGTAGAGGTCCAGTAAGATGCTATAACTGCAATTAGGAAGGACATGTGGCTAGAGAATGTCCACTCCATAGGATACCCTGGTGTTCACAGTGTCGGGTTAACTCACACGCAACAGAAGATTTCTCGGAGCTCATCAAAATATGGGAGGAAAGAGCTAGACAGAGGGGGGCGAATCTAGTAAATGCAGAACCCGGGCTAATGGGAACTCAAACAATGAAAAACGTGGCCATAGTGACATGAGGTGGAAAAATAATGGGGGAGGATACACGTGCTATGGACCCAATGAAATTGGTCAGGCCAGCATCCCCAAAGCTCTTGATCAAACCAGAACGACAGAAACAATTTTTCCAGGAAGCAGCAGAAACATTTACCCACTTGGGGGGAAACAAAGGAATTGAGTTATAGAAAACTCAAGAAGATAATGAAATGCAGAATACTTCTAAAGCCTTAATCCAGGAATGGTTCCACCTGTTCCTGAAGATTGTTAACAATGCACCAATGTTGGAACGGCTGAAGCAGAACCTGGAAGGGGTGCTAAAACAGAACACATGAGAAAAAGAATCAGCGGAAGTAGACCAGAAATATGTTCAGAGGATAAAGAGAAGAAAACGAAGGATGGGAAAGGAATTCCGAGTGAACACGCAAGTGGCGAGGTTCCAGATTAAAGATACCATGCTCGATTTGGGATCTGAAGTCAACATCTTACCAAGGAAAACTTGGGAGGCATTAGGGAAGCCAAGATTGGCATACTCTCCGATTCAACTTCGGATGGAGAACCAATATTGCATTGTTCCCATCGGCCGACTAGAGGAGGTTGAAGTTGACATTGCAGGGGTAAATACATTTATGGACTTTGAAGTCATCGACATCATGGGGGATAAGGATCCGTACCCAGCACTGTTGGGAATTTATTGGGCTTTTGAAAATTATGCGGTAATTGATCTAAAAAAAGAACTGATGATTTTCGAGGATGGATAAATCAAAGTCACTCAGCCACTCGACCCCTACCAAGGACCGAGATATACAAAGACAGTGGATAACAGGGAAGATGCTCAGCTCTTGGACCATCTCTACCAAATGACCGCCGGAAGAAGGGAATATTATATCAACCCAACAGCAGAAGGCTCAGTAAGTTGGAGAAGCATCCAAAGCTTGGAATTGGGATCAGAAATAGCATGGGATTATTGGCAGCAAGGAGGCTATGAAACAAATACAAAGAGATGTGCCAACATTGCAAGAGTCAATTGGATTGGGGCCGAAATTCAGGGATACCCAATATTGTCAGATATGAATGTTGTAAGTGTTTTCATAGCCAAGACAGAAAACATGGTACCGGAAGGCCACATAATACCCTTGATGGACATGGCTTTACAATCCACATCTACAAGATGGTGGAGTAACCATCACAACTCATTGAAGTGATGGGATGAGGTGGCGGCAACACTAAAAGCCAGATTTCAAGAGGAGGAGGGGCCCAGAGGTAAGGACCGATACCAAGGGGACGTAGACCCCAGAAACCATCTGAATAAATGTGAAGCATAATGGAGAGCTAATGGATATCCCGAAGAGCTGTGGGTCCACATGTTTATCCACTCCCTGGACGTACTTCCAAAGGATTGATACTTCACGAAAGAAAAGAGAAGAGGGACCCACAATTGGCAGGAAGTTGCGGAGAAATTCATTCAGTGTTTCACATTTGAAGGAAAAACAGAGAAGATTACACAGGCTTTGAAAGCTATCATACAGGTACTGTTCTTCCCTGATAGTCGACAAATGGAAGAGAAATCACTTATGTACCAAGGTATCCAACAAAAGGTAGCATGTCAAAAGATTAATAGTGAGATGGACGATGACAATATGGAGGATCTCAGGTACTTGTATTTTGAAGAAATAGAGGGGGAGAGAGACATCAAAGAGGAACCAACTATAGAAGGTATCCACCTGTTACCTCTCAGAACCAAAAATGTAAATATCGGAACAAAAGACAAACCTAAGCTAGAGGCCATTGGAAATTACTGGGATGAGCAAACAACGAAGGAAATATTTAGTCTACTTAAGGAATATGAGGACTTTTTTCCTTCATCTATAGCAGATCTCAAAGACATAAGAGGAGATAAGGGGAAATGAGGATAATACTGAAGCCTGATGCAAGGCCTATAAAACATAGACCATATCGTCTAAACCCAAGGGTAAAGGAAAAAGTGAAAGCAGAGATCGAAAAAATGCTAAAACCTGGGCTAATATTCCCTGTCAAAGAGGCAGAATGGGTAAGCCCCATAGTTATACAGAGCAAAAAGGAGAAATTAGAGATACGAGTCTGTGTGGATTACATAAGCTTAAACAATGCTTATATCCATGATCTGTTCCCTACTCCATTCAGTGACGAAGTCATCGACAACGTTGCAGGGAATGAGGCATACTCATTCACCGATGGCTTCTCAGGTTACCATCAGGTAAGAATAGCAGAGGAAGACAAGAGAAAGACAACATTCAGCATAGAATGGGGCTCTTTCGCATATAATGTGATGCCATTCGGATTGAAGAATGCACCTGTAGTCTTCTCTCGCATTGTGATAGCGGTGTTCCGAGAATACATCCATAAGTTCTTAGAAGTATATATGGATAACTGGACTGTGTATAGAATACTGAAGGATCATGCAAACCTGTTGAGAGTCATGTTTGATAGATGTCGACAACTGCAAATCTCGCTGAACCTGAAGAAGTGTATATTTGTTGTACCATTTGGAACACTGTTGGGGCATGTGGTATGTAATCAAGGTGTCTGCGTAGACCCAGCCAAAGTAGTAGTGATTTTCAATATGGAGGCGTCGGAAACTGTAAAATAGCTAAGGTCACTGTTGGGCCACACAGGTTACTACCAGCGTTTCATTTGCAACTACGCCAAAATAACAGCACCCTTAGAAAGACTATTGAAGAAATCAGAACAGTTCCAGTGGACGGAAAGCTGCAGAGAGGCACTGGACACACTAAAGGAAAAATTGGCGAGTGCGCCAATACTAGTCCACCCAAACTGGGACAAACAGTTCCATGTACACATTGATGTGTTCGGAACTGCGCTCGGTCCAGTCCTAGCTCAACTGGGGGACACTTCAGTCGATCATCTGGTATATTTTTCCAGTCGCAAGTTGTCAACAACAGAACGCAACTACACAACAACAGAGCGGGAGGCACTGGCAATGGTGTACTCTCTCAAGAAATTTCGCCACTACCTATTAGGAGGTAAGTTCAAATTCTTCACGGATCTGTTGGAAATGTTGTCATTGATGGCAAAGGAGCACAAAGGAGTAGCACCTGAACCAGCAATAAGGCAGAGGAGATGACAAAGGAGGAGCACTTGAAACATCATCCAAGGAGCAGAGAAAGCATAAGAAGAGGTAGCAAGGCAGAAAAAGAAGCAAGACAGATAAGTAACAAAGGCAGCAAAGGAGGCAGCGCTGAAGCAGAAACAGGCAAAGGAAGCAGCAGAGGCAGAGGCAGAGGCAAAGTGACAGGAGCAGCAGAGGCAGAGGCAGAGCCGTTATAAAATTCTGAGAATCGCCCAAGCCGGCAGATACAGTCATATGTATAATTCTGAGAATCATTACCCAATGGGCGTTACATATAATACACAAACCTTATTCCGGGAATCGCTTAACCCCAAGCGGCAAGGCACATAAATTCCGGGAATCGCCTACCCCGATGGAGGATACATATATATATATATATCCATCACCTTACATATATGTGCAGCACATCATATAAACAAAGGTCTAAGCTTAAATATATACAAACGGAGCACTTTATATCTATATAACCAAAGGTTCTATCAAAATGAAATGGCTTATAAGGTGGGACCCCTCCCCAATCGCAATCGGAGATCGCAAGGGGAGCGAAACATCACAAGAGGGAGACGTATGCTCTTGCTCGGATGAAGAAGAGGCAAAGTTTGTCAAGAAATTGGATAGAGGCTCAGGTAAATACAAAGGTAAACTCCCCTTGAAATTCTTTAACTATGGAAGAGTGGGACACTATGCTGCTAAGTGCCCTCATAAGAAAGTAAGAAATCAAGCTCAAGAATCAGAGAAAAACACATCAAAGAACTGGAAAAAATGAAAGAAATTCAGCAGAAAATCCTTCTATGCTCAACAAGACAGCAGTACATCTGAAGACTCAGATGAATCTTCAGGAGAAGAGGGAACCTCTGAATTTTTGCTAATGGCCATAGAAGATCTTGAGGGACTCCTACTAGAAGATGAAGAAGAAGAAGGGGAAGTCGACCTTGAGGGGGAGCTAAGAAGTGCACTGGAGGAGATTGACAGACTCAAACTAAAGTGCAGAAAACAAAAGGATATTCTTCTCAAGTATGTAAGAGAAGAACAAAACTCAGAATTCCTCACGCAGCTGAAGGTAGAGCTTGAAGAAGCTAAGAAGATAGAAGACATGTTACTTCAGCAAATCAAGGATAAAACCCTAGAACAAGAGAAACTGGAAGAAGAAGTAGTATGTCTCAGGAAGAACCTAGAAAATGCTCAAAGGAAAGTGGTTATAAACTCTTCTAAAACAACAAGCTCTAGTAATTTGAATGAAATTCTGGTTTCTCAAAGATCCCCAATGATAAAAACAGGAATAGGCTATGAAGGAGAGTCGAGTAAAGGCAAATAAAAGGAAAACAAAAATATAATTTTTGTAAAAGAAAAGAAGACTAATGAAGCAGCCCAGTCAATTTCTACAAAAGAAGAAACATGTAATAAGGATGACAGAGATCAGAAGGAATCTCTAGTAACCAAGAATGCAATAAATACTAAAATGACATAAAAAGAATCATATGCCCCTGAGTATGTCAAATTTGGAAGCCATCAAGGGAGATTCTTCCCTCCCATGAAGAATACCACCTGTTATGTCTGCCACAAGCCGAGACACATTGTTGCATATTGTTATGCAAGGAAGAGTAATTCAAACCTGCAAAATATGCAAACAGTGAAGAGACTGTCTCAAACAAACAAATGGAGAAAACAACCTTACATCAGGTATGCAAATAATTTCTATGGTTGTTGTTTTTATTGTAAGGATTTTGGCCATAAAATTATTGAATGTAGAAAGCATGGACAAAGATTGATGTTGAACACCTCAAGGAGGTTTATGAATCAAAGAAATTTTGTTCATACTCACAATTCTGCAAAAACTATGATCAAATGCTGTAAATGCAATCAAGTTGGACATATGCCCTCCAAATGTCCTCTGAAAGGATGTGATTCATAAACTCACAAAAGACACCACACAAAAGGATGCCTCCAGTGGATAAAGAAGGAGAATAAATGTGACTTGGCTCTAACTACTCAAGACCTGAAAAGACAGTGGTACCTGGATAGTGGCTGCTCAAAACACATGACTGGAGACAGAAGCAAGTTTATAACTCTTGATGAAAAGAAATCTGGCAATGTTACTTTTGGCAATGATAAATCAGGTAAGATCAAGGGAAAAGGCTCAGTCAGCATAGACAATGGCAGAGGAAAGGCCCAAGATGTACTATATGTAGATGGGCTGAAAGCAAATTTACTGAGTGTCAGTCAGATGTGTGATAAAGGCTGTGAAGTTCTCTTTAGAGCACAAGATTGTGTAGTCAGGTCAAGCACAACAGGAAAGACTCTACTCAAAGGTGTTCGAACAGAGAGCAATGTGTACATAGTAAAAGAGGAGGATGAAGCCTGTCATCTTAGAAAACTGGAGGAGTCATGGTTATGGCATAGGAGATTGGGACATCTCAGTTTCGACCATATCATCAGACTGAGCAAGAAGAAGGCTGTCAAAGATATGCCAGAAGTAAAAAGGCCTTCAAATACCATATGAAAATCTTGTCAATTGGGGAAACAGACTCGCACATCCTTTAAATCTAAAGATGAGCTATCAACAAGAAGACCACTCCAGCTTGTGCACATGGATCTGTGTGGACCTGCAAGAACTAAAACACCAAGTGGAGAATCCTACTTCATGTTGATAATAGATTATTTCTCTAGAATGACATGGGTTTCTTTTCTCAAGAATAAATCGGAAGCTCTGGAAAAATTCAAAATATTTAAAGCATTAGCAGAAAATCAGACAGGATGCAAGCTGAAATGCATCAGATCAGACAGAGGAGGTGAATTCACTGATTATGACTTTGTAGACCTATGCAATGAACATGGCATAAAACAACAATTTACTATTGCAGGGACACCTCAGCAGAATGGAGTAGTAGAGAGACAAAACAGATCTGTTCAACAAATTGCTAGAGCCATGATGCAAGAGAATAATATTTCTCAAACCTTCTGGGCAGAAGCTATACACACAGTAGTACATATCCTTAATAAAGCTCACTTAAGGCCAAGCAGTGACAAGACTCCCTATGAACTGTGGCATGAAAAGCAAGCTTCAATCAAACATTTCAGAATCTTTGGAAGAAAATGTTACATAAAGAATAATGATGAAAATCTTGGAAAATTTGATGCAAGAGCAGATGAAGGGATCTTTCTAGGATATTCTTCCAAAAGTAAAGGGTACAGGTGCTACAACAAGACTCTTTAGAAAATAGTAGAAAGTATTTATGTGAGATTTGATGAAGAACTTCCAAACAATACACGAAATACAGACTGTTGCAGTCCATCAGACAACCATGAAGAAGAAATCCAAAATGATGAGGAAACAAGCAAGACAACAGAAGATACAGAGCTAAGTTCTAAAGCTCCCTCAAGATATACTCAGAAGAACCACCCTGAAGATCAGATCATTGGAAACAAGAGAGTAGGGGTCCAAACAAGAAGGCAGCTAACAGAACAAACTAAAGAGGTATACATAGCCATGCTGTCACAAATAGAGCCAAAGAAGTTTGAAGAAGCCAGCAAGGATAAGTCTTGGGTAAAAGAAATGAATGAAGAATTGGACCAAATTGAAAAGAACAATACCTGGGAACTAGTTCCTAGGCCAATTGAGAAAAATATCATTGGCTCAACATGGGTATTCAAAAATAAAATGAATGAGGAAGGACAGGTAATCAGGAATAAAGCCAGACTTGTCTGCAAAGGATACTCACAAATTGAAGGACTTGATTACGATGAAACATTTGCCCCTGTAGCCAGAATGGAAGCTATCTGAATGTTCCTGGCATTTGCATGCTACCAAAACTTCAAAGTATATCAAATGGATGTAAAATCTGCATTTCTGAATGGAGACTTAGAAGAAGAAGTCTACATGGAACAACCAGAAGGCTTCTCATTGACAGACAAAGAAAACTATGTGTGCAGACTAAAGAAGGCCCTATATGGACTAAAACAGGCTCCTCGTGCTTGGTACTCAAGGCTGGATAAATATTTGCAAAACAAGGTTTTAAGAGAGGTGGAGTAGACACCAATCTATACATAAAAGCCCATGAAGATGAACTCCTGATTGTTGTAGTATATGTTGATGACATTATGTTTGGAAGCAACAGAGATGAATTAGCAAAAGGTTTTGCTAATGAGATGAAAACAGAGTTTGAAATGTCTATGATTGGAGAGCTCAGTTTCTACTTGGGACTGCAAATTCAGCAAAAGAACACAGGCACATTCATCTCTCAGGAAAAATACTTAAAAGAAATGCTGAAAAAGTCCAAAATGGAGGACTGCAAACCTGTGTCAACTCCCATGACCACAGGTTGGAAGATATGTGCTGATGATGGGTCTGCTGATATAGATCAAAAACTCTACAGATCCATGATTGGAATTCTATTGTATCTAACTGCATCAAGACCAGACATCATGCTAGCAGTAGGACTAGTGGCTATATATCAAGCAGCACCTAAACAAAATCGCCTTCTTGCAGTCAAAATAATATTCAGATATCTACAAGGAACAGCACAATATGGACTTTGGTATCCTAAAGGCAAAAGCTTCACCTTGACAGCATACACAGATGCAGATTGGGCCAGCTGCGTGGATGACAGAAAGAGTACAAGTGGAGGCGCATTCTATCTAGGAGAAAGTCTGGTAGCATGGTTAAGCAAGAAACAAACATCTATCTCCCTGTCTACAACTGAAGCAGAATATATAGCAGCAGCAGCATGTTGTACACAAGTCATGTGGATGAAGCAGACTCTTCAAGACATGAAGGTAAGCATTAATGAACCTATCTCAATCAAATGTGATAATACAAGCGCTATAAGTATATCAAAAAATCCCGTGCTTCACTCAAAAACTAAGCACATCCCAATCAAGTATCATTTTCTCCGAGAACAAGTGGCTCAGAAGATAGTAAAGCTGGAGTATGTGCCAACAAAAGAACAAACAGCTGATATATTTACTAAACCACTTGCCAGAGAACCATTCGAATATTTGAGAGATAGACTAGGGGTAGTATCTGTAGATACTACTCTCTAATATTAAGAGAAAGCACAGTTTCAGGGGGAGAACAGAAACGGAAATATCATTCCCAGGGGGAGATTAACCAAGCAAGGGAAGCATAAAACAGGTCCACAGGATCAAAGAGCTATAAAACAATATTCTCAGTATTATCAACATTCAGCATGAAAAAAAATTACAAACAACAGGCAATACAGATGAAACACAGCTATAAAACATATATTGGCGCACTACATCAGATATAGACTGAAGTATAGCTGAAGCAAGCCTGATATGTCACTTGGAGCATTCACAATCTTTAAGTCTTGATCCAATAATGCATCTCTTATTATACAAGTCTGATTAAATATAGCTGTCATCACTTACTCTCTATACAAGTGCAAGGAGTCTATGCTTTGGAATGATATCGACTTAATGTGTATTTACAAGTTCAAAGATTCTCAAAAGTGTTCTCTCAACAACCCTTATGCACCAGTTTGGAGCAGCAAGGTACACAGTCAGAAGAAGAAGGCCTAAACACATATCTGAGAGAAGAAATGCAACGAAAGAATCAACACTGAGAAATGTGCAACCCTTTGCCATTGATGTCAAAGGGGGAGGAAAAGCAAGAAATAGAATAAAAAGTCTTCTAAAAGAAGCTAGACAGAGGAAGATCTGGAGGAAGCATTGGATTATCGGTGGATGTGTTGCCATCAATGCCAAACGGGGAGACTATTGGAAATGTTGTCATTGATGGCAAAGGAGCATAAAGGAGCAGCACCTGAACCAACAATAAGGAAGAGGAGATGACAAAGGAGGAGCACTTGAAACATCAGCAAAGGAGAAGAGAAAGCATAAGAAGAGGTAGCAAGGCAGCAAAAGAAGAAAGACAGATAAGTAACAGAGCCAGCAAAGGAGGCAGCGCTGAAGCAGAAATAGGCAAAGGAAGCAGCAGAGGCAGAGGCAGAGGCAAAGCGACAGGAGCAGTAGAGGCAGAGGCAGAGCCGTTATAAAATTACGAGAATCGCCCAAGCCGGCAGATACATTCATATGTATAATTCCGAGAATCATTACTTGATGGGCGTTACATATAATACATAAACCTTATTCCAGGAATCTCCTAACCCCAAGCGGCAAGGCACATAAATTTCGGGAATCGCCTACCCCGATGGAGGATACATATATATATATATATATCCATCACCTTACATATATGTGTAGCGCATCATATAAACAAAGGTCTAAGCTTAAATATATACAAGCGGAGCGCTTTATATCTATATAACCAAAGGTTCTATCAAAACGAAATGGCTTATAAGGTGGGACCCCTCCACAATCGCAATCGGAGATCGCAAGGGGAGCGGAACATCACAACAGAAAGTTGCGATTACGATTGAGTTTCGGATCCGATGGGTTACAAATCATGATTGATATATTTTTTGAGTTCCGTGAACAGTGTTCAATCGCATCGGCATTAGTCAATCGCATTGGAAAGAAATAGACCATCGGAACATATATTAAATGACTTGCGATTGCGATTGAAGCCCGTACCCGATGGGCTTATAAACTTTGATTAATGAAAACTTGAGTCCCAATCACATCGGAATTAGTTAATCACATCGGAAAGAAACATACCATCGGAAAATATATTAAATGACTTGCGATTGCGATTGGAAGCCCAGACCTGATGGGCTTATAAACTTTGATTAATAAAAATTTGAGTCCCAATCGCATCGGCATTAGTCAATCGCATTGGCAAAGAATAGTGAATAGTGATCAATCGCATCGGAGCAAGGCAGCTTGCGATTGCGATCAATTGCAATCAGAGATCACTGGCGGAGTTAAACTAATCGCATCGGAAAATATCGATGAACAGTGACCGATCGCATCGGAATTTAGAGAAGGGCATCGGAACATGCAAACGCAAGTTGCGATTGTGATTAATCGCAATCGGAAGAACTTGAAAGTGACTCAATCGCATCGGAGTATTTCAAGTTGCGATTGCGATCAATCAGAATCGGAGCAGGAGTGATCAATCGCAATCGGAGGAGAATCAATGCATCGGAAAGCGTGACAAGTGGGCCCGAAAGTTGTTTTATATGTTTTAAAACATGCTTTAGTGTATGCGCCGAGAGTATGTTAAGGTGTATTAAAAGGGCAGATTATATGATTAAATCATCTTATAATTAAGCCAAGAGACAAAGTTGGGTTATATATATATATATATATTAATATATTAAAAGGTGGTGTCACACACACACACATAGATATATATATATATATATATATATAACGCTGTTGCGATAAGCCGTGTGGTCTATAGACCCATGGGCCTCAGCGTAAGGGGAGGGCGATTATTAATGTAATACAATTGTGATATATGTATGTTCCGGCCCGCGGAACTTGCCACATCAACAAGACACTTGTGGCATGAAAAGGGTTTGAATTGCCCTGATTTAAAAGTCAGAAATTACATTTTATTTATTTAAAAGGCTCAGTTACACGTATGCAGCAATTACACCCCCACAGAGGACAGAGAAGAAAACAGAGCTGAAAGGAGATAAAACACAGTCACAGAAAAGACAAAGACAGCCAAAGAAAAGACAAATGCATAGCGATTCAAAAGATTAAATGAGGTGCGCTGGAGTTCGTATTGTTATTTGTATGTAAATGTTTTAATTGATTTATATTGTTGTGATGCACTGGCAAGTCTCTGGAGGAAAAACAAAGATCCCACTGTAATATTAAAATAAGCACCTACATTTACATTTTTTTGAGTGAGCTGAAAAGAAATGAAAAGGAAGAAAGTGAAGAGGTATGGCTGTCCATTCCAAATTATTCGAGGAATGCTAACAGTCACAAGAAAATTCTTATAAAGAATATCATCTAGATATGTAAGAAAAAAGAGAGAGAGTAAATCTAGAGAAGGCAGAGTATAGAAGTGTAAGGCAGAGAAGACTAAAAGAAGAGCAGAAAGAGAAGCTACAAAACAGAGCTGATATCTGAGGTAAATCAGCAAACATTCAGTTTTGAAAATTGAGGAAGTTGGAGCTTCCCTATCAAGTTGCAGCTTGATAGCTGTCAGCTGTAGCTGACTGAGGTTGGAGCCTCCTGTAGGTTGGTGCCTGTAGAAAATCGAAGGGAGTTGGTGCTTACTTGAAAGTTGTAGCTTGCAGAATTGAGGATAGAGCCTCCTGTAGCTTGGTGCCTGCAGAAAATAGTGGTGAGAGGGAGTTGGAGCTTGCCTTTGCATCACAACAATAATAAGATGTGGTTTTCTCCCTTTATGGGTTTCCACTTACATCTATTGTCTCTGTGTGTGTTTCTTATGTGTTGATGTGATTCTTTCAATCTGCTTAATTGGTTGCTGCTCTCAACATAAGTGTGGTGTCACATTAATTTAATATTGGCTGCAACATTTTAAGATTGTTTATAAATTAAGCTGTAAATAAATTTGGTGAAAATTTTGAAAAGCTTATGTATGTATTAAACTGATTCACCCCCCCCCCTCTCAGTTGAATTAAAGATTCAACAGGATCATTCTGCATTAAAATACTTAGTAAACAAGCCAGTCTTAGAAGGGATAATCTACCGATGGCTCCTAATTTTTCAGGAGTTCACATTTGAATTAATTTTAAAGCCCGGAAGGCTTAACGTAGGGCCTAATCACTTGTCCCGACTAGAGAATGGAGAAAATGGAGGATCTCTAGATGATCAGTTGCCGAATGTTGATCTTTTCAGAGTAGGAGCCATCCCGGATTACCTGAATGAAATAGAGACCTACCTCACCACGGGACAGTGTCTGCAAGAATATACTATAACACAGAAAAGGCATCTAGTAGTTCGAGCTACGGAATATCAGCGGATAGCGAGACAACTATACAAAATGGGGCTAGACTAAATTCTTCGAAGATATGTCCTGGACCATGAAGGGAAGTTGTATTGTGGAAAATCCACAATGGTTTTGTGGGAGGGCACGTGGGAGATAAACCAACAACACGCAAAGTACTACAAGCAGGCTTGTGGTGGAAAATAGTGCACAAGGACAGTAAATCATATGTTCAGAAATGTGACGTATGTCAACAGACAAGACGACCCTCTCATAGGGATGAGCTTCCGCTTCATCCCATAAAAGTATTGCAGCCATTCGAGAAATGGGCAATCGATTTTGTAGGGCCAATTATGCCAACTGCAAGATATTCAAAGGCAAGGTACATAATAACGACGACCGACTACTTGACGCGTTGGGTAGAATTTGCGCCAGTGAGGAACTACATGGCAGAAACTGCTACTAGATTCATATTTGAAAATATAATCAGCCGAGTTGGGTGTCCGAAAAGGTTGACCAGTGACCAGGGTACACATTTCATCAATGACACCATTAAGTCCCTCCTGCAGAGATTCCTGATACAACACCATAAAATCAGTCTGTATCATCCGCAGGCAAATGGCACAGTGGAAGCATTTAACAAGATACTGGAAAAGAGCCTGACGAATATATGCAACACAGAGCGCGATGACTGGGACGAACGGATACTAGCAACCCTGTGGGCATACCGCACAATGGTAAAATGGCTATACAACCAAAGACCATTCCAACTAGTTTATGGAAGAGAAGCGGTAGTCCCAATGGAATTCATCATACCAGGCCTTCTAATCGCAACAACACAGCAGCTATCTGAAGAGGAATCCTTAAAAGAGCGATTGCACGAGCTACAGGAACTTGAAGAAGGAAGATTCCTTGCGGAGTTTCATCAGATGGTAGAAAAGGAGAGGTAGAAATATTGGCATGACCGACATATCAAACACAAGACTTTTCAAATTTGAGAAAAGGTTCTGCTCTACGACAGTAAATTCCAGAATTTCCCAGGAAAATTGCAGATGCATTGGCTGGGACCTTTTCAAGTCATAGAAATCAAATAGTCAGGAGCAGTTCGATTGGCACAGTTGAACGGCCAAGTTCTACAAGGATGGGTCAACGGCGCATGCTTGAAGCCCTACCAAGAGTAAGTTGTTCATTTCAATTTCAATAACTCTTGCAATCGAGAGGAGTCAATAACTCTCTCGCAGCCGAGACGAGCATAGATAAGCGTGCGTAGGGGTAGTGTCCAGTGTGTCGTCCATGTCAGAAAGAAAAGCATGTCAAACATCAACCCATCATCATTAATCATAGTACCAGTGTCAGTCCGTAAGATCACTAAGATTTGGAAATAATTGCCATAATTAGCGTTATCCATACTGTAATAAATTTTCCATAATTAGACATAACCACCAGTCATCGCGTCTGCCAAAATCCCAAAATCAAAATCAGCAATGTCAGAACCCACCTTAGCAACTAACTGATCGCACGATTGTAGCCGCGAGAGAAGCCAGGGAAACATTAATTAGTTATGGGGTCTCATCAACCTCATTTGTGTCGGTTACTTACATAACCTGCATGAAGAGAAGCACCAGAATGCCAGAAAAATCTGAGTTAGAGTTAGAAAATTCCGAAAAGCAAGAGAAGTTGGATCAGAACCAGAGCAGAGAAGGCATCTGGAAGAAGAGATTCAAGAGAAAAGACAGAGAACTATTCTTCAGGTATACCAGCGGCGAGCTAAGATGACAAGATTAAGCCCTGCGACCGTGGAATAGGAGCTGGACAACAGAATTCAGAAAATGGAGTCCCTCGTCAGAAAATATGATAGTGCGACCTTAATCGACATAGACCTCATGGACTCCTTTGAGTTTCCTGCGCTAAAAAGGCAGGTATACATTGAGAATTATACGACAGAAGTAAGACGGCTAGTAGCAAGAGTCCTGCCTGAGTTCAGGGGTATCCAACAGTCCATAATAATGAATTTAAGAAACTTATGAGTATTTGGGATTACAAGCGCTATGATGCAATGCACCAAATTTCTATTGAGCAGAATCCAGAATGGCTCTTTGTGGCTGGGAAAGGAAATCTAGATTCATGCCGAAGACATTCATAGGTTGATAGGACTATCATAGGAAGGAAAGGACGTATCTTCAACGTTCTAAACTATATCGAAAATGGCAAAGAAGTTAGGAGACACAGACTACTATGCCAAGTATGGCACCCGACGAGGAGGAAAGGGAGCAAAAATTGAGTTAATCAATAGGCCAGAGATCATATTCGCTTTCTATCTCATTTCTAGCAAGACGATGAGGAATTACACCAAGGGAGAGTGCACATTAGACACGATTTTGGTTGCGGAGCACTGTGTCCTGGGGACCAGGCTGAACTGGTGCTCCTTCCTGCTGAAGGAATTGTTCGAGGCTTGTGAAAACAACTATAAGAGGGAAACTGGGTTTATCTATGGGTATTTGATAATGGCGTTGGCCATGTGGAAATGGACTTTCCCTACCATCAGGATACCAATGGAGATAGCAGAAGACCAGATGGTGGCAATGAAGTTTGTACAATGGAAGGTGTCTGGGGACCCTAGCACCAAGGAAGTAAATGCAGAATCCTTCAGGAGTTGGTACAGCCAAATGGTCGATGTTGTAATGAGTCAACAGAGAGTCCCAAGAAACCTACTAGATGGATATAGCGAGCAAGTCTGGTTTGGAGTCACGCACAAGCATATGTTCCTCAAACCCACTTGTATACCAGAAACAATGTTCCAGATGAGGCCTCTAAAGTTCCAAATTGGTGAAGCAGCTTTCCACACAGAGTTTTGTTCATGGCCGGGAGTTGCAATGGAGATCAGGGATGGGGTGTACACGTACATCTTTGACGGAATGCTACCACACCGGTTGCCAAGAGAAACGTCAGAGGAAGCAGCAAACCGAATGTCAAACCTGCAGCTATTCCCAATCATTCAGCAACTAAACACGAAGGTAAGAAGCTTTAATGAAGTAGTTCAGATACTAGCAAGTGGTGCTACTCCATTCCCAACTTTTTCAGAATTCCAGGTCTCCCAGTCTAACCCATCTCCCAGCACCACCTCCATCATTTAGGGGAATTTTGAGGTCTAAAATGAGCCTCCTAAGAAAAATGTACAACAAAAATAAACTTTATAACAACCAATAGGATTCAAGATGATGATGTCAACCATGGGGGATGATTTACCATTTTTTAAATAAAAGGGTAAAAATATTAAAAAATAATAAAATAATAAAACTGCTTTTTCAACTCGTATTTTTAACTTATCTCCCAAAATTTTTACTCAAATTTCAAGTGGGATTACTCGTTGGATGCAAAATTTAATTCCTCATCCAAGGAGTACCCATGTTGCATATTTTCGATGAACTCTACTACATGAAAAATGAGAAATACATAAAAAAACATGATTACAATCACGTTTTTTATGTATTTCTCATTTTTCGTGTAGTAGGACCCATCAAAAGTATGAAACATGGGTACTCCTTGGATGAGGAATTAAATTTCACATCCAACGAGTACTCCCACTCGAAATTTGAGTAAAAAATTTGGTAGATAAGTTGAAAATATGAGTTGAAAAAGTAGTTTTTTCACTTTTCCCTCTAAAATTTGATGATGTCATCAAATCTTATTTGATTTTTTCCACTATTATTTTATAATTTCCTTAGGAGGCCCATTTTAGACCTCAAAATTCCCCTAATTCTTTGCACCTATCCCCAATGTATTATTCAATTCACCACCCCTAGCAACCACAATGCTGGCGAGGAAGAGTAACGCTGCTAAGCCAGCAGTGGCACCAAAGGCCAAAAGGCCCAAGGTTGCAAAATCCAGTCTGGTGGTCGACCTCACAGGAGAGGATCCACCTCAACAGTTAAGCACAGGGATATTGATCCAAGAAGAGTAGATAGTTGAGACAGAAGAAGCAAGCAGGTTTCCACCCCACACCCCCATAAACCCCTTTGATTTTCTGAACATCCGCATGTCGCCACCCCGTCCAGATCAACTACCACCCACCAACTCCTCCGTCTCCTGAGAACCCACAGCTTCGCACAATCCACCTCATCTGCCACCGTGTCTGATCCAGTTATCAAAAGAATACTCAATGGGGACCACGGGACGGAGGTTAACTCGGGTACGGAAGTGGTACCCCCAGTTAACCCAACCGTGGTCCCGCAAACTACTTTTACCAACCTCATCAATTAGTTAGAGCAGACAATTGAAGACACAGCTGGGCCACTCCTCGAGCATACTCCGTTCCAGCCACCCAACCGAGCAGATCAAGAGGGGCAACCAGATCTAAATATGGCGGACTCTGCACCACAGAAAACTCCACCACAGTCACCTCAAGACCAGTCAGCAAGATCAGTTGGCAGTGGACAACCACTCCGGGAGCGAATTCCAGATCAGGGTAACTCCTATGCCGAAAGCATGGAGACATGGGGGATAGCTCATCTGTACCATTTCATTCAAAGGGCAGCACAGCAGGCCAAGAAGCTCCACTCGGAACTACAGCAGAAATGCGAACAGCAGCAGCAGCAGATAAGCATGCTTATTGAACAACATGAGTAGGTGACAATGGAAAAAGAGCAGCTACAGGGACAGCTGGAAATAGTGACCAGGGTTTTCAGGAAAGTATGGCCCATAGTTGAGGCCCATAGCAGTCAAATACCAGACGACATGCAGGAGACGGATGTAGTAGGGCGGGCGATCCACCTCAAGGTGGCATATTCAAACCTTCACCATGAAAATGCAGAACTCAAGGCGGCATTGGCAGCCCGGCCTGCATTTCCTGACCCAGCAGTTGTGTACTCAGCACAAATTTCAGAGAGACGGGACCAAGTAATAAAGATGCAGGAAGTTCTGAGTACTATAGCTAGAGATGTATATGACCTACTGAAGGGTCTGCAAGAATGCTCAATGGCCCTTACTGTGAAAGCACAGTCGATCTCATCCCAAATACAATAGATCTCTAAGGAAATACAGGAAGAAATGAACCCAACTAGACTGGACCAACTCTATGCCCAAGCGAATGTGTTAGAGGTCCAAATATAAAAAATAGATGAGACTTCAATGGCAGCCAAGCAAGCCATCTGAGAGCTTCGGTAGCTAGTAAAACTCAGCGCACAAACGATGCAGAAATTGGCCTCTGAGGTTGACACTTAGATCAGCACAATTTTTGGTGCCTTGCAGCCAAATGCCGGGGAGGAAGTTGTCACAAAAATCATGACTGAGACCAACGAGTTGATGCAAGGGTGGCAGCAGGCCATGGAAACCTTCCAAGAGCTCAAAGCTTCAGCTCTAACCAAGGTCCCAGAGTTGGGGCCCTTGTTTGGACAACCAGGAGGATGCACGCAGCCAGAACCGGGCACAGGGTCGAGCAGACCCATGGAAGTGGAGATAGCACAGGACAATTGACTCGGGGCGAGTCAAAAGGATGTGGCCAGGGCCTGTTGGGGCCCTTGTTTTGAAATTCAACAAATTTTGAGTTGCGGCGAGTACATGGAAGAACGCAACCTCAGTAGGTAGAAAGGTGTCAAGGTTGCGAAGGAGCAGAGGACAAGTGTCGCGGCTGTTGCGGGAGCAAGCATAGATGGCGGAAGAGCACGGAAGGAAACAAGTAGTGAACTCTCGTTGAACAGAAAGAAACGAAAGACAGCCAAGCGAGAAGAAAGGAGGAATTGTCAGTCGCGCATGCAGAAGAACAAATAGGCAGCCAGCCAACGAATAGGGAGGTTAGCGCAGACGGGAATAGGCAACAGGGAGCCATAGGAGGTGTTGGGTATGTGTTATATTCTTTCCACGACTAAGCACGCGTGGGGGGGTAAGAGGGGGGGCGATAGCCCCCCCTTTGCATTGGGCGCAACGGGGGGAGTCACAAGGGGGGCGGTAGCCCCCCCTGTTGGGGTACGGGGCAGTGACCCAACGAAAATTTTTGGTCCTTAATTTCCAGTGGGTAGTCTGCGTCCATGGTTTTGTGCATGGTTTTGCACATGGTTTTGGGGTACGATGATTTTCGGCCCCTGGTATTTTTTGTAGATCCGGTCAAGGGAACTATGGTTATGTTATAATCCAGGGTTAATGGATTGGGGTTTATGTATGCTTCAGAATGTATATATACGTGTTGTAACACTAAAAGGAATATAATGAAAAATCAAGCTGGTCGTCCCGATTTGGGATCCAGGGGAAAATCTCTGTGTTTTTTTGTTTTATGTTTTATGCTCTCGCTATTATTTATTTCCTGTTATAAGATTCGTGTGTAGATAATTTTTGTTCAGGGTTAAAACCTACATTTGGTATCAGAGTAGTTTCAGCTTCAAGGGGACGCCTTTGCTGCTGAGGGTTTTTTGCTCGGGCCTGAGGTAGACCCTATTCAGTGGGAGATTTGCGGGATCGATTCTTGTGGTGAAAGAAGATGGCAAGTGGCGGGAAGATAGAGATCGAGAAATTTAATGGTCAAAGTTTTGAGTTGTGGAAGCTCAAGATGGAGGATCTGTTGGTGGATAAATATCAGTGGATCGTGGTATATCCAAGTACTAAACCAACAGCAATGTCAGATGAAGACTGGAAGAAACTGGATCGGAAGGCTAAGAGCACAATACGGTTGTGTGTCTCAGATTCAGTATTGTTGAATGTATCTGGGGAAGCTACGATGAAGACCTTGTGGGACAAGCTAGGGACTTTGTACCAATCTAAGTCTCTAGTGAATAAATTGTTCCTGAGGAAAAAGCTGTATAACCTGAGGATGAAGGATGGAGACTCGGTGACAGAGCATCTGAATGCCTTCAATACTGTGGTAAGTCAGTTGTCATCTGTTGATATTAAAATCTCAGATGAAGATAAGTGCATCAGTTTGTTGTGTTCTCTACCCGACTCGTGGGATATTCTAGTTATTACAATAGCTAGCAATACAACTTCCTTGAATTTTGATGAAATTGTCTTAGCCTTGCTGTCGGAGGAAATGAGAGGGAGAAATATGGAGGGTCATAGTGGAGATGCCTTATCTGTACGAGGAAGGTCCCAAAACAGAAACAAGAATAAGGTTTCGAGTGGGAGATCTAAATCTCCTGGAAAGTTTGTAAAAGTGTGTTGGAAATGCGGAAAGGAAGGGCACTACAAAAAGGACTACAGATCTAAAGCTCCTGAGAAAGGAAAGGGATTTGATGATGCTCCTTCTACAGAGGCAAAAACCACCTCGGATGAAGTTGGGGATGTGTATTTGGCTTCTTCTTCAAATACACATGTAGATCATGATTCATGGTTGATTGAATCAGGTGCATCCTTTCACTTCACTCCCCATAGGGAGTGGTTCTGCGAGTATGAGAAATATGATGGTGATGTCTTCCTAGGGGATGATAGGAAGGCCAGAATCATCAGACGTGGAAAGGTCAAGCTGAAGCTACATGGTGGAAGGATTAGAACATTTCCTGGTGTTCTGCATATTCCTACATTGGCCAGAAATCTGATTTATGTAAGCAAGATGGATGATGCAGGTGTAAAAACAGTGTTTGAGAAAGATGCCTAGAAGATGGTTCGGGGAGCACTGGTATTAATGCGGGGAATTCAGACTGGAACTCTGTATAAGCTACAAGGTAGCATTGTTATTGATGGGTGTAACAGTTCTGTGGTTCCTGAAAGTGGAGTGGAAAACCTAGCTGTCTCTGGAGAAAATACCATGTTATGGCATCAAAGGCTTGGACATATTGGAGAGAAGGGCCTTCGGATACTGCATAGAAATGGTATGGTAGAAGGTATGTCTAATTGCTCTCTAGATTTCGATTTCTATGAACATTGTGTATATGGGAAGTAGAATCGGGTGAGTTTTCCTTCTGGTGCTAAGAGGGCGAACAAGATATTAGAACTTGTGCATAGTGATGTGTTTGGACCTGTGTCAATTCCATCATTGGGAAAGTCTTTGTACTATGTTTCATTCATAGATGATTTCTCAAGGAATACATGGATATATTTCTTGAGGAAGAAATTTGAAGCTTTTGACAGATTTAAAGAATTTAAGGCTCTGGTGGAAAACCAGATAAAGAAGAAGATAAAGGCACTAAGGACAGATAATGGTGGGGAGTTCTGCAAGAAGGAATTTGAAGAGTTCTGTAAGAAGTGTGGTATAGCACGACAGAAGACTACTCCATACACACCTCAGAAAAATGGAGTTGCAGAAAGAATGAACAGAACACTGATGGAAAATGCAATAAGCATGCTCAGTGGTACTGGGTTAGGACAAGAATTCTAGGCAGAGGCAATGGAGACGGCATGCTATCTGGTTAACAGATCACCTTCATCAGTGTTGGAGGATAAGACTCCACATGAGGTATGGACTGGTAATAAACCCTCTCTTTCACATCTATAAGGTTATTTGGATGTGATGCATATGTACATGTTCCAAAGGAGAAAAGGACCAAGTTGGATAATAAATCGGAAAGGTGCATCTTTATTAGGTATAAGGATGGTTTAAAAGGTTACAAGCTTTGGAACCCGGAAACAATGAAGGTTGTGTACAACCGAGATGTGGTGTTTAGAGAGGTGAAATATGTTGTTAAACATGAAATCATACCAAAGGAACCTGAGAAGATAGAGTTTGAGCTAAAGGAGGATGAATCAGACTCTACAACAGAAGAAGATTCAGAAGAGGAAGAGCCACAAACTCTAGCTTTGAGAAGATGAGTTCGGGAAATAAGGCAACCAGAAAGGTATAGTCCATCTGCTTTCTATTCAGGTTTTGCCTTAACTATAACTGATGATAATCCCAAAACTATCAGGGAGGCAGTAGATTTCAAGGATGGAAAACTCTGGAAGGAGGCCATGGTTGATGAAATGGCATCCTTGCACAAAAATGAAGCATGGGATCTGGTGGAGTTGCGGGCTGGAAGGAAGCCCATTGGGAGAAAATGGGTGTTTAAGAAGAAGATGAATGTAGAAGGCAAAGGTGGAGAAATACAAAGCTCGGTTGGTAGCGAAAAGGTTATTCCCAGTGCGGGAATTGACTTTGGTAATATTTCTTTTCTCTGTTGCCAAGTTTTTCTTCTATTGAATTACTTTTATACGGCTATGCATTTGATTTTGAGATAGAACAGATGGATGTGAAGACAAAATTTCTTCATGGGGATCTAGAAAAGGAGATCTACATGAAGCAACCTGAAGGCTTTATGGTTAAGGGTAAGAAAGGACTGGTATGCAGGCTGAAGAAGTCTTTGTATGGGTTAAAATAGTCACCAACACTACAAGAAAAAAGCACATTGGTGAGGGGCGAAAATGGTCACCATAAGCTCATTGGTGAGGGTCAAAAGAGCCTTCGTCACCAAACTCTGAACGTCACCAAAGGTGGCGTCGCCGAAAGTATAGGTGTTGTGGTGACATTCAAGGTTCGTCACCAATAATGATTTATAGTGACGAATAGTGACAGTCACCATTTCATATGAGCAATGGTGACAGACAATAGCTTCCGTCACCAAAAACCTGAACGTCACCAAAGGTGGCGTCGCTGAAAGTATAGGTGTTGTGGTGACATTCAAGGTCCATCACCAATAATGATTTATAGTGACGGATAGTGACCGTCACCATTTCATATGAGCAATGGTGACGGACAATAGCCTCTGTCACCAAAAAACTGAACGTCACCAAAGGTGGCGTCCCCGAAAGTATGTGTTATGGTGACATTCAAGGTCCGTCACGAATATTGATTATAATGACGGATAGTGACCGTCACCATTTCATATGAACAACAACGATTTTTTGTGATGGACCTTTCATGACCGTCACTATTGGTGCATATATATGGCGACGTTCATTGACCGTCACTATAAACGCATTGGTGACATCAAGGTCCATCACGGATAATGACTATAATGACAAACAGTGACCCTCACCATTTCATATAAACAAGAACGATTTATGGTGACAGACCTTTAATGGTTGTCACTATTGATGCGTATATATGGTGGCATTCGTTGTCCGTCACCATTTCATATTTTGGTGAGGGTCGAAAAATGTCACCATAAGCTCATTGGTGATGGTCAAAAGAACATCCGTCACCAAAAACTGATCTTCGTCATTCCCTATATATGAATATCAGGGCATGATGGAATCGAACCACCAACCTCCTGCTTGTAAAGCAGGTGCTCTTCCATTGAGCTAGCACCCTTTAAAGAATTAGACTTTAAACTAGCAATTGCCCCTAAAGGTGCAAAGATACACCAAAGAAATAAGTACCAGGAAAACCGAAAGAACTCAGTGTCCTTGCTCCTATTTTTATTCTACGACACTCTACAAAGTATGATCTTTATCTATGACGTATTTGTGCCGAGTGGTTATAATTTAATAGTAAATGTTATATTAGATAAAATAAATGAAAAACTGAGAGGCCTTATAGGCTAATTTTTAATCCTTACACCAAAATCTCTTAATATTCAAGTCTATGGAACAACTCGTTCAAAGTTCAAACTGAAGTAGATTTTAAATGGAAAGCCTAAAACCAGCTAAGTAGTTTACAAGTTAACATTTTGGATATAAATTTTGTTCAATTTATATGAAAAGTTATGCCATAACCTTGAAACTGGTTTCTTAGCTAAAAGACTTTCTTAAGTCAACAATGACAAAGAAAGATAGTCATGGCAAGCAAAATTCTCTTGTTTTTTCTAATGAGGGTGCATGTAACTTGATAAAGGTTGTATGAGAGTATCAAACCATAAACAATTTCACTAAAACATGGAAATGACAAAGTCTTGTTAAGCAACAAAGATTTAGTTGAATATATGAAAAGCATCGAGCTAAATGATATAATTAAACTAAAAGTAATTGTAAAAAAATGAAATTTCCATCATATACCATCTGGTTTGGTTAGTTCTTCAGAAAGAGGAAGTGCAATTGCATGATCCAGCTCCTCATCTTGATTATGTAATGGACCATCCTGAACAAAAATGTCCACATACAACAATCAATGTTATTGTATTGGTAAGACTTTTGATATAATCTATCAAAGCACAGAGAAAATTTTAAGAACCCCCCTAAATTTATATATATAATAAATGGGCGAATCCCCATGATACATAGGAAAAATGGAAGGCAATTTTATTAATAATATAATATGTATATATAATTTTTTGGTGAATTTCTCATGAGATTATATTATCTTGTAAAATCATGGCGAATCACCAGTACAAATGGCGAATCACTACTACAAAATGGTGAATCGTTGTCTAGTGGAGTTCGGGGTGTTGGTTCCAATGAAGATATGGTAGTTGAACCCAAGAGTAGAAGGAAGAGAACCACCGAGACCAAGAATGACACATGGTAACTCGTGAGGGAAGTAGTTCTCGTGTAGTTTGGAAAACGAGTTCTTCTAGTTCTGCTAAGCATAGTGTTGTTGCTCATGCTACTACTAGCACTGATATCGAATTTTTGTATGAAAATAGAAATGTTTTTTTTTTTGTGAGTCAGAGGAATTGGCAACATCAGACAGATTTTTACACGGGAGACCCGGGGTCAAACCCCCTGGCTACCACTATAACCTCTCAAGGACCGCCCAGCCTGCAAGAACGGTACCTGGATAAGACAAGGCTCGAACTCGTGACCTACTACACAGCACAAATTCCTTAACAGTGCATCCGCTGGCCACTAGACCATGCCCCTGTGGGCTTATGAAAATAGAAATGTTAATCCAAAGACATTGTTGCATATTTCCAATCATCCTCATATTTCAACAACTCAAAATCAAGCAAATTTGATTCAATTTCAACATACATAACTATGTTTTGTTTAAATGTATTATATTGACCTTAACCAAAGTCTCCTCACTACTATGCTCTTAACCAAACTCACTCTCATGACTACCGATGTCTACTAATATATCTAATTCCATTTTCTTAATATTACTATTTTTTATTTAATCAGCCTAAATCTATAAGTGTCGAGAGGGATCAAATCTCTTTGCATCTTACGATATTTCTAGCTCAAGAAATTTAATCTCTCTCAACGTTTAGTAAATCCAAAATTAAAATGGCTCTAAATTGTATTAATTCCTCCTTTAAACAAGCTATATGAATACCATGAGTTCTCATAAACGAGCTCAAAAACCACTAGTAACTTGAAAAATTTTATATAATTATTAATCAAAATCTTAACATTAATTTTATTTGTCCATGTTATTTTTCAATACAACGAATAAGCAACAGGAAAAGGTCACATTATCTAAAACTATTTATTAAAAGAAATCAGATGAGACTTTATGATAATTAACAACAAAAATCATTTTCAAATATATTCCATTTACCATTATGGGATTGACTTCTTCTTGGCGAAAAGGGAAAGGGGGTCGTGATACTTCCCAAGCCCACCATGGTTCGATTGCCCCCCAGAGTGTGTAGTGTGTTTAGCCCTCGGAAGAAGCAAGGGCCACCATGGCCACATGAGCCAGTTACACAGTATAATGGGCATGATTTATAGCCCTCTTGCCCACCACAATTTCATCTTGAAGTTGAATATATGACACCAGTTATTAAGAAATCTACCTAAATCGACTCGAATGCATCTGCACCATCATAATAAATGGCCAATCCAAGATTTTATATGTGCATTTCAAACACACAATACTATTTTGGTTTCAGATGGAACCCTTAAAATTGAAACTGAAGATATTGTAAAAGAACATTATTTGAAACTACAACACACCTCCGTTGGGCATTCTTCACTCCTTCCCTCGTCTGGATTAGGTCGGTTCTTGCACATTTGTTTTTGAGTCATGTACATGTGATATAGTGACAATAAGACCATTTATCGCCTCACGTATGAATGGTAGTATACATTATATTATTTGTAATGAAAGATGCATCATAAACTTGATGATTTCAAGAACTTCTTTTGTTCTCGTCGATAGCGAGTGACCTCCTTCACTGCAGCTAGGAATGTGTGCAGCAAAACGGGAACGAAGAAGGGCTGGCATCATAATGAAGTGTTAAACATGGTAATAAACCCCATGCCAACAATATGATATAATTGAAAAAAGAATAAGAGGGCAGATTTCCTCATCATCACTAATTTGAATGGTGAAGAAATTTACTTACAGTGTAAATAGCAAAGTGGTGCTCAGTAGGGAAATAGAGAAGAGACATGATGGATGGTTGGAAGAAAGCCTCCTCAGCCCAAGCCCTTGCTCTCCAAGCATATTCTTCTCA
Source organism: Pinus albicaulis (assembly GCA_034641835.2). Lineage (NCBI taxonomy): Eukaryota > Viridiplantae > Streptophyta > Pinopsida > Pinales > Pinaceae > Pinus > Pinus albicaulis. Next base: position 772,448,115 of record CM076575.1, on the reverse strand, counting down.
AACACACATACAAACTTGATTAGGATGACCCATATTTGGAAGAAAATAAAAATGAATTTTGCAAAACAATTTTGTACGCTAGAATAGAAATATTATTGTACCCGCAGCAGCAAAATACATGCCAACAAAGGAGTTGCTTCGAGCCATACTTGCAGCTTCAAGTGATAGATGCACCTATAACAGTATAGAATTTGTTATACATTTTAGTGAACATTCATAATGTTGCTTATCTTTAATGACCAGCTTAAAACCAAGTTAGTCTTGCAAGATAATCTTCAGAATTAGGAATTTTAACATAATATCAGAGGAAAAATCCTAAAAAATTAACAATCCCCCATCAGAACAAAAGAAAAATATAAAGAACCTTTATTTCTGGAGCATAAACTTGGAACTATCTAGGCGATCGTGTGGGTGCTTTGGAGATAATAAGGGAAAGAATTACCATATAAATATGCCCCGAAAAAATCTTAAAACAACAAAATTGTTTGAGATCACGTATTTCAACAAATTGGAATCCATCTAAAGCTGCTTCTCATCTTATTCCTTATATGTGATGCTATCGTATTCATACTGAAGTAGCAAATAAAAGGTTAACTAGTCATGGGAAGTTCATGAATTCGACTATACAGGACAAGCAAAGTCAGATATGGCCTAAAAATAGAACAGGACAAAACTTCTTCACTTGTACCAAACTACCAGAGAAACAAACAGTTAGAAGCTAGCATTCACAGAAGGAAAAATTAGGTGGTCAAAAGTTACAACTCTACACTAAATAATAATCAATCACAGTAGACAGTTACACAGGTTGCTCTTGACAGATAAACAACACTACATTTGAATAATAATCAATCTGGGTAGAAAATTACACAGGCTGCTCTTTACAGAGAAATAGATTTGGGAGTGAATTTGAATGTAGCTCAGATTGTTCTTCAGATGTGAAGGCCAAGCTGCTTTTGACTATTAAATTTTTGTTTCGAATCACTATTTTTAAATGATGTTGTAAATTTCCAAAGCAACAGAATACTGCAAGACAAAATAGCAGTATCTTGTCCTCCATAAGTGGGACATCTTCCTTCATTTATGAGTGAAAGGCCTTGCCATAGTCCAAGAAAGCCCAGAATAATAAAATGTGCTATGGCGTCATCTCCAATGGTAACAAACTCAAGCTCCAAAGGGGTCGTTCCACTAGATAATCATCATCATGTGTGCTACAATACCTCAAAATCTACGTGTCCACAAGTAGACATTAGGCACAACCAAGAACTCTCATAAAAACTTCCTGGTTATTGGGTGTGTCAGTTTGTGAAGAAAAAATACAATGGAAAACACAATCAGTCAATAGTATAACATAATAAAATCAGTATGTGGCATGTGCTACCTAAACTATACATCAATATTTCATTATTAAGTTACAATGAAAATAAGCAAGTGAAACTATGAGTGGAGTCACTCTTATCCCTCATAAGGGAAGGGAGACCAAGTATTGTGCAATGAGAGGGGAAGACATTAGGAATTTGTTGAATTTGTTTGCCAAGTATACAAGAGAGTACAAACTGCCGAGAGCCAAGAAGAAATTAGAACAACAATTTATATAGAAGCAATCAGTTACATTCAGTTATGCCCAGTATCAGTTGCTTGTGCATCTATAACAACTACATTTTGTCTTGCCAGAAAGATTTCAGATCCTGAAATGGGTATGACTGTGGATCCTACTATTGACAGTTGGTGTCATCTGTTGGTAGTTGTCACTTCCAATGTGTCCATTAATGGAAATTCAGATATCTATTGTCAGATTTCAAACCCAGTACCATTGTTAATGAGGGTTCTGACATGAGAGTTGACAGTGGTCATGTCAGGTATCTTATGCCAGAGATGCTCCAATCCGAACTGACTCAAACTACTAGCACAGTTCTACTAAGATTTTGACAGGCAGATTTATTCCTATGAATGGGATTTTTAATTCTAGATCGTGTTGATTTTTTCTGTGTATCATGGCCACCTCCACCTAAAGACATTGTGAATTCCTTTATTCTAAATTTCAGATTTCTTTGAGCTTAAAGTCGATGCATTGACATGAACAGAACAGGCATAGAAAGGAGACTTCAGAAATTCAGGGCCCATGTCTTGTCACTTATGAGGTATGTCTCCAAATTCAATGGAAGACATTAAGATCCAAAGGGACTGGGTCAAGTATTCCTATAGTCCAAGGTGCATTCCTCCTCTTAAGGTTTTTATTAGAGAGTTTCTTAAGAATTGGGGCCAAGAATTCAGATTTTTTAACACTTACCAAGTCCTATTGGTGACCCTGCGAGAGGAGGACCTTCTTAGTATTTTTTAAGGCAATGAAGGCATTGATGAAGATGAAGATGAAGCACTGGTAAAAGTTCTATTTGACCTCCTTGATGGTGTACTACACTTGGGAGAAAACCACTAAGGTTTTCCAACTAATACTCCAAAGTATGACAATGTATTTGCTGTCTCAAAGAAAGGAGAGGAATTTAAGCATGATGAGCATTATTTAACCATGTAAATCCATAAATACCATAAGAGAAATGATGACAGTATGACATAAAATCTTGATGTTGCTGGAACTATCACTCTTTTGGGCACTAATATGCATAAGTTTGGCAATAATGTTTTTGGTTGTCACACCAAATAAAACATTTCGGATCAAAAAGACAGCTCAGAGGATGATGCTTCAAGTTATGATTATGTTGTTGCTGCTATAGGTGAGGCTCTGAGCCTAGAAATTGAAAAAGGCAGCATTACTAGCCAAATAAATAAAGCCACCATTGAAAGAGAAAACCACTAACGTTTTCCAACTAGTACCCCAAAGCATGACGATGTATTTGTTGTCTCAGAGAAAGGACAGGAATTTAACCATGATGAGCATTATGCAACCATGGACATCCATGAATACCATAAGAGAAATGATGACAGTAAGACAAAATCTTGATGTTGCTGGAACTATCACTCTTTTGGGCAGTAATATGCATTAGTTTGGAAATAATGTTTTTGTTTGTCTCACCAAATAAAACATTCCAGATCAAAAAGACAACTCAGAGGATGATGCTTCAAGTTATGATTTTGTTGTTGCTACTACAGGTGAGGCTCTGACCCTAGAAATTGAAAAAGGCAGCATTACCGACCAAATAAATGAAGCCACCATTGAAAGATATCTAGTGTTGGATGCGGATGAAGAATTCGAGGGATGTGAAATTTTTTTACAAATGAATCCAAGACCGTATGTGATGTGCTTTGAAAGAAATCCCATTTATGATAACTACAATCATATCAAACATGAGAATGATCTTGTTACAAGCTGGTCCCATGAATGTCATGAGCTTCAAGCAAGGAGAACCCTCCTCCTCCCTATGGCTAACAAGAGTTCTAGTAACATATATCCATACTGGACAATGGGTAAGAAAAGTGATACCATTGAGGGAAAACTTTATGAATTAACGAGTGCATAAAAAATTGAATTTCAAAGCCATTCATGAAGACCCTTATTACAACGTGGATGGTGAGAGTCATGTTAAAGATATTAATATGGGGGCTGATGATGACTGTGGCAAACATGTAGAAGCTGATGCAGTGAGATCCCTTGTCTTGGATGATACCCGGTATGCACAGGGATCTCATTGGAGCATAAGTGAACAGCCCATTGTCTGAGAGGACATGAAGATTGGTGACCTGAAATATGTTGTTCAGAATCAGAAATGTTTCCTACCGTTTCTTTGGGAAACCTTAAAGAAGTCCTAAAGGAGAATTAATTTATTGTTTTTGGTACAAGCAATAGTGCTTACTTGACAACACTATCAATTGTTGAGAAATTTTTGTGACAATGAAACTCGCAAGTGTTTCATTAGATGGACTGCAGCATCAAGATATGGAACCTTGGGTCTCCAGATGTAAAATTTTACACTCGAGGCACACATGAAAGGTGAAAATTGTGTTGACTACTCTACAGGAGGTGACAAACCACATCTTATTACAAGGGTTTGATGATCAAATAGAAAAACATATGGGGCTACTAAATAGAATCATATGTCCGAACGCTTGAAGGACATATGTACAATGTCCCTAGAGTTTGTTTTCACGTTGAGCTTCCTATCATCATCACAGGCTCAAAATATGGCACCATTTGCAACTGGCATGCAATTATACATAGGCTTGAAAACATCTTGAATAATGGACTAGAAAGAGTATGGACGATAAATACCTCGAGTTCAAAGAGGGGTGCATTTTTCATCAGTGTTTTCAATCTGATTGAAAAAATCCTTGTGTGTTGAAGGAACCTACTCTGGGAATCATATTGTATCTTACACACATTAGAAAGGCACATCTGAGGAGCTATTGGTGTAGTTCTTTTCGAGAGATATATGTTTAACAACAGTTCAAAGAGGGGCAAGGTTCCACACGTGCTCATTTTTGCTGGTTCAGATTCAGGATCAGGTACAAAAATCCAAGCTGATATGAAGGTGTGTGGTGCCCTTGGTGTTCACTGTTTCACTCTCATAATTGATGTCACAGTTCAAAACTCTATTGGAGTACAAGGTGTTAATCTGATGCCAGACGTCCTTCTTTATATGAAAAGCCGAGATCCATGTTATCTGGCATGAAAGTCAATATTTTACTTTTGAAGACATAAATGAAACCTTATGCTCAGAATATTTTGCAGTTAAGTCAAGGAATGATTGTATTGGTAAAGACAGACATGCTCCCTTCTACAGATATTAAACAAGCTTTATGCATAAACCTAAGGGAGTACTCAGTGCGATGTAATGTTCCTAATTGGAAAATTAACAGTGAGTACCAAAACATGCACTAGCTACAACAATTAAAATGTCACCATGCAAACACAAATTAGTACAACAAAGAAATGTTGATTTTTAATTCTAGATCGTGTTGATTTTTGTTGTGTATCATGGCCACCTCCACCTAAAGACATTGTGAATTCCTTTATTCTGAATTTCAAATTTCTTTGAGCTTAAAGTCGATGCATTGACATGAACAGAACAGGCATAGAAAGGAGACTTCAGAAATTTAGGGCCCATGTCTTGTCACTTATGAGGTATGTCTCCAAATTCAATGGAAGACATTAAGATCCAAAGGGACTGGGTCAAGTATTCCTATAGTCCAAGGTGAATTCCTCCTCTTAAGGTTTTTATTAGAGAGTTTCTTAAGCATTGGGGCCAAGATTTCATATTTTTTAACACTTACCAAGTCCTATTGGTGACCCTGCGAGAGGAGGACCTTCTTAGTATTTTTTAAGGAAATGAAGGCATTGATGAAGATGAAGATGAAGCACTGGTAAAAGTTCTATTTGACCTCCTTGATGGTGTGCTACACTTGGGAGAAAACCACTAAGGTTTTCCAACTAATACTCCAAAGTATGACAATGTATTTGTTGTCTCAGAGAAAGGAGAGGAGTTTAAGCATGATGAGCATTATGTAACCATGTACATCCATGAATACCATAAGAGCAATGATGACAGTATGACATAAAATCTTGATGTTGCTGGAACTATCACTCTTTTGGGCACTAATATGCATAATTTTGGCAACAATGTTTTTGGCTGTCACACCAAATAAAACATTTCAGATCAAAAAGACAGCTCAGAGGATGATGCTTCAAGTTATGATTATGTTGTTGCTGCTACAGGTGAGGCTCTGAGCCTAGAAATTGAAAAAGGCAGCATTACTAGCCAAATAAATGAAGCCACCATTGAAAGAGAAAACCACTAATGTTTTCCAACTAGTACCCCAAAGCATGACGATGTATTTGTTGTCTCAGAGAAAGGACAGGAATTTAACCATGATGAGAATTATGCAACCATGGACATCCATGAATACCATAAGAGCAATGATGACAGTAAGACAAAATCTTGATGTTGCTGGAACTATCACTCTTTTGGGCAGTAATATGCATTAGTTTGGAAATAATGTTTTTGTCTGTCTCACCAAATAAAACATTCCAGATCAAAAAGACAACTCAGAGGATGATGCTTCAAGTTATGATTTTGTTGTTGCTGCTACAGGTGAGGTTCTGAGCCTAGAAATTGAAAAAGGCAGCATTACCGGCCAAATAAATGAAGCCACCATAGAAATAATTTCAAAGCCATTCATGAAGACCCTTATTACAACGTGGATGGTGAGAGTCATGAAAAAGATATTAATATGGGGGCTGATGATGACTGTGGCAAACATGTAGAAGCTGATGTAGTGAGATCCCTTGTCTTGGATGATACCCGGTATGCACAGGGATCTCATTGGAGCACAAGTGAACAGCCCATTGTCTGAGAGGATATGAAGATTGGTGACCTGAAATATGTTGTTCAGAATCAAAAATGTTTCCTACCGTTTCTTTGGGAAACCTTAAAGAAGTCCTAAAGGAGAATTAATTTATTGTTTTTGGTACAAGAAATAATGCTTACTTGACAACACTATCAATTGTTGAGAAATTTTTGTAACAATGAAACTCGCAAGTGTTTCATTAGATGGACTGCACCATCAAGATATGGAACCTTGGCTCTCCAAATGTAAAATTTTACACTTGAGGCACACATGAAAGGTGAAAATTGTGTTGACTACTCTACAGGAGGTGACAGACCACATCTTATTACAAGGGTTTGATGATCAAATAGAAAAACATATGGGGCTACTAAACAGAATCATATGTCTGAACGCTTGAAGGACATATGTACAATGTCCCTAGAGTTTGTTTTCACGTTGAGCTGCCTATCATCATCACAGGCTCAAAAGATGGCACCATTTGCAACTGGCATGCAATTATACATAGGCTTGAAAACATCTTGAATAATGTTCTATCCTATTTGACAGTCTTAAAAATCTCACAAAAACCTGTAAAGATTTTGGCATTCTGTACGCCCAGCCTCTAAAAGCCCTAACTTTCTATCTTCCTCTGTGTAATTTGAATAGAATACCATCAAATACCAGAATAATCAATGTCCATTCTCCCAAAACTTTGAAATGTGCAGAACAGAAAGAGAAATCATTCAATCAAACTACTCGAAATGTATCAGAATCCCCATCTTTAACTCAATGAATTTATTCGCAAACTCTGTTGTATTTTTAAACAATTTTTTTAGCACAACCTCCTCTAGTCCATTTATAGAGAGCCTTAGCTTATGAAATATTGTCTCTAAGCCAAAATAGGGTTAAATTGTTCCATTGAAAGCTTAGAATAATTGAACTGAAAGAACCAAAGAACCATTGTAGATACTTTAATCAACTTGTTTTTTTCTAATTCTGCCGCTTCAAACAGTGTTTTGAGCAAGATTTTGACAAATTTAGTTCAGAGAATACAGTGGCTTATTTAATGAATTTTCTCCAAGACCGAGCATACAAGATTCATGACAGCCACAAGAAAAATGATGAGATTTTGCAATTTAAGCATTCTCTTGCAGAAAAATACCTTTCTGAACTCGTTTTGACAGTGAAGAAATGCAAATGATCTGTTGGAAGTCGTGCATGAAGGGATCTGGGGGCTCGGGGACTTATCCCAGAGCGATTGCAAACCAAGATTGTACAAAAGCGAGCTCCTGAGCTCGTTTCAGGCCAGGGAGAGGGATAATGCAAAAGCGAGCTCCTGAGCTCGGCGTGAGCTCGTTTCAAGCTAGGGAGAGGGATAATGCAATGGCGGCAAAATACAGAGGCATTAAATGTAAAGGCGCCATATATTTGTATTTGAGTTAAATGATTTCAAAGAATTTGGAATAGTTTAATATTTTTTTTTAATTTGGAAAAATAAATGGAATGAATCGATATATAAATCAATTATAAATTAAGTAATTATTCATTATTAAAGTGGGATTTTATATAAATTATTTATTTATTAAAGTTAATTTTTAATTTTTAATAATATATTTGTATTAAAGAAAATTATTTAAATTGATGTTGTATTCAGATTTTTGTTAATTTTTCTATATTATATTCTAATTTACTTTAAATTTGTTTTAAATATGTTTTTACTTTTATATATGGAGGTTATTTATTTGCATATTTAAAGTTTTGTTGTAGTTTTTTTTCCAAAAAAAATGACTATTGTGATCGTGATGGTGAGAAGGTATTCTATAAATAGCCTTAAGGATTATTTAGAATAAATAGGAGATTCTTTCTCATTATCTAAGACTAATCTTTGAGAGAATGGATATACATTCCCTAATTATCACATAAACAATAGGTTAATCTTGCATTTATTGCTTTCTCTCCATGGAGTTTCGCTAAACAAAGGGAATACCTCCTCTTATGTGAATTTGATTCTCTCCACCTCTTAAAGGATTTTCAAACATTAATAATTAAATTTTAATTACTTTAAAGATGTAGTCTTGTCGAATTTAACAAAAACATAGTAGGATTCTTTCATTGTGGACAAAATCAAGTACATGTCTGAGGGAAGTATTCCTCTATGGATGGTTAACAAGTTCATCAATAACTACAAGCAAATGCTTCAATCTATATATTTAATGATCTTTAGTCATCATCTAAAGAGTTCAAGAATCAAATAAATTCCAACCTAAGTTCTAAGTATATGGTAAGCTTGTACTTAGAGGTTCTATTATTGTAAAAATTGACAACTATGGAAGTTGTGGCAAGGTATTGGAGGAGGGACTGTCATTTTGGGGCAGATCTAGCCTCTTTTTAAATGATAGTTTCCAAAATTGAATCCATCTTCAATGTATGTACGTTGTCTAGATTTGAGTTTGGTTTCCCTTTCATCCTAGAGATCAGAGAAATACATGCAATGTATTGTGACTTTCTTAGCCGTTTAAGTTAGTCATTTTTAGTTCGGTCACCTAAAATTTCTCAAATTTAGTATTAATTTAGCAGGTGAACTTTTACAACTTGTAATTGTAAGAACATTAGATGAGGTGATCCTCTAACTCAATGTTTTGTATATGGAAAAGCTATAAGATGTTATTGAGAAGAGGAATATCATGATGTCATTGGTTTCAACTAGACACTAATGTAAACCCACTTTGAAACCACCATGGGGGATCTGAAGGGCAACATCTAGTGCTCTTGTGTGTATGAGGGTTCAAAATTAAGGCCCCCTCTTATTTGCATGAAGTGTTCCTAGTACAAATCCATCTTAGAGTCAAGGACATGAAAATATGAAGTCCAAGTACTAAATTTATTGTTTATAAATAACCTCTTTAACAAATTGACACAAATGTATAATGATGTCATTTACATTGGAGGTGTATGTCACCTGAATTGTGTTACAACTTTAATCTCTCCCCCACAAAAAGGTGTCATGCTCCCTTGTGATGGTGCATCAACCCTAATGGAGAACAATCTCTTGATGTAAAAGGAATTTAAACATGATGTAACTTTAATAGTTCCCTACATTCACCCCTTGGCTCACCACTCAGGGCAAATGTGAGGCTATTTCAAGAATTGATGTGGATAATATCATTTTAGTTTCTCTTATGTATAGTATTATACATTGACACAATTGTGGTTTTTTAGCAAACAAAATATTTCTATCAAGGGTTAGCTCCTTGTTCATTAGGGTTGAATAGGTTGTGTCATTATGAGTGATTTATTCATTGTCAACTCCTTATGTGGGAGAACACTACAAGCTCCATGTCAACATGAAGAGTAGATATTGTGAGCAAATCTTATCGAGGTTTTTCAAATTATCCAGTTGTTCTACATTTGGTATACATGTTATAAGCGCATTACCCACAAACGCACACCCTCGAGACCAATACCCAGTTCTCTAAAAATCAAATGGTACCAATATTCTTAGTTAGAGGTGAAGGATTCTCCTAAGAGGTTATTTTGTTGGTTTGAGGTGTTGTGTTTTGCCTTAGATACTAAGTGGTTAAGGGCTTCAAGAGTTAAGATTTAAGGGCCAAGGGCTTGGGGGGGAAGGGATTTAGGGGTTAAGGGCTTAATAATTAAGGGATTTAGGTGTTAGGGGCTAAGGGGTTAGGTTTTAAGGTGTTTGGGGGTTACGGATTAAGGTTTAAGTGTCACGGGTTAAGAGAATAAGGGGTTAGTGCTTAGGGGGTTCATGGATTCTAGGTTATGAGTTAATAGCTTAAGGTTTAATGCGTCAAGGGGTCGGTGGCTTATGAGGTATGAGTGTAGGGGTTAAGGGAGTATGGCTTCAGGGTTAAGCGATAGGGAATTTAATGGTTATGGGTTAATGACTTATTGGTTGTGATAATGATACCCCTAATGCCCTTATCACCACTATGAGGGGTTCCCCTTTCAATTTCTCTTGTTACCTTCCCTCTAGGCCCCCTAGCCCCTATGACATTAGGTCTTAATTCCCCTTCTCATTCTCTAATGTTTGTATTATAGATCTTAGTAAACCATGCTTGGGCATCCCACTTCTACCCATCCATGCTAAATGTGTGTCCCCCAGTCCTGTTCAATACACCACAAAATACTCCTCCCACCTTTTCGATCATATCATTCAACTTATCCTAACATTATGGATGAAATTGGTGTTTATGTTGTAAAGTGAACAGAGAAAAAATATTACTTGTTTTTTCTATTGAGAAGATGTAGAAATTAATTTTCATGATTGGAATGTGCATGCATCAATCTAGATTGGCTTGTTTTTCGAGCTTAGACATGAATAATAATTTGGTCATACTCCATCCTATCGATGGATTATGATACCACAAAGGTATCGATGGGAAATTTGAGAGATTCTTTTGAAAGCTTGTATGTTGTGGTATTTATCTCCTTCAAAATGTGTCTGAAAGATAGCTAGTCCAAAGAGTTGGGGGAATCTATGATATCTTGTAGGATGGGGTGTAGGTAGATGTTTTCTATCATGAATTACTGACCCAATTGATCATGATATTTGAATCCCCCATGATCTATATGGATTCGACTCTTTTGATGGATGCAATTTCCAGAAGGGTACAAAGAGCAGTGGAATCAACTCAGTTGTTGGAGCCTTAACTTTGGGTATGTCTTACTTTCTCGCTATAAGACTGGGAGAGGAAGAGTACCACACCCACTTTGCAACTAGGTGGGATAACTTGTGCAACACCATCAAATAATTCACAAGGGCATCCAAGAGGGAGTGGAGGAATTACCAAAATCCATTATTTTGTGGTTTAGGATGAATCTTGTCTTCCTAACACTTTTTTTTATCAATTTAATTGTGATCTTTGTTAGAATTTCTCGTGAAAAAAATGTGTTTTTGTTCCAATCCCACAAGATATTGCTGATTAGAATGCATGAGACACCTTTAGAATAATCTTCCATGATGTTGAGCAGCTAAGTTTTGAAATTTTCTTCCAAGCTTAGATAAGACAACGAGCCTGTCATGTTCAATTTTGCAAGGGTGGCAGTGATGACCTACACTGTGTTGGGACAAGAGATAAATAAGTGTGAAGAAATATCATCATATGACTTGCATAAAGGATAGATGTTAGGGTGATTCGTAAACTATCGTGGATATTTCTCGTGAACAAAATGTGTTGTTGTTCCAATCCCACCAAATATTTTTGATTAGAATGCATGGGAAACCTTTTTAATAAATCTTCCATGATGTTGTGTAACTAAGTTTTGAAATTTTCAACCAAGCTTAGATAGGACCATGAGCCTATCATGTTCAATTTTGCAAGGGTGGTATTGGTGATGACCTGCACTGTGTTGGGACAAGAGATAAATAAGTGTGAAGAAATATCGTCATATGACTTGCATAAAGGATAGATGTTGGGGTGATTCATAAACTATCATGGATATTTTTCGTGAAAAAAATGTGTTGTTGTTCCAATCCCACCAGATATTGCTGATTATAATGCATGGGAAAAATTTTTAATAAATCTTCCATGATGTTGTGTAACTAAGTTTTGAAATTTTCTTCCAAGCTTAGATAGGACCACGAGCCTATCATGTTCAAATTTTCAAGGGTGGTGGTGATGACCTGCACCGTGTTGGGACAAGAGATAAATAAGGGGTGATTCATAAAATATCATGGATATTTCTCGTGAAAAAAATGTGTTGTTGTTCCAATCCCACTAGATATTGTCGATTAGAATGCATGGGAAACCTTTATAATAATATTCCATCATGTTGTGTAACTAAGTTTTGAAATTTTCTTCCAAGCTTAGATAAGACCACGAGCCTATCATGTTCAATTTTGCAAGGGTGGTGGTGATGACCTGCCCTGTGTTTGGACAACTAGAGATAAATAAGTGTGAAGAAATATCATCATATGACTTGCATAAAGGATAGATGTTGGGGTGATTCATAAACTATCATGGATATTCCACTAGACAGTTCATCATAACAGACCAGATAAAACTATACTTAAAAATTAACGAATAAGAGTTTGTGACAGGAAATGTCAGTAAGTTTCGGATGTGCTAAGGAGAGAGTGACCAATAACCCAAGATTCTCCCCCAACTTGTCAAACTTGCCCTTTGTTAGGAGCTTTGTCAAACTATTAACCATATGCAACTTTGTCAGAATGTGGTCCAACACTACCAACTCCCTAATGAACTTGGAATCTTAGGAAATTGTATTGAATATCAATGTTTTTGAAATGGTCATGACACATTGGATTTTCATAGAGCTTGATGTAACTTTGATTCTCACAAGAGACAATATTGGGCTTCAACAACTGATTGGTTGACTCTACAATCAAGTTGCAAATCTAGATATCTTCATAAATAAGTATATGAAACTTCCATATACTTTGCTTCAGTGGAACTGAGTGCAATTATTGCTTGCTTCTTGTTGATTTGATGAAAATGATTTATAAAATGATAATAATGATGTTTAAAATGAGCCTTATGATGGTCTAATTATACACATTGATTGTTCACGAGGTGTAGGGGTATGTTTATAACATCCCTGCCCTTGAAAGCTTTGTCTTGAAAGCATAGTAATTAGAATTTTCTTTAGTTAAGCACATTTTTGTGGTGGAATGAAGTTTATCAGATATCTATTTATACTTTGTAGAGGTTTGACTTTGTTTTTCCTTTGAGTTTTGGTGAGGTTTCTTTGTATTTTTTGCACCATAGTCTAAAGTCTTTTGACCTGATTGTTTAACATGATAGCTTTATGCTTATTGGCAATATATTTGAAATACCTGCATGATCAAGAAACTATTATGGTTAATTAAATTACTAATTAGGTACTACAAAAAGAGGATGATGCTGAGAGGGCTTGCCTGGGTGACTCTGGGAGCAACCCGGAGGTGGTCAGACAAAGCTCTTCTAAGTTACAAATCTGAAGAGAAAAAATTGGTGATATATATGTGGTTGCTCAACCTGGGTTGTATGGTAAATCTTGGCAGAGAGTGTTTACCTTTCCGTGTCTTCACGAAAGTAGGTTGTCTGGTCACAGAATAAGATCACTACATGTAGGTGATGGTTCTGTAGTAAGTTCTCAGCCTTATCTTCAAAATCGCTAACAAAGAGGATCAGGTTTGAATACAGGATATAATTTGATGAATTTGGAGATTTAGAGTTAAAGAAAAAATTGTGGTGATGTTTCGATGGGTGCTAATTTGTAGGGTTTTCCATTTTTATAATTTTCTTTGTTGTGCTTTCTACCATGCTACCTAGTTGTTTTCCTATTGCCCTAGAATTTTAACTTTTTCGATGTTTATCTCTCTATTGTTTCTTGCCCCATTTGAAATGTCATCCTTATTTGGTAGGTGTTTTCTTCAATATAGTGTGAATATTTTTCCATCACACAACTTCTGTGGCATTTGTCTACGCAAATAGCTTGTAAGGCCCATTTTTCAGGGTATTTGATGAAATAAAATGATAATCGACGATCACCAACTAATGGTTCCTGCAAATATTTACTCTAACAATTCTATAGTTTTCCTGTACCAACAATTATACAACATTTTAACCTCATGAACTAGTCTCCTCTATTCTCTTAGCTGATGCTATAAGCACTTATTGTTGTAGCCAAAGCTTTTACTCTCTAGTCCCATTGAGCTATTTCAGTTATTTGTGGACATTGATCTATTTTCATTTCATTTCTTCAATTTTTTCTGAATGTTATGTGTTACTTTTGGCCAGTGCCTTATTTCTTACCTATGTTTTTTCTGCATAAGCATTCCAGCCAGCTAGAGCAGCAGGGGTAGCAGGAGCCACTCAATCCAGCCAAAGCCCACCAGGGGCAGCGCAGAGGTAGCAAGAGCCACACAGGGCTGACGCAGGCCCAGTTAGGGTGGCACAGGGGCAATGTAAGCCCTTTAGGTGTGACGTAGGCCCTTACTGAGAAGCGCAGAGGCCGAAACAGGCCAGTCAGGCTGACATAGAGGGATTTAGAGCAACGTATTACTGCCATTTTTATTTCTTTGTTGGGTGAACCAGTTTTGGTGCCCAAGATTGTTGTACTTAGATTATGCATCATAATGAAAACCCTCCAGAGCTAGCTGCACTGGTTTTCCCGCATTGGGTTTTTTCCAGGGACAGTTGTCCAGAAAATCCACGTGTCACTTTGTCTATGAGCATGTTATTCAATATTTGATCTGTATGTGTAGGTTGCTAGTTGTATTTACTATTTACTTCGCTAATTTATTGAATATTTCAGAAATTAACTTGTAACTTAATTCAAGTAGGAGAAGTAAATCAAGATACTATAGTAGGGTTTCTTATATTAAGAAATTTTCACATTCCCTAGGTCTAGCCCCATTAGGTCACCTAGGGCAACAATTTCCTAGGAATCTAGCTAGAGGAAAACTTCTATATCCTCGAGGAAGCTGCGTTGTTGGGTGCCCTCACTCTCCTCAGAACTTGGGCCAATTCTGATGGTGGAATCTTCAGATACCTCAAGCCCTAGCTCTAGGATCAAGTTTTTCCTAGGTGTTCCCAAGGATAGAACCTAGTAGGATCAATTCGACCTATCGAAGTAAAAACTCTTGTCTGATCCTTTCCCCTCACCTTGTCCGGGATAGGAACATCATTGGTTGCTAAATTCCATCCCCGAACCTGGGCTGGGTCCACTTGGCCCCGTGTGGTCCCATTTGGTGTCAAAGGCATTTCATCAAGGACCATTTGGGAATCCAAGTTCCCAAAGAATTTTATGGATTGAGAACTTCCTTCATAAGTCTTTTTCTTCTCCCTCAACCCTTGAATCCCCCTCCTCTCTCCCTAGAAGATAAATTCCCTTGCTTAAAAGGAAAGCAAGTCCCACTCTTTATTTTAACTTAGGGAAATGGTTTTGAGGGTCACTTCCTGTTGGAAATATGATGCAGGATGTTGTCCTTGATGGCAACCCACTGAATGAAGATGAAGACATGCGACTATTGACATATATTGTCCTTGATGGCAAACCACCTGATGAAGTTATTCTTGACTTGATGGACTTGGTAAATGATGTATATCTGATATGATATGATGTTTGTTAGCAATATGGTGTTGAGTGTTGTCCTTAAATGGCAACCCATTTGATGAAGATGATGACAAATTACTTGATGAAGTTGTGCTTGCTAGAATATGTTCTTGATGAGCTAAATATGATGTATCTACAGTGTGTACAGAAGGCAGTGAAGAAAAGAAGTCAGCATGTGCTAAATCTATGATGAAAAGAGTATGTCTCAAGGCATACGCGGATATGTCTAAGGGAAGTCGCGTATGCATGCGGGAAAGAACGTGATAAGTCGCGTATGGGCAAAAGCGCTCAAAAAGTGCAAAACCAGGGGTAACCACCATGGTATTGGCCCATTGTATTGGGTAATGATCCGCCTAATTGACCCCGTTCAGGAAAACCATCGGAAGTAATGTGGTTTTGGGCTCATGGTATTGAAAAAGGGGCTCATGGTATTGGAAAAGGATAAACCTATATAAAGAGATGAAATTCATTATGCAAATCATGAGTGTGGGTGCAAGATGTCTGAGCTTGAATGAATACTTCTCTCTGAAGTAGATCTGAATGGAAAGGGTTACACTTGAATGATAAATCTGAACGTATGATGCACCAATGATGAAGAAGGGAATCTAGATCTGAAATGCACTTGTATCTACTAGATCTGCTTATGGAAGGCCTAGATCTGTGATGAGGCGCACATCTAGGCGAACATCTGTCTGAAGTGAAAGGGTAAATCTGAACTGAATATCTGATCTGAAGAAGTATGCTGCTCTGGAATAATTGAAGATCTATACGCTACTTCGACGCGGAGGAAGCGCGTATATACGCGCTTCACCGAAGAGAAAGCGCGTATGCGCAATGAAATATGTACCGAGGTATACGCCGGTCCGATGTGGACGGGCGTGTATATACGCGACATCGCGGAAGGAAGCGTATGCAACTAGGGTTTGCTGAAGCAAGGGGTATGAAATATCTGGACCGTTCGCCGTGTTTCGCTATCCGATCCGTGCTGATGAGCATTCCGTTGGTGATGTATGTTTGTGCTTAAAAGTATGGAAAGGGTCCAAACATGAAAATATGATGAAATGTGGCTCGCAAGTGTTGTTCTATTGGCCTTGTTGGAACCAAGGTGAAACACTACCTCCTCCGTGGTCCATAGAGGTGCTGAGGGTTGTAGCCTTCAGTCAGGGGGTTGTAGCTCCCTTCCAGGTGAGGCCGGTAAACGAGAGCAGGGGGTCGTAGCTCCCTTCCAGGTGAGGCTGGTAAACGAGAGCAGGGGGTCGTAGCTCCCTTCCAGGAGAGGCTGGTAAACGAGTCATGGGGTTGGAGCTCCCTTCCAGGAGAGGCTGGTAAACGAGCGCAGGTGGGTGCCTGCGTGCTGGTCAAGTCTGCGCCAGCACATATGTTGTAAGATGTTTTCTCTATAATAAAATATTGAAGGCCGAGCAACTGCAGCGGTGGTTTTCTCCCGACTTGGGTTTCCACCTAAAAATCCTGGTGTTCATGTGTGATGCTTTGTGTGATGGTTTATTCTGTTCTTACTGCACATGTTTACTGTTTATTGAACATCTGATGAATGAATGATGGAATGATATAAGCAAAGAACTAATGGCATAACTAGATCTCTGTGTATACGCTAGTTGCATGGAAGATATCCGCGTGTATACGCGAGTTTAATAAAGGAAAGTAGCGTATGGGTTTTAAGGAATGAAAAAGTGAAAAGTTTTGAGTATGCAGTAAATACTGATTCACCCCCCCCTCTCAGTATTTTTCCCAACAATTGGTATCAGAGGAGGTCCTTGTGCAGAAGCTTGATCGCTTAAAGGAGATTCGTCGCAATGGGAAGTCAAGAAGGAGTAATGTCTATAAAGCCACCTCTATTCAATGGAAGCAATCTGATATTCTGGAAGTTACGAACAAAAGCATATCTACAAAGTATTGGTGCAGATGTATGGGCAATCGTGGAATAAGGTTATCAATACCCAACAAGTATTCCTACTGATGCAGCAGAAAGAAAGAAGTATGAAATCAATGCCAAAGCAGTGAATGTCCTGTTAGGAAGCATGTCTAAATCAGAATTTGCTAAAGTGATGCAACTACATTCAGCAAAAGAAATATGGGACAAAATCATTCTAAGCTATGAAGGAGATACAAAGGTAAAAAGTGAAAAACTCCAAACTCTAAGAATTGAATATGAAAATTTGAAGATGCATAGTGATGAGAGTGTTGCCAGTTTCTTTCTTCGTCTGGATGATATTGTAAATCGAATGAGAAATTTGGGTGAAACCATAACTGATACTACTCTGGTGGAAAAGGTCTTAAGATCCTTGACTTCTAAATTTGACTCTAAAGTTTCGGCTATTGAAGAAAGGCAAGATCTGCAAACTCTTTCTATTGTTCAATTGCATGGTATTCTGACTGCTTTTGAAATGAGGCAAGGAGGTCCTTCCCAAATCAGAGAATATGCCTTTAAGGCATCTACAAAAGGAAAGGAAAAGGAATTTGTCAAAGAATCCAGCTATATATCCGATGAAGAAGAAGCGAATTTCGTGAGAAAGCTCCAACTAGGTACTGGAAGATTCAAAGGTAAGCTTCCCTTCAAATGTTTTGAGTGTGGAAAAGTTGGTCATTATGCTGCTAAATGTCCTTATAGAGAAAAGAATGGTAAAGAGAAACAATTTGAAAAGAGAAAGAGTTATTATGCAAAAGAAGATGATGATGAAGTGTCCATTGAAGATGAAGAAGATTCTGACCATGATCTGAAAGTGCTCATGGCAAAGAAGCAAAAGAAGAAGGTTACTCAAGGAAAGGAGACACCTCAGAAATCATGTATAGCAAAAATTGAAGAAGATGAAACAGATTCTGACGAAGCTCTACAAGTGCTCATGGCAAAGAAGAAAAAGAAGAAGGCTACTCGAAGCAAGGAGATATCTCAGAAAATAGAAGAAGATGAATCAGATAGTGATTGGGGTCATCCTTTGCATGATCTTGGTGGTACAAACAATAATGAAGTTTGTGAAAGTAGTGTTTTGGAAATAGAGAAAGCTCTCAAGATCAAAGATGAAGAACAACAAAGAGCAATTGATAAGAAAGATTCTATCAACAAAGAGATGATCTCTCAAATGAAAGAACAAATAGAAATGTTGAATGGTCAGGTGGACAAGTATCAAAATCGTATTAAAGAACTAGAAGCATAAATCAACGATCTAAATACAGATCTCGAAAAATCAAGCAAGAAGAATGAAGGACTTGAAGCTGCAATCATATTTCTACAAACAGATCTTGAAGCATCAAATAAGAAGAATGAAGAACCTCTGTCATTTGAAAAGGAAGGCCTTGAAGCAGAAATCATCTCTCTCAAAGAAGATCTAGAAAAATCAAATAAGAAGAATGAAGAGTTGCAACAAACATGTGAAGGAAATGAAGATTGGTTGAAAGAAGAGATTCTAAATCTGAAGGATCAAGTTGAAGATGGAAGAAGAAAAGAAGAAAGCATGACAAAGCAATGTCAAGCCTTGGAGGTTGAGGTAAAAATTCTCAAAGGTAAATTAGAAGAAAAGGTTAAACTTTTGAGGTTTCAGGATAGTACTAACATTTTGGACAGTATTCTGAGTAATCAAAGGTCTCCTGCTATCAAACATGGTCTTGGTTTCCATGAAACTGTTAAAGGAGAATCTAGCTCACAAGGAAGTGCCAAAAATTCAGCAGATGTCAATGCAAAACTTGATGTGTTGAAAGAAACAAAAGATCAACCAACAATCATGAATTCTCAAAGGAATTCATTCAAGAACGTTGAATGTTTTAAATGTCATAACTATGGGAATGTTGCAGCAAATTGCAGAAGCAGAACAATTCCGCCACAAAAAAACAGGTACTCTGGTAGCTTCAAGGGATATTGTTTCTCATGTAACAAGTATGGACATAAAGCAGCTGATTGTAAAAGAAGGAAGATCAGAAATACTCATTATAACTCTTATTACTCTGAACACATAAGATGTTATTCTTGTAACAAGTATGGACATGTAGAAAAGGAATGCAGGCTGAATAGATATGAGAAATTGGATAACTTCCAGCACACAAATAGAAAGTTTAAACAAGTCTAGAAAAAGATGGAGGGATGGAATAAGAATCAATCTAGAGAAGAAAAGGATACTTTTGTGGATGCTCTAGAAGACAATGATTTTCTTGAAGAAAACACTCAATTCAAGGACCGATCAGAAACGTAGGGAATTCTGACCCTACTGCAGTCATCCGCTTCTGAAGCTGACTTCTCTGATTGACTGCAGGAATGATGTGGGATACATTATGAGATTTAGTAATGTATCATCACAGGGGGAGAAATGTATGATGTCTCTCATGGTTGATTTGAATATTCTGGTTATGTTTACTTCTGACAGCGCATCTGATGTGGAAAGGACAGGTACAGGAGGTACAAGCTCAGGAGGAAATGAAGGAAGATGAAAATTTTCTATGCTTCACCTTCCATACGCGGGTTATATTAACAAAAGTCGCGTATACACGCGATTTTCATCAGACACAGTCGCGTATGCATTGATGATAAGAGAATTTATATGCTAGCTGAAGATCTGGAGCAGAGGTCCAGGGGGAGCATCAGTCTGACTGCTGATGATTGCACTGTTAGCATTATTCTGGTTATACTCATGATAATGAAATGATACTTGATGTCTTATGTTGAAGTTTATGGATGAGTCCTGTATGCTTGTTAAATGATGAGTATTCGTTGCTGAGATGAAAGTCTCATAATTCAGAGACAAGGACAGATCATGCAGAGATTGTTGCTGATGACTTGCTGTTGAAGGTGTTTCAGATTGCACAAGTTAAAGGAAGAGCACTGGTTTAGGGGGAGCAGCAGGTTGAATACTAATGATTGCATTGTTGGCAATATGATTGCTTATTCTTTGGTCTTTGTGATACTCATGCTCAAATGATGATGACTTGGTACATGGATTATTATGATGAGATTTTGAGGCCTAGTTGCTGATAAGTATCTTTTGTGCTCACACATGGATGAGTTGGATGTCATTTGATTCAGAAATAAATCATGCAGAGTGTGTTACTATAGATCTTTTGCCTACATATGTTACTTCATGTTAAATCTTGAAGATCATGGTGATGTTGGACCACATGGATGATTGCTTGACACCTATGTGAAGATGTTGTTCTGATATGAGAATCTCTCTTGGAAAGATTGTATTGATGCTGCAAAGAATCTGAAGGCTTGGTTACTATTGTGCTGATGCTACAACCGTTGGATGACGCTTGAAGACACAACTACACTGTTCTATCTATCTATAGTCCAATGTCTCAGAAAGAAGCTGAACACTGTCTTTGCCTCACAGAGAATCAAATCTGGTTGAAATTTATAAAATGGCTTGGGATACGCGTGTTTCCTGAAACACAGTCACG
Organism: Pinus albicaulis; assembly: GCA_034641835.2. NCBI lineage: Eukaryota > Viridiplantae > Streptophyta > Pinopsida > Pinales > Pinaceae > Pinus > Pinus albicaulis. The sequence continues at coordinate 772,427,355 of CM076575.1, read as the reverse complement.
TATATACGCGATTTCCTACACATAAAACCGCGTATGTTTGGTTGCTGGAAATTTTTGGTTGGTTCAGCTCTCTTCAGCACAGCTGCAGTGCTGTTTGGTATCTCTGATACTGTTTGGTATCTCTGGTGGTGTTCCAATTCTCATAATTTTGTCTCTAATGTTTTGATGAAGATGCCTTGATGATTTGTTGGTGGAAGTTTTCAGGATGCACAAACTAAGGGGGAGCCTTAGTCATTTGAAAAGATTGCTTGATTGCACAGATTCAGGGGGAGCATTAGCTTTGCTGAGTATAATGCAATGTTGGCATTATGATGGTTCTGAAACATGTTCTCTTTCTTGAGGACTTTCTGGTGTTGGTCTTAAAGTTATATTTGTAGTTTGATGAAAAGGTCTTGTTGAGACCCATGTTGTAAAATTGTAATATTCAGTCATGTAAGGACTTGTCAAATTTGTAAACCCACTTGGTTGGGTAGCTGTGTCAATTTTTTGTAAACCCACTTGGTTGGGTAGTTGAGTTGAAATTTGTAAACCCACTTGGTTGGGTAGCTGAGTTGAAATGTGTAAACCCACTTGGTTGGGTACTTGAGTCTCATATGTAAATCCACTTAGATGGATAATTGATGTAAGTATGAGTCATTGGTGAGAGGAAGTTCATAGATTCATGTACTTTATTGAAAATATGTTTGAAGTTTCAGCATGAACTCAGGAGGAGCTTGGTCACTTCAGTATACATCAGATCTGCAGAACGCTTCTTCTACATGAGGAGAAGAGGGGGTGAGTGTGTTGGTTTTGATCCGCCGGTTGTTTTTGATCTGCTGGTTGTGATCCGCCCTTTGCCCTTTGCCCTTGATGTCAAAGGGGGAGAGTGACATGGTGTTTGAATGCAGATAATGGTGCCAAAGAATTGGGAGAGTGACATGGTGTCAATATACTTATCTGTTGTGGTAACCAAACACCATCATGGTTGCCATCAAGTCCAAAGGGGGAGATTGTTGGAAATATGATGCAGGATGTTGTCCTTGATGGCAACCCACTGAATGAAGATGAAGACATGCGACTATTGACATATATTGTCCTTGATGGCAAACCACCTGATGAAGTTATTCTTGACTTGATGGACTTGGTAAATGATGTATATCTGATATGATATGATGTTTGTTGACAATATGATGCTGAGTGTTGTACTTGAAAAGCAACCCTCTTGATGAAGATGATGACAACTTACTTGATAGAATATGTTCTTGATGAAGTTGTGCTTGATAGAATATGTCCTTGATGAAGGAAATCTGATGTATCCACAGTATGAACAGAAGGCAATGAAGAAAGGAATTCAGCATGTGCTAATTCTATGATGAAAAAGAGTATGTCTCAAGGTATACGCGGATTGGCCTAGGGGAAGTCACGTATGCACACGTAAAGGAACGTTCCAAATCGCGTATGGGAAAAAGCGCTCAAAAAGTGCAAAACCAGGGGTAACCACCATGGTATTGACCCATTGTACTGGGTAATGATCCGCCTAATTGACCCCGTCCAGGTAATTTTGGGCTCATGGTATTGTTTTGGCCCATGGTATTGAAAAAGGGGCTCATGGTATTGAAAAAGGATAAACCTATATAAAGAGATGAAATTCATTGTGCAAATCATGGGTGTGAGTGCAGGATGTCTGAGCTTGAATGAATACTTCTCTCTGAAGTAGATCTGAATGGAAAGGGTTACACTTGAATGATAAATCTGAATATATGATGCACCAATGATGAAGAAGGGGATCTAGATCTGAAATGCACTTGTATCTACTAGATCTGCTTATGGAAGGCCTAGATCTATGATGAGGCGAACATCTAGGCGAACATCTGTCTGAAGCAAAAGGGTAGATCTGAACTGAATATCTGATCTGATGAAGTATGCTGCTCTGTAATGATTGAAGATCTATACGCTACTTCGCCGCGGAGGAAGCGCGTATATACGCGGCTTCAGCGAAGAGAAAGTGCGTATGCGCAATAAAATATACACTGAGGTATACGCTGGTTTGTGTGGACGGAAGCGCGTATATACGCGACATCAGTGAAGTGAAAGCGCGTATGCAAAATAGGGTTTGCTGAAGCAAAGGGTATGAAATATCTGATCTGTTCTGCTGTGTTTCTGCTATCTGATCTGTGTTGATAAGTATCTGTTGGTGATGTATGTTTGTGCTTAAAAGTATGGAAAGGGTCCAGTCTGAAAATATGATGAAATGTGGCTTGCAAGTGTTGTTCTATTGAAGTTGTTGGATCCAGTGTGAAAATTGATGAAACGTGGTCCAAGGTGGTGCTGAGGGTTGTAGCCTTCAGTCAGGGGGTTGTAGCTCCCTTCCAGGTGAGGCTGGTAAACGAGTTCGGGGGGTCGTAGCTCCCTTCCAGGTGAGGCTGGTAAATGAGATCAGGGGGGTCGTAGCTCCCTTCCAGGAGAGGCTGGTAAACGAGTCAGGGGGTTGGAGCTCCCTTCCAGGAGAGGCTGGTAAACGAGCACAGGTGGGTGCCTGCGTGCTGGTAGAGTCTGCACCAACACATATGTTGTAAGATGTTTTCTCTATAATAAAATATTGAAGGCTGAGAAACTGCAGCGGTGGTTTTCTCCCGACTTGGGTTTCCACCTAAAAATCCCGGTGTTCATGTGTGATGCTTTGTGTGATGGTTTATTCTGTTCTTACTGCACATGTTTACTGTTTATAGAACATCTAATGAATGAATGATGGAATGATATAAGTGAAGAACTAATGGCATAATTAGATCTCTGAGTATACGCGAGTTTCATAAAGGGTATCCGCGTGTATACGCTAGTTGGCTTCATAAAAGTAGCGTATGGGTTTTAAGGAATGAAAAAGTGAAAAGTTTTGAATATGCTGTAAATACTGATTCGGGCCCCCCCCCCCCCCCCCCCCCTCTCAGTATTTTTCCCAACACTTCCCACCTATTCATTGACCTATACTCTACAAATGACTTCCTAAACTATGGGACTCCACCCATCGGTGAAAGTCCATGAAGAGCAAGGAGCCTTAGCTGTGGTGACAATGGGCTAAGCCTCCATCGTTTCCCTTGTCCTAGCAGTTGCCCTCTTAGGAACCCCTTTTAGGTCCACTACTAGTTTGAGTGGTAACAAGTTGTTCACAATTCCATTTGTGAACAACTCTTTGGTATGCCCACTTTTTCCATACTACAGCTCCAAGATGAGAAGTCTAGGGCTATGGAGGCAACCCTTCTTCTCTCTGAATCAATCCTCTACAATATAGTGAACTAGGGCTAGTTGGTTGGCCCACTTGACTGTTACTTTAGTCCTTCAAAGTCTGCACATCCTTAGGCCCTATACACCTACCCTTCTACCAATTTTGTTGTCCTTCACCAGAACAAGAGTCAGGGCTCTTCTTTGACAATAACCTAACAACCCTCCAACTGTACTTGGACTACCATCAATCTGCCAACCACAGTCAATTCTTTTTACTGATCTAGGGCCCACAATATTGTCTTCATTTAGGGCTCTTCAAATCTGCCACCTAACAATGGTTTGAGTCCTCTCAAGATCATTGTTCTTGTGTATCGACAATTTGATCTAATTTTTTGTCCAATCTATGAACAAATATGAACTACTCCTCTTATCATACTTCTAACAATCTATAGATGACTGAACTAGGGTCACAAATCAACCACTAACAGTCCATTTACTAATTTTTCATAGGTTTCTTCAGATCTTTGTCTAAAACTATATGGAAAGTACACCAAAATCAACTTCTCTACATGTCAATCCATTCTTCATGTGGCACATTTCTTCTGCATGCTCAATCTTCTGCTAAGGTTCCACCCTCCTTTGGATCTGATGTCTCCACACATACTGAATTTGAAAACCATCTTCCAGATCTATGGTCTTTATTGCAGAAATAAGCCTCACTCTAAGGGTCACAACCCGTCTTCTTCTACGCAAATTTGTCACAGTCTTAAGGGCATACCTTATGAACTAAACATGTATATGCTAGGAAAATGTCCTAACTAGGGAATTATACTTATGTACTTCTAATTGTTGTAGAACAAACCCTATTCACACATAGAAAAAACACGACTTTTGCCTCCATAAGAGACTCGACCTAGCTCATATGGATCCATAGATTCTGGGCATTTCTTTGACTGAATCTTGACATCAACTTCAGATCTCAATGTCGACCCTCAAACTAGGGTTAACTCAATCAATATTACGCCTATGTCGACTTATGTTATGGCTCTAAATTACAATGCAAGCCCTCCTCCATTTATGTTGGTCTTTATCATAGACCTTGCAGCCTACTAACCACCACAAGGCAAGATGGTATCAACCCTCTCTTATATTTCATGTAGAAAATCTAACCAACGGGATTCAATCTGATCTTGTAATGTACTAGAACAAGATACTAAATCCTTCCTACAATTTTTGGAAACAAAACACGATCGCACAATCACATATAAGTAAGAGAAACAAGTTATCAAATGCACAACACAAGATGTATTTGGGGAAGCAACTGTTCAAAACCCTCTATCTCTATTTTGTATTAATTCAAGGAATCATGAAACAATACAATGCTTAATCTCTCTTGAGATTCTCTAGCACTCTGCCAATTGTCTCCTGCTGATCTAGGCAAAATCGGTCTAATACTTAGCCAATTATCATCGTTCCTTCAACCTGCCTTGCTCACGCAATTCTTATGGAATTATCTCCATATTAATTAGGAAAATCAACCTTCCTTGATTGCGCAATCCATCATGGCATCCCAATGACTTTATAATTGCACATGGAAAAATTTCTATAAATACAACTGACAGTTATGTTCCTTTGATTTGTGTTACAATAAGGATGAAGGGTTTTATTATTATTTAAAAATAAGATAAAACCCTAAACAACCAAAACCCTAACCTGAGGAAATGTAACACCAAGAATTTATGGGCTCCGTTGGGGTTAGTTGGGCAGTCAACTTCCTGGGGTTGTAACTTGGTCATATTATATTCGTTTGACGCACATGATACCTCGTTAGAAAGATCTCTCTGAGGACTACAACTGCTAATGCGATTTCTATGAAGTCATGAAACCTTTCATGCCCAAAAAACATCGTTTGGGGCCTCAAAACGGCTCCGGAAGTTCAGGACCCGAAAAACTGACAAAGTAAATTGTGCTATAATTAAGGAAACTGAAAAACTGAAAGATACAATGGTGAGGGCCCAAGTGGAATAGGCGGGTGGCCACCAATATCAACCTCGAACACCTTAAATCGAATTTCTTGAGCTAACTCAATCATCATGACTTATTTAACTCACACAAGTTGTTATGAGACGAAATTACAATTTATTGTCCAATTTATTTAAGGGAAAAACAAATTAGACACCTCACATTCTTCACTCCTGGTACATTAAAATTCCTCACCAGTGTGGGTGCATTTTTTTTGTCCTTTCTAGTTGCCAATTTCACTGTTTCTTGTTGCAAATTTCAACACTCCCTCTCAACAAGAAAGGAATTCAATCTATCCCCATCCGGCACCTTTGGAATGTTCTGCATGCTACACTTCTCTAGTGTTGTTTACACCTACAAATCCTGAAACTGAATAGCCTCCAAATAATTGAATCAGTATAATGCATCTGTCATTAGAGTCTTCTGACTGCTGTTAGCTACTGCACCTGTCTAGTACTGGATTCTCTGCGCTGCTGCTGAAATCTGCATCCGTGCCCTTTGAACTGTTGCTAACTCTGATTTGTGCTCCAGTATTTAACATCCATCACTCTGATTTCTGTCTTGCTGACATCTAACTACATCAATCTAACTGATCCTTCCTACTACTGTTGTACTGTGGGCTCCTCGTAGCCGGGTTCGATCCATGAGACACGCCATCTCAATGGACCTTGCCTAAATTTCTTATCTTGGGATTATGTCTACACATCACCCCACCATACACCTCGAGGTATGGTTGCTCCCTCTTCCCATCTGGCTCGAAATTTCCTGCTCATGGAGGTCTCTGCTTGAGTGGATGCTTCCACTCGATCTCCTCTCTGCTTCTCATGAGGATGCATGTTGAGAGGTAATTTATGCTCCCTCTAAACCACCAAGTCTCTAACTTCTGCCTTTCTCCTAAAATATTTTCATGCATCTAGTACCTCAAGTACATATAGGTTCTTAACTCGCGCATTGTCCTGACGTTACAAAAAGTTTCTAAAAAAGAGTTGATTTTAAATCGATGATATCTCCCTCATCCGAGCTCCAATTCAACCGATTTTTTTTTCCATTTGGGCAAATTTTCACAAGGAATCCAAATATTATATTTTTTTTTGAAAATTTTCCACCAATATATTTAGATATTCTCTGCAAACTCACCGCCCAAAAAATTCCTGCTCTGATACCATGTAGAAAATCTAACCAACGAGATTCAATCTGATCTTGTAATCTACTAAAACAAGATATTGAATCCTTCCTACCATTTGCGAAAACAAAACATGATTGCACAATCACATATAAGTAAAATAAATAAATTACCAATTGCACAACAACATGATGTATTTGGAGAAAGAAACTGCTCAAAACCCCTCTATCTCTATTGTGTATTAAGTCAAGGAATCATGAAACAATACATTAATGCTTAATCTCTCATGAGATTCTCCAGCACTCTGTCAATTGTCTCCTGTTGATCTAGGCAAACTCAGTCTAGTACTTAGCCAATTCTCATCCTTACTTCAGCCTTCCTTGCTCATGCAATTCCTAGGGAATTAAATCTTATTAATTAGGAAAATCAGTCTTCCTTGATTGCGCAATCCATCATGGCATCCCAATGACTTTATAATTGCACATGGGAAATTTTCTCTGAATACAACTGATAGTTATGTTCCCTTTAACCTCTGTCTCAGCTAGGTATCCCTCGAAACTGACATGCATGCAACTATCAATAGCAAATTTTCAGTTATATGATTGATCACTCATTGTGAATTAAATCTAATTTAATTCACTGGACCTCTCACTTGCTCATCACTCAGTTAGAACTAGTTAAAATAATTTTAACTCATTTAATTAAGTTAATTACACTTGCACCCCACTAATGCCTCAACTTCAACTGGACCCCAAAAATATTAGAATCCCTCTAGATGCCTCATCTTAGACCCTCAAGTACTTGAATTTCTTGAGCTAACTTGGTCATCATGACTTAATTAACTGACACAAGTTGTTATGAGATGAAATTACAATTTATTGTCCAATTTACTTAAGGGAAAAATAAATTAGATGCCCCACATTCCTCACTCTTGGTGCATCAAAATTCCTCACCAGTATGGGTGCATTTTTTTTTTGTCCTTTCTGGTTTCCAATATCACTGTTTCTTGTTGCAAATTTAAACATTTCATAATTTTATGTGGCCTTCACACAAAGACACCATTAAAATCACATGCCAAGATTCTCATGAGAAACCTCTCTTAAGCTCGATCTGCTAGAAGAGAACCAACAATATACCATCCTACTTCCTAGCACAAACTGACCATTAAGGTATGCAACATTCTTTTGAACCCTCACATGATGATCTTGCTCTTGGAGGATGATCATGACCTCCCTTTAGTAAGTACCCTTACTTGGCCCTCGTACTCGACCTACTTTAGGACTACATCTCTCTTCACCCCCTTGATGTGCCAGATAGTGGGAATACATGTCAAACATGTTAAGATGTGCCAAGTGATAAGGCATGCCAAGATGTGCAAGGGTGTGTCAATGCGTGTCAGGGTCTGTCAAGACAACAAAAGGGAGAAAAAAGTTAAACTAAAAGGAAATGAACACATAAGAGGTCTAATAAGTCATCAAGTTACCTTTTCCAAGAGGGGCATGCTAGGCACACCAACACTAGGGGGCAATAGGTGCCAAGTGCAAAGTCTTATTGCATTCTAAGTGCCAAGTATTCCTTTGTTGCTTCTCATCTACTTTCCAACAATTGATCATCACAAATAAATTTAATATCAAACCATGCCAAATCATACCAAGGCATCTCAACGTATTCCAATCATGCTAAGACTTTCCAAGCGCCAATATGTGTCACAGACTAGTGTTATGCATGTTATGAAGTGGAAGGGAATGTGGAAGAGTTCTAAGGTGTGCTAGAGAGTGATAATGCATGTTGGTGAGTGTTAAGGATTATTAGGAAAAAGCATTAAGGGAGCACTAGGTAAAAATTCATGGAAGTTAATTAATATGAGGAACTTGTGCCAGAGACTAGTGTTAATGAGTGTTATTTGTCATGCCAAGGAGGGAGTGACAAGGTATGCTAAGAATTGGTAAGACATGCTAGGGAATATCAAGGCATGTCAAGAATTCCCAAAGTGTGCTTGGGAGTTCCAAGGTGTGCTAATTATATCATGTGAAAATTAATAGTGCCAAGATATGTCAATACATGCTAGGTGCTAAGGATGTGGCACAGGGTGCCAGGGTATGTCAATATGTGTCAAGGAAACAAAAGGAAGAACCAATAAGAGGGTTAGTAAGTCAATACTTTATCTTTTTGAAAAGGGGCATGCTAGGCACACTAATAATAGGTCCCAATACATGCCAAGTGGCATTGTGTGCCAAGTGATAATGTATGTCAATGCATTAACCAAGGTGTTCCAGGGCATGCTAAGGACTATATGCAGCATGCCAACACATGCTAGGAGAGTTCCATGTTGTGCTAGCGCATGCCACCATTTGCTTGGGCGTCGATGTCATCACAAGATGTTCTAAGTACAATGATGTTCCAAGACATGTGGGGTGCTAAGAAATGTTAGCGTGTGCCAAAGCATTAATTTAAGGTGTGCCAGATTGTTGAGGATTGTTAGGTCTTTCTCATTAATAGAATTTTCAAAGCTTGATTATGTATTAAATAATATACTTCCTACACACAATAGTGGAGCTTTATCTAAAGGGAATTTGCTAGATAATAAACTTAATATATATGAATCATGTGTTGACTCATAGGAAATCTCTATTCGACTAGTCATTACTTGAGGGAAATGATACACACTAATTACTTCTAAAAAAATTGATTGACCCTAACCACTATGGCCTTGGACATATTATAAAAAATACTCCACAATAATGGTGTTAAATCGTTATCTTTTGACAAAAAAAATAATAACAAGCACATAGTGTCATCAAAAACACATTGGAATGATCAATGATGACAGGCATTTTTTGACCGTCACCAAAAGTAACAAAAAGAGCATTGGTGAGGGTCATTAAAAGTTCGTCACTAGAAGTGTCACCAAAGAGAGAATTAGTGATGGGCCTTTAACGACCCTCACCAAAATTGTCATTGAAAATGTCTTTGGTGACGGACCATAAAGGACCATCACTATATACACTTACAGTGATGGTATTTTAATGATCAATGATGACATACATTTTTTGACCATCACCAAAAGTAACAAAAAGAGCATTGGTGAGGGTAATTAAAAGTTCATCACTAGAAGTGTCACCAAAGAGAGAATTAGTGATGGGCCTTTAATGACCCTCACCAAAAGTGTCATTGAAAATGTCTTTGGTGACAGACCATAAAGGACCATCACTATATACACTTACAATGACGTTTTTTTAAGGACCGTCACCATATGTGACATTGGTGACGGACCTTAAAGGTCCGTCACAAGCATGACCCTCACCAATGTGCTTTTTTCTTGTAGTGCAAGGATGTGGTATTAGAAATTTGATACCTATATACGGGGACTTGGCTTCACCAGAAGCAAGGAGGATCACGGTGTTTATTTTAAATTAATTGGTGACCGTGTTATTTATTTGGTCTTGTATGTGGATGATATGTTGTTGATTGGAAATGACAAAGAAATTATCCAAGATTTGAAGACCCAACTGCTCTCCAAATTCGACATGAAGCATCTTGGTGCTGCAAACTATATTTTGGGCATGGAAATTAAGAGAGATCGGGCAAAGAGGAAGCTCTAGTTAAACCAGAGGAAGTATGTCGAGACTATATTGCAGAGGTTCAATATGCAGGATAGTAAACCGGTGAATGTTCCTATTCCTATAGGTGTAAAGCTGTCTGCTGAACAATGTCCCAAGACACAAGAAGAAGAGGAGTATATGTCCCATGTTCCATATGCAAGTGCAGTGGGTAGCCTGATGTATGCAATGGTCTGTACCAGACCAGACATTGCACATGCAGTGGGAGTATTGAGCAGGTTTATGTCAAACCCATGGAAGGAGCATTGGACAGTAGTGAAACGGGTTTTCAGATATTTACGTGGCACTAGTGATTATGGCTTGTGCTACCAGGGAAGACCAGGATTGGAAAGAATGTTGGACATTCGTGGTTTTGTTGATGCAGACTGGGCTGGAGATCTAGACCAAAGAAGATCTACAAGTGGGTATGTGTTTAGCCTATTTGGAGGCGCAATCAGTTGGATGAGTAAAAGACAGTCTGTAGTGGCTCTTTCAACTATAGAGGCAGAATACATAGCAGCCACTCATGCAAGCAAGGAAGCAATTTGGTTGTAGATATTGTGTTCAAGTATGGGGTTGGTACAACAAGCTATAAGGATAGAATGTGATAGCTAAAGTGCAACTTTCTTGGCTAAGAACCCTGCTTATCATTCAAAGACAAAGCACATTGATGTTCAATATCACTTTGTTAGAGATATGGTTGAGGCTAAAAGGGTGTTGCTGGTAAAGGTGGACACTTTGAAGAATGTTGCAGATGCATTGACGAAGTCTGTGAGCACTCAGAAGTTCTCTTGGTGTAGAGAAAAAATGGGTGTTGAAGAATTGGGACAATAATTAAGCTCTCCTATGGCCCCCTGTGGAAAGAAAACAACAAGTGGGAGAATGTTGGGTATGTGTTATATTCTTTCCATGACTAAGCACGCGCGAGAAGAAAGGAGGAACTGTCAGTCGCGCTGGCAGCAGAAAAAATAGGCAGCCAGCCAATGAATAGGGAGGTTGGCGCAGACGAGAATAGGCAACAGGGAGCCGTAGGAGGTGTTGGGTATGTGTTATATTCTTTCCACGACTAAGCACGTGCAGGGGGGCAAGAGGGGGGGCGATAGCCCTCGCTTTGCGTTGGGCGCAATGGGGGGGTCACAGGGGGGGCGGTAGCCCCCCCTGTCGGGGTCTGGGGCAGCGACCCGATGAAAATTTTTGGTCCTTAAGTTCCGGTGGGTAGTCCGCATCCATGGTTTTGTGCATGGTTTTGCACATGGTTTTGGGGTACGATGGTTTTTCGTCCCCTGGTATTTTTTGTAGATCCGGTCAAGGGAACTATGGTTATGTTCTAATCCAGGGTTAATGGATTGGGGTTTATGTATGCTTCGGCATGTATATATACGTGTTGTAACACTAAAAGGAATATAATGAAAAATCAAGCTGGTCGTCCCGATTTGGGATCCAGGGGAAAATCTCTGTGTTTATCTATTTTAAGTTTTATGCTCTCGCTATTGTTTATTTTCTGTTATAATATTCGTGTGTAGATAATTTATGTTCAGGGTTAAAACCTATAGGAGGGCTCTGTCTCAATTGCACTGTTCTCCACTCCTCTGTGTTACTGTGTTTTCTCTCTGTCTAATAGGACATATTGTATTCTGCTCTGTTTATGCTCATATAGCTAAGCTTTGTAATAGTTCGCCACTGACGCCTGATGATTAATATATTCAGGAGTGTTGTTCCGAGTACATGTTATGGGTGTGAATGAATGATGTTATAAGCTCTATTTAAAATTTTATTTATTGCAAATCTGACTATTTTCCTGAAAGGTATGTGTTATGGGATGTTGTGTTATGACTATCTAAGACTTTGGTTTGGCTTTGATTTGACTGTATGGATGTTGTCTGGATGATACCGATCTACTCCCTATCACAGTAAGGTCGAGGCACGCCTCGGGTGAGACTCTCTGCCCTTCGGAGCAGAGTGTAAATGCTGGCGTGAATCTAGACTATGGCGGAACACCTTGTTGGCCCTTAGACCTAAATCAAGGTCTTCTCTTGGAGACCTATTCTCTCGCCAACACCCTTCATCCTATGCATCCTCCAGTAGATTTTGGAGTTCCCTCCAGCGAAACCTTCATCGATTCATTAAACACTTCTCGATCGGCTCATAATTTTAATTCATTCGTCTCCTTCAATTTAACTTTATCAGCGAGGCTAATTCTGACATCCTTTCTGTGAATTCTCTTATTTAGCCTAATCATTGTAATACCTCCAAGTCTGTTGATATAACCTTGACTTCAATTAATATTAATTCCTCTTTTTCAATTAAATCCTCCTCCCCTAATCCTAATTCCATTTATCCTTCCCATCATTTAAACTCTCAATTAATTAACCCTCTTTCTAACAACGTTTCTAACAATAATAACAACGTTTCTAACAATAATTAACTTCCCTAATAACAACGTTTCTAACAATAATTTTAATAAAAAAATCCCCCATTAGTAATAATTCTAGTTCTTCTTCCAATAATTTTAATAAGTTTTCTAAGTTTCCCTCCCCTCCTTCTAAGCCTACCCTTCCAAACCTTTTTTCTTCTACCTCCTCCCTTCCCCCTCAATCTAAACCCTCCCCCCCTCCTTCTTCTCTTAATGCCAGGGTGGTTAACCTCTCATCAGTATTTCTTGATGCCCTTCTTTAAGCCTTCTTGAGAAATTTTTTAATTTTTCCCATGTTCCTCGTTCCATACTCTATGAAGACATCATTTGTTCCATCGAATCCATCTCCCACTGCCTCCCCTCCCATGCAGTTGAAGAGATTCGCCAAGAATGTGGTCGCATTCTTCGAAAATTCAAGCCTAACCTCTCTAAGGAAGAATTTCTGGGCCTTCGTCAACTCAATTCCAACTCTGATATTCTCATTCTTAAATTTGATAAAGGTAACACCTATGTTATTATGAACTCCTCAGATTTCCATCGTAAGATGATGGATCTTCTTTCCTCCTCTTCCTACTAGCCCTTATCTAAAAATTCCCTCCAATCCATTTCCAGCAAGGTCACCAAAGCCATCAAATCCTCTTCCCTTGACCCTACCACCCAAAACCACCTCATTTCCCTTAACCCCAATTACCCCTAGAATTTACGGTCAACCGAAAATTCATAAACCCGATATCCCCCCCAGACCTATCGTCGGTGCTATAGGAGGCCCCACTCATGCCCTTTCCAAATACCTTGCCAAAAATATTAGCCCTTATTTTGGCCATTCTTCATCCTTCATCAAAGACACTGGGGATTTCAAAGGCCAAAATTGCCAAAAAAGGAAGACTAGGGTAAGGGTTTACTTTTTCTTTCACATGTTAAGACACATTCATGTATTTTAAGGTGTGTTTTGTTGTTGAATTCAAATATTTGGAAGCACAACTGCACAAGTGGAAACATCTCACATTTGGGGCACTTGGCTACGAACTCTTATGTGTGTTTTCTGTTGAGGGTATCTTTCACATTCCCCAAGGCACAAATCAAATATTTGGAGGTATCTTGGATAACGTGTCACATTCCACTAGCTTCACACATGAAGAGGAATTCCCATCATTTAAGAACGTTTTGGAGGGTTTTCATGGCATAATCAAGGGTCACATTTACAAAAGAAGAATGCCTTAGTCAAGAAGATAACAATTAGCATTCACATCACATGTGGAATACATAAGAGCAACATAGGTGAAGACTTCTTCATTTTGAAATATCTAAAACAACCTGTTTATGTCCTCTTTCCAAAGAAGAGAGGATATCTTGGGAAAAAAATCCCAAGTTGTTGACAAAAGAGTACCATGTATTGGATCATATGGACTTTGGTTTCACCTCAAGGGTGAAGGGCTTCAAGGGTCAAGGGTTAGGGGCCAAGGGATTTGGGGTCAGAGGATTTAGTGGTTAAGGACTTAACATTTATGGGATTTAGGTGTTGGTGGTTAAGGGGTTAACAATTAATGTGTTTAGGGGTGAAGGGTTAGGGGTTAAGGGTCACATGTTAAGAGGATAAGGAGTTATGGATTAGGAGGTTCATGGATTATAGGTTAGGGATTAGTGTCTTAATATTTAATGAGTCAAGGGGTTTATGGGTTATGAGTTATGAGTGTAGGGGTTAAGGGATTATGGATTGGGGGTTAAGGGGATATGGAATTTAGTGGTTATGGGTTAAGGGATTATGGTTTGTGATAATTAGACTCCCAATCCCCTTATCACCACTATTGGGGGTTCCCCTATCAATTTCTCTTGCTGCCTTCCCTCTATGTCCCCTGGCCCCTATGAAATTAGGTCATAATACCCCTTATCATTCTCTAATGCTAGGATTATAGATCTTAGTAAACCATGTGTGCACCTCCAACTTCTACCCACCCATGCTACCCTTGTGTCCCCTTTCCATGTTCAATATACCATAAGATACCCCCCACAACCTTTTTGTAACACCCTCTTCCCACATTTACCCAAGAAACCACCCTACCAGGGTAAACATACGACAACAGGCTACTAATATGAGATTCAACCTCCGATATGACCTTAAGGAAGTGTAACTGGTGGAAACAAGACAAGCACACCTTACACAACATCAACAAGATCCCTAGGAGGTAACCCAACCTCCGAGACCGCTATCCCCTAACGGGGACTAATGTTTGACCCTTTTGGACCATAGTCGCAGGCATGCCAAGGAAAGGTAGCAGTTGGGAGCCTATAGCACAGGCATGTAAAGGCGAGGTAGCGACTAGGGCCCAAAATGGTCAGTTATGTGCATGCCACTCCAGGATTTGTGCCACCTTTTTAGCCTCAGAGCCCAGGTCACTACCCATAACTTCATGAAATTTTAGGGAATGATAAATAACATTAAAACAAAGGTGCAGAAGCAATCACAACATCATGAACTCATCTGGACCCCTCCTAGCCATGACATGCATTGCGTCAAACATGTCACAAACATTGCATCTACAGGTGTAAACATCAGATTTAAACATAGGGGTCTCATACTTATCTGATAATCACTAAGAATAATTGCTCTCTTACATCATAAGCTGCAATACAATCTATTTTACCATAGATACATAGTGTATTCATTTACAAGAAAAAACATGGATAGATCCATACATCATCATTGATAAAATGCATGCTTATAACCAACATAATAAAAACAAAAATACCATGGATAAAACAACAATAGAATCCACATAATAACCAGTACATTTTCATACCAAATACCAAAAGAATGAGCTCTTCATTACTGAATGTAAAAACCAACCGGAAATGGGACTTCCACATTCCACCCGACAATAGATTGGCTAAGAAAAATCTCTCTTCAGCCAATCACCCCTGTGCCATATTCCAAGCATGAATGTGGGACTCAAAATGAAAGAACCAACCAAGGAATCTTGAGGCTGAACCCCCTCACCCTCATCAATCATAAACTAGGCTTTACCGTGATCTACACCCGATCACTAGGCCAACACAAGCATGGATATCACCATATTCTCTCTGCCTAAACCGTGAGGAATTTTCTTGTCTCCTAGTCTCTCAGGCTTTATCGGAAGCCATAATCTGAATCAGGGGTCACTAGGCCCTAAACTGAGACATACTCTCCATGATTTACCGTATATCCTAAATCCGAGTGTCCTAGGCCTGAATGGAGACCAAACCACCTCTCGAAATTTACCGCAATCCAAACCTAGGGATTACTGGGCCCTAAACCTAGGCAACACATGAATCAATTTCATAATCATTCAGAGATCCACCTCACTCAACTTTGAATCCATACGGTAATCCATATAAACCAAAACATGAGAACTCTACAACACCATGGCTATCCGGAAATGGAAAATCTAGGTTGAATACACTGTTGCACATGGGAAAATCCCATGCTAAGACAACAAAGAACCACATGAAATACCATGCATGCCAAATCTAGCAAGGAAATCATACATGCAAATCAATACCTGTAAAGAATCCTGATGTAGTTACTTGATTCCTACTCCTCCTTGCTTGCTTCCTCCTGCTTCTTGCTTTCTTGCCTTTCTTTCTCCAATGCCAAAGTGCTCCCAAAACTCTGTGTGTCCAAGAGTGAGAGAGAGAGAGAATAATGAGAGAGCTCCAAAAATTCACTGAAAAAAGGTACCAACTAATCCTCAGAAGCATTTTTATAGAAGATGCCTCTATTTTCTTCATTTTCCATTATTTTCCTTCAATTTCCTCCTCACATGAAACCTATGACATTTCATCTCCCTTTTCTTCTAATTTCCATTATTTTCATAAATAAATGCGCCAAATATTCCATTTTTCCTTTCCAAATCCTTTTCCTTTGTCTTTGCCAATTTTCTTAGCCATATTAAACCGAATGAACACCCACTAGGATGTTTTTCCCAACATTCAGCTTGGAATAAGTGTCCCAGAAACTGTGGATATTATTATTAGCTTTTATTACATGGAATTTTTCACCAAGGTTGTTACACTTTTTGGTCATTCCATTCCACTTTTCCTAATGTTATGAACCCCCAAATTTGGTCCCAATGCCTCCATCAAAAATTCTCATTTATGTTAGTTTGAGAAGCATATCCATGGGCTAGCTATGTGTGTGACCCTCTAGCAGATGCACGATTGATATATGTTAATTTTTATTTCTTTTTTTTTTCAAATGTACATTCTCTTATCAATGGGAGCTTTGTTGGTTGGTTGGTAATGTAGGGGTGTTTATTTTCTCTCCACCCAGGTTTGAGTCTCTCTTGTGATATGTTCACACCTAATTTTGATTCCCTCTTATGACATGTTCACCCTTTGTAGGCTAACGTACTTTGGAATGAAGAGGGTTGTTTGTCACTATTGGGGGCAGGTGCTAGTTGAAAATTCTAGTAGCATAGATACCCCAGTTGTGGCTTCTTAGCCAAACCAAGGTTTGAGTCCCTTTTGTGATCATGTTCACACCTAGGTTTGAGTCCCTCTTATGACATGTTCATCCTTTGTAGGTTGATGTACCTTGATGAAGAGAGTTGTTTGTTGTTATTGCGACCAGGTGCTAGTTGACAATTCTGGTAGCATAGATACACCACTTGTGGATTCTTAGCCAAAGAAACTTGATTAATTGAATGTTATGTGCATTGTAAAACCTTTTATGTCCTTCAAGAATTTGATAACTCTAAATACATAACAGATCCATCATTAAGATGGACCTACGTTAATTTATATAGTTCTTCAAGTCCCTAAATTATAAACAAAGGCCTAACAACATCCAGAATCTGGACTGCCTTTTCATTTTTGGAAATATGTTATTAAAATAACATACTCCAGTTGGTTACGAACCTAATATTCTATGCTACACATACAAGTTTGAGTTTTTACATACTCCTTGTCACTCACATGTCAATATGTGCCAAGGAGTATCAAGGAAACAAAATGAAGAACCAATCTAAGGAGGGAGTGGCAAGGTATGATAGGAAATTCCAAGGCATGATAGAGTGCTAGAAAAGCATTCCAAGATGTCCCAAGTTCCAGGGTGTGCCAATGTGTGCCAAGGAGTGTTAGGGAGTGCTAGAGAAACACAAGGGAGCACTATGTCATAATGCATGGAAATGAATGAATAAGAGTGTGTGATAAGGAGTGTCAATGAGTTCCAAGTGTTCTAAGGAGGAGTGGAAAGGCATGCTTGGCAGTGTTAAGGAATTCTAGAGTTCTAGGGTGGCATGCGGCCAAGATGTGTCAATGCATGCAAGGAAGTGTTAACTGGGAGTGCCAGGTAAACACAAGGGAGCACTACGTCAAAATGCATGGAAATGAAGAAATAAGAGTTTGTAATTGGAAGTGTAAGTGAGTTCCAAGTGTGCCAAGGAGGGAGTGAAAAGGTGTGCTAGGCAGTGTTAATGCATGCTAGAGGCCAAGGCGACATGCCAATATGTCCCAGGTGCTAGGGTGTACCAACACCTGCCAAGGAGTGTTAAGGAATGATATGGAAACAAAAGGGAGCACTAGGTAAAAATTCATGGAAATGAATGAATAAGAGTTTATGGTTGGGAGTTTCAATGATCTCTAGGTGTTCTAAGAAGAGAGTGATAAGGTATGCTAGGTAGTGCCAAGGAATGATAGAGTGCTAGGAAAACATGCCAAGATGTGCCAAGTGTTAGGGTGTGCCAATGCGTGCTAGTGAGTGTTAGGGAGTGTCAGGTAAACACAAGGAAGAACTAGATCAAAATGCATGGAAATGAATGAATAAGAGTGTGTGATAGGGAGTGTTAATGGTTCTAGGTGTGTTAAGGAGGGCGTGACAAGGTTATATGCTAGGCAATGCCAAGGTATGTTGAACTATCAAGGCATGTTAGGAAGTGCTAGGGTGTGTTAGGGAGTGTAAAAGCATGTCAAGGAATGTAGGGGATGCTAACACATGGCAGTTGCTATGGAATTTTAAGATGTAAATTGTGTTCCTTAGTTGTTTTACGACCAAAATTGGATGTGATGAGCCTTGGTAACTTGCTAAGTGGAATGACTTGAGATTGGACATGAGTATTCTAAGATGATATACATGTTGTTCTTAGGCGAAAAAGGCATATGTTGAATTTCCATGACACATGAGAATATGGGTTTGGCCTTAGAATATTTGATGCAAACACACTCGAGGGCCACAACACATCTACTTTGCACAATGAAATCTACACACATTAGGGAATCAACTAGTGCACATGAAAATTTTTAACTTTTTCAAACCATTCTTCATTAAATTACAAACTATATTAGAATAGGTTAGAGTTATCGTACCAGGGATCATGGCTCTTTAAAATCACACTAACACAAGGAATACAACTAAGGCTTGGTGTTATTCCTTTGACAACCAATCTACCTTGAACAAGACAACACTCAACCCACTTTTTGATGTTGGCCACACGTAGCCCTTTTATTCCACATGTCTTGAACACATATGGAAGGTCCTCTTGCCTCCCATTATGCAAATCCTCAATATGCCTATATCAATGAACTCAACTCCTTTAGGTTACTAAACTCAGCTCAAAAAAAATTTCCCTCTATCTACCTCTTTTTTCCTTTAAGTTATGAAACACTTAGGGTTTTCGATCAGTTATTCACAACTCTGTTGTGAATAACTCTTTGGTCTTCCCACTTTTTCCATACTACGTACTGCTCCAAGATGACAAGTATAGGGCTATGGAGGTTTCCCTTCTTCTCAGTGACTCAATCCTCTACCATACAATGAACTAGGGTTAGTTGACTAGCCCACTTGACTGCTACTTTATTCTTTCAAAGTCTGCACATCCTTAGGCCCAATACACCTACCCTTCTACCAATTTTGTTTTATTTTACAAGTACGGGACTCAGAGATATTCTTTGACAGTCACCTAAAAACCCTCCAATTGTACTTGGACTTCATCAATTTTCCCAACCACAGTCAATATTTTACTGATCTAGTTCCCACAACACTGCCCTCATCTAGGGCTCTTCAAATCTGCCACCTAATAGTGATTTGAGTCCTCTAAAAATCATTATTCTTGGGTAACAATTTCTTTTTTGTCCAATCTATGAACAAATATGAGATACTCCTCTTATAATCCTTTTAACAATTTGCAGATGACTGAACTAGGGTCACAAATCATCCACTAACAGTCCATTGACTAACTACTTATAGGTTGCTTCAAATATCTGTCCAAAACTCTATGGATAGTCCACAAAAATCAACTCCTATTCATGTCAATCCATTCCTCATATGGCACATTTCTTTTGCTCCATCTTCTACTCAGGTTCCACCTTCCTTTGGATTGTCTATCTCTGCACATACTTCTAAAAACCATCTTCCAAATATATGGTGCATATTGTAGATACAAACCTCTCTCTAAGGGTCACAGCCCCTCTTCTTCTATGCAGATTTGTCACAGTCTTAAGGGCATACCTTATGGATTGAACATGCTAGGAAACCTCCCTAAACAGGGAATTATACCTCTATTATAATTTATTTAGAAAAAACCCTATCCACCCATAGAAAAAAGGACAACTCTTTCCTCCATAACATACTCAACCTAGCTCATATGGATCCATAGATTTTGGGCATTTCTTTGACTGAATCTTGACCTGAACTTTATATCTATATGGCCCTCAAACTATGGTTACCTCGGTCAATATTACACTTGTGGCTACTTCTGTTCTGGCCCTAAACTCTAGTGTAGACCCTCCTCCATTTGTGTTGGTATTTATCACAAACCTTGTGACCTACTAACCACCACAAGGTAGGGTCTCAACCCTCTCTACTATTTCAAAATTTGATGTGGCCTTCACACAGAAACACCACTGAAATCACATGCCCAAATTCTCATGAGCTGCCTCTCTTCAGCTTGATCTGCCATAAGAGAAACAACAATATGTCATCATACTTCCTATCTCGAACCCATTAAGGTATGTGGCATTCTTGTGAACCCTCACATGATGATATTACTCTTGGTGGATGATCATGGCCTCCCTTTAGCAACCCTTACTCATCCCTCTAACTCAACCTACTTTAGGACTACATCTCTCCTGACCTCCTTGATAAAATGAGATCCTTCTCAGTTGATGTTCTTTCCTTCATACTAAGGCCTCCTTCAATAAATTTTCCTATCTAGGCCTCTTTATAACAACCTAGAAATTACGAGCTTTATCCACTTATACATCAAGAAATATTATTTTTCTTTTTAATTTTACTTTAGATTTTAAACCCCATCTTGGGTCCAAAGCCCATTTTCTTGGGTTATTTTCCCAAAAATCCTTTTGTGACCAAACTCACACAAACCCATCTCACTAGGCTTCTAGATTACCTCCCAAGCTACACAATTCAGCAACATAGTTTAGTTGTAGTAATCATAACTTTCTCAAGCTCTTGTAGTCAAGTGAGGACTTGGTTGGGTTCCCAAGTTTAAAATTAAGTAAGGGTAGTTGTGAGGGTGTGATAGCTAGGGAGGGTTAGGGCATGCCAAGAAATTAAAAAGCTTGCTAACACATGATTGACAATGTCAATCCATGTTGAGGAGTGTTAAGGAGTTTTGAGGCATCACAAGGGAGAACTAGGTCAAAATGCATGGAAATGAAAAAATAATTGTGTGTGCCATGGATTGTCATTGAATTCAAGTGTGCCAAGGATGAAGTGTGTTAGAAGAAGTTCTTAATAGGATTTGAAATAAGCAAGTCTACAATTGCGATAAGGGGCTCAACAAAGCAATTTTAGACAAAGGGAGACTTTGTGTTGGGAAGAACACTATTTTACCTTTATATATTATTTTTATATGACATGTGGTACACTTTGGTCAAATGCTCACGTTTTAAACTATTTTAGACAATTTCATATTGGGAATTGTTTTGTATAAGTTTTGGGGCACTCGACTTGTGCTGACTTATATCTTGTGTGTCTTGTGTATCTTGTGGTTCTTGCCAACTCTCAGTTAATGTTGAACTGTTTATATGAATTGGACATACATGTGAAATATTGCCTATGTAAGGTATGTTTCTTAGTTGTTTCATGTCCATGGCTAGATTTGATCCTTGTCTTGGTAAGTTCTTAAGTGGGACAAGTTTAGTTTGGACATGAGTGGCCTAAGAGGAGGTATAGGCAATTCTTAGGTGAACAAGGCACAATCTACTTGTAGTAGGTACAATTGGTCAAGTTGTTATGGCTGAAGCAGAAAAATGCCACATGAGCTACAGTAGCTAAGGACTTATTTAGGTTCCCAAGTCTAGTTGTGAGGGCATCAGTGCCAAGGCATGCTAGGGAAAACTAACATGTGCCAGATAGTTCGAACGCATGTCAAATATGCTAATATATGTCAAGTGCTAAGTCATGCCAAGATGTGCAAGGGTGTGACAATACGTGCCAGGGACTATCAAGGCAAAAAAAAGGAGAAATAAGTTAAAATACAAGGAAATGAACACATTATAGGGTTAATAAGTCATAAATTTACATTTTCCAGGAGGGGCATGCTATGAACACCAACACTAGGTGGAAATAAGTGCCAAGTGCCAAGTGTTAATGCATTATAAGTTCCAAATCATCCTCTGTTAATAAGTCATCAATTTACATTTTCCAGGAGGGGCATGATATGCACACCAACACTAGGTGGAAATAAGTGCCAAGTGCCAAGTGTCAGTGCATTCTAAGTGCCAAATCATCCTCTGTTACTTCCTCATCTACTTTCCAATATTTGATCTCAAATAACTTTAATATTAAACATGCCAAAGCATACTGTTGCATCTTAATGAATTTTAGACATGTTAATATTTTCCAAGCGCCAACACGTGCCAAGTGCCAATGTATGTTAGGGAGTGATACACATGTTATGAAATGGAAGGGCATGTCGAAGAGTGCTAAGGTGTGACACAGTGTGCTAATGCATGTTGAGTAGTGTTAGGGAGTACTAGGGAAACACAAGGGAGAACTAGGTCAAAATTCATGGAAGTGAATGAATATGAGGGTGTGTGAGTGAGTGTCAGCGAGTGCTAGCTAGCATGCTAAGGAGGGAGTGACAAGGTATGTTAAGCACTAGTAAGGCATGCTAGGGAATATCAGGGAATGTCAAGAAGTGTCGGAGTGTGCTAGGGAGTTCCAGTGTGTGTTAACATGTGCCACATAGTGCCAAGACATGTAATATTCTAAGGCATGATAGGATGTGCAGGGTGCTAGGGTATGTCAATATGTGCCAAGGAGTATCAAGGAAACAAAAATAAGAACCACTATGCAATGCAAGGAAATGAACACATAAGAGGGTTAATAAGTCAAGACTTTATCTTTTTCAAAAGAGGCATGCTAGGCACACTAATAATAGGTTCAAACACATGCCAAGTTCCAATGTGTGCCAAGTGCTCATGTATGTTAATGCATGCCAAATTTTTCCATGGCATGTTAGTTGGGACTACAAGGCATGCCAACACATGCTAGAAGAGTGTTATGCTATGCTAGGGCCTGCCAACATTTTCTTGGGTGTCCTAATCATAGCAAGATGTTCTAGGTACAAATATGTTCTAGGATATGTGAGGTTCCAAGGAATGTTAGTGTGTGCCAAAGCATGTTAAGGTGTGCGAAGAGTGTTGAGGAGTGCTAGATCTCTCTCATTAATAGAATTTACAAAGCTTGATTATGTATTAAATAATATAATTTCTACACACATTAGTGGAACTTTATCTAAAGGGATTTTTTTAGATAATAAACCTAATAGAGATGAATCATGTATTGACATATAGGAAAACTATATTCTCATTACTTGAGGGATATGATACACACTAATTATTTCTTAACAAATTGAGTGACTCTAACCACTATATGGCCTTGGACACATAATGAAAAAGACTCCACAACAGTGGTCTTAAATTATTATCTTTTGACAAAAAATATTGTAACATGCACATAGTGTCATAAAAAACTCATTAGAATGATCAATGATGATGAAAATTTTTTGACCGTCACCAAAAGTAACCAAAATAGCATTGGTGAGGGTCAATAAAAGATCATCACTAGAAGTGTCACCAAAGAGAGAATTAGTGACAGGCCTTTAACAACCCTCACCAAAAGTGTCACTAAAAATGGCTTTGGTGACAAACCTTAAAGGACCGTCACTATATGCACTTAAAACAACGTTTTTTTAAGGACCATCACCATATGTTGCATTGGTGATGGACCTTAAAGGTCCGTCACGAGCATGACCCTCACCAATGCCCTTTTTTCTTGTAGTGAATGACCTATCTTGAAGGCTTACACCATACCTACTTTCCCATGCTAAACCATAGTTTTGGGTCATCAGCAAGCCCTCTTTAGAGAGTCCATTAGCCTCTTCCTTAAATTCTCTATAAATATGATGGAATGATATCTTCAAGAATTGTACCTTGACTATCTTCAGCTACTCCAAAATGGGTTGTGAAAACAATTCTTCCATCCTAAAGCTGCCATTGAACCAATTGATAAACAAGGAAACCCCAAAGACCTGGAATTCAATCACCTCTCCTCTACTACTACTTTTAACAAAAAATTTAGTGCCTTTATTTCATCATAGTTGTTAGAGCATGTACCAATAAATGCTTCAAATTTTGAAGATATGAGTATAATAGAATCACTAAGGTGTATGATACCTCTTGCAACATATTCTTCTTGTTGACCTTGATTGGCACCATTGAAAATTGAAATAACATCATTCCCACTCTTAACAATGGAAGGATGGATCAATGTCATTTCTTTACCAGTGTTAGGGGCTTTTTTTTACTTTGAAAGCTCAGTCATGACTAGGAGACACACTGAAACGATGGCTAAAACTTACCTTGAAAGATCTCAGAGTTTTTGGCAAGCCAAATACATAAAACGCAGTTCCTTACAACCTTTTAAGTCTTTATTCAAAACACAATTTAAAAAAAAATAGAATATTATGTTCATGGTAGATCTGCCGAATCAAAATGATTAAGCCACCAAAAGAGAAGCCAACCTATAGCAGAGGATAACAAATATAATTGATAGATCTCATACAAATTTTAACTATTAATCGCCTAGAAAAGTTGTGAAATTGAGCTGCCAAAGCTGCCAAATAGAAGATTTACTTATGAGGCATTTAATATAGTATTAAATGTGGTTTTTGTTAGTTAGGTATTTGGTTGATATGCAATGACTATGTACGGACTAAATGACACATCACATCATCTAATGAATTAATGAATCCACTCTTTCTCAATTTACTGTGTATTCATGTCCACATACATGTGTGAAAAAAAAATACATTTTATAAATACAAGTGTGGATTTATGGAGTCTGTTTCTAGAGAAAGGATGGATACTCATTTAGGTTGAGTGTAGTGATTCTTATAATATTTTAATATTTTCAATCCCACCAGAAGACTTCATTTCTTTAACTAGTGATGGAGATGTTCATTAGTGGACTCATCTTGTACCAAATCCTGCAGCTCGAGTATATAATGTGCTAGCTACCCCATTGTATGGACATGGTCCTTGTATTCCACTTGGTGATAAGTTGAGGCTGGTATCCATTGGGGTTGGTATGTGTGCTGGAATTATATATGGTGGTCGAGTACATACTTGGAGGACTGCGATGAATGGAAAGCTTATAGGAATGGTAGTTCCAGAAAAGGAAGCTTTGAAACCACTTGGCCATTAGGAAATCCACAAGGATATTGTGATTTTTAATCTAGTTTTGTACCTTGGTTTCTGCAAATCATGATCTATGTATTAGATTTATTGGTTTTGTATTTTTATTATCTTATATTATTAATGTTTGTATACTTGTTGTTATATTGTCTGAAGGAAGTGTAAATACTAAGAGGTTTTTTATAACCATTTTCTTTGTGGGGTAGTAGACATGAAATATGTTTTCTTCGCTGAAAATGTGTTTTCTATTTACTATGGTTTTAGATAACAAGAATATTCATTCTGTTGCGGGTCTCAAAACTGCCACGAAAGTAATATGTGTAGCAGTATCCTTGATAGTAGTTGTTAAGAAGAAAACCATAGGTCGAATGCGACCAAGGAAGAAACCAGTGAAATATAACAATGAATCAAAAATAAAATGGCATTCTTGAGTATTCAACTACAGTTCCATTTGGTTACAATTCTATTGAGACTTATATATGTGGATTCTCCTTTTTGTAAACCACCCTTATCAACTTATGGCTAATGTACAACTTTGTAAATGATATTCATCTATATATTGAATCAATGAATTTTGAACTGGTCTGCTCTTATTATGAAGAAATGGTAACAATATTCCTTGCAAGAGTTTGTAGGCAACATGTAGGTCCTTTTATCTCTTCTGAGATACTTGCAAAGAATAGTTCTTACTACAGTCTCTAAAGGGTGCAAGGATCATTTTATACTGCCTTTTGCACATTCTTGGTTGAATTTTGAAGGCATTTCTAATTTTGAGATTAGCTACATGTAGAATGTCAAATCTTCTTACAGTATCTAAAGGGTGCGAGGATCATTTTATACTACCTTTCACACATTCTTGGTTGAATTTTGATGGCATTTCTAATTTTGACATTAGCTAAATGTAAAATGTGGAGCTTGTACCCTGTTTAACTAATAACTCACTACCCCAATTTCCAAAAGGAGGATGCTATTGAAATTTTTAATGATAAATTGCAGTGGGTAAGACATGCTTCTATGCTCCATAATTTAAAGAGAATAGTGTAGCTTCAAATGTAGGATGGAGCCATTTAGATCTGGTACAGCAGCGTTTAAATATGCTCAGAATTCTGACAAAGAATCATCTGTCAGAATCCTATGCCTCTTGGAATTTTTTGTTGGTTTGTCTACAATATAGATTAGGTTTATTTTGAATGGATTGGTTGACATCCTTTTAGAGATTCAAGGCTCTGTTTCAATTCATATTTCTTCTCTATGTGATCTAACGAAATATGGGTTCTTATTTTTGGCATGCAATTTTTAATGCCAAGGGAATGTTATGCCTAGTGAAGGCACTGAGGGGCAGATATAACAACTCAAATTGGACAAAAGATAACAAAGGCAAGCCATCTTGGAATGAGTCAGAGGGACTATTTATATGTATGCAATCAAACTGTGAGAAACATGTGAATTAATAGTACAATGAAAAAGCCACAAAAAATATTGCAGAAGGCAGGCCAAAGAATCATAGAATTGATGATATCAAATCAATTTCTCGAATCATGAAGTGACACTAAGTGTGGGAAAAATTTAGGTTTTCCTTTTGTGAAGCCTGTCATCACATGGGAGATATTATCTATTGAATAACCAAAGAATCAAGTTAAAGATGTCGCGACTGAGTGGGTAGCTGCCAACAGAGATGTCAACATGTATAACTTTTTTTCATGCTAGAGTCGTTGATTCAAAGTGATTAATCCACCAAAAGAGAAGCCAACCTGTAGTAGAGGATAATGAAGAACATTGATAGGTGTCATACAAATGTTAACTAGTCACCACCTTGAAAATTTGTGAAATTGAGCTTCCAAAGCTGCCAAATAGAAGACGTAGCTATGAGGCATTTAATATAGTATTAAATGTGGCTGATGTTAGTTTCATATTTGGGAGATATGCAATGTACTCCTTTTCTCCTACTATGTAATGACTCAATGAGACATTGCATCATCTAATGAATTAATTAATCCACTCTTTCTCATTCTACTGTGTATTCATGTCCACGTACATGAGTGCAAAAACAATACATTTTAGAAATGCAAGTGTGGCTTGTGCAGATTGTTTCTAGAGAAAGGATGGATACTCATTTATATTGAGTGAAGTGATTATTATAATATTTTAATATTTTCATTCCCACCAGAAGACTTCATTGATTTAAATATTGATGTAGATGATCATCAATGGACTCATGATGTACCAAATCTTGTGGCTGGAGTATATAATGTGCCAGCTACCCCATTTTTTGGACACGATCCTTGCATTCCACATGGTGATAAGTTGAGGCAAGTATCCATTGGGGTTGGTGTGTGTGCTGGAATTACATATGGTGGTCGAGTGCATACTTGGAGGAATGTGATGAAGGGTGGGCTTATAGGGATGGTAGTTCCAGAAAAGGAAGCTTTGACACCATTTGGCCATGAGGAAAGCCATAAGGATACTGGGATTGTTAATCTAGGTTTGTACATTGGTTTCTGTAAATCAAAATCTTTGTTTTAGATTTATTGGTTTTGTATTTTTATTGATTTATATTTTTAATTTCTATATACTTGATGTTATACTCTCTAAAGGAACTGTAAATACTAAGAGGATTTTTCTTACCATTATCTTTGTGGGGTAGTAGATATGAAATATGGTGGCTTCACTACAACTGTGTTTTCTATGTACTAGGGGTTTAGATAACAAGAATATTCATTATGTTGCAAAACTCAGGACTACCACGAAAGTAATATGTGTAGCAAGATCCTTGATAGTAGTTTTCAAGAATAAAACCAGAGGTAGAAAGGGACCAAGGAAGAAACCAGTGAAATATAGCAGCAAATGAGGAATAGAAGTGCATTCTTGAATATTCAACTATAGTTCCATTTGGTTACAACTCTATTAAGACTTCTATATGTGGATTCTCCTTTTTGTAAACCACCATTATCAACTTATGGCTAGTGTACAAATTTGTAAATGATATTCATCTATATATTGTATCGATGAATTTTGAATTGATCCACTCCTATTATGAAGCAACGATAACAAGCTTCCTTGCAATAATTTGTAGGAAACATGCAGGTCCTTTTATCTGTTGCGAGATACTTGCAAAGAATAGTTCTTCTTATAGTCGCTAAAGGGTGCAAGAATCATTTTATACCGCCTTTTGCACATTCTTGGTTGACTTTTGAAGGAATTTATGATTTTGAAATTAGCTACATGTAGAATGTGGAGCTCGTACCCTGTTTAACTAACAAATCACTACCCCGATTTCCAAAAGGAGGATGCTATTCAAAATTTTAATGATGAATTGCAGTGGTTAAGACACACTTCTATGCTCCAGAATTTAAAGAGAATATTGTAGCTTCAAATACGGTATGCATCCATTTAGATCTCGTATAGTAGCATTGAAATATGGTCAGAATCTTGACAAACAATCATCTGTCAAAATCCTATGCCTCTTGGATTTTTTTTTTGGTTTGTCTACAATATAGAGTAGGTTGCTTTTGAACGGATTAGTTGACATCCTTTTCGAGATTCGATTCTCTGTTGCAATTGATATTTCTTCTCTATGCAATCTAACGAAATCATGGCTTTTGATTTATGGCATGCAATTTTTAGAGCCAAGGGAATGATATGGCTAGTGAAGGCACTAAGGGGCAGATTAATAACCTTTAATTCTTACCTCCTACAAAAACTACCAAATATTATCTCTTGAATCATGAAGAAAATAAATAATTATAGCTAAACACTCAACATATTCTTTTGCAAATGCTCAGAATTTTGTAACAGATATTGACAATCAATATTCCAGGAAACAAATGTCTAGTAAGAAGAAAAATATCTTTACCTTAATTTCTGATCCATCCTAGTCTACAACCACACCACCACTCAACAAACTCTTTTTCTTATCTACCTTTTACTTTGGAAGATATGTAACAATAGCTACACAATTCAGCAAAGAAAAAATACAGCTTGCTTATTCTTTGCAATTCAATCTACAGCAACATCCTTGAAAGGGTACAATTGTAGCCCAAAAATATGCAAATTCTCAAGTGTAATTTGCATGCACATTTAAACTTACAGTGGCTTTTCCTAAATGTACCATATGGATCATACTTATGATCACTAGGATCTAGAGCATATCCTAAATGAGAAAAGAAGACGTGAGCATACACACTCCCATTATTCTTTACAACCTGGAAATAAATACAAAAATTACACCATTATACTTCAATATGCTAAAACCTATTCTAGCCTCCACTAAGTATGTGAACCAATCCAAGTGTTTTATATTAACAGCTTATATGCCAACTGATATTCAAATCAAATAGTCCAAAATCTAATATGGTAGAAAGTAAGATCACATTACAAGTATTAAGAGAAAAACAGTTATATATACCAAAACCAGAATTTACATTGAATTATCTCAAATACCTCTGAAGGATGGTAAACTATTCTATGTTTTCAAACACTGTTTGGGCCCTAGACTGCCAAAGGTACATTGGTTTCTTGCCATACAAGAGCTGCTTCATTGCTAAAATAATAGAACCTCTCATTCTCAGAGAGATAGAGCCACATATCCTGAATCATTTACAAAGTACGGAAAAATTAGGCTAAAGTTCACAAATTCATGACAACTACAATGTGAAACACACAATAGTACATAAAATAAGCCCCAATTAATGGTAGTTGGATTTCAACCATGTTACCAAGAAAATCCAACAAGACACTCTCTAATGACAGTGACACTTTAATATAATAATAATAAAAGGATACTCGAATAGTGTTCCATTCTAGATAAATAACCTAGTTCTCTATATCTAAATGGAATTAATGTCCATTAAGTGTATCATCGTATATTCCCTCAATTGGCATAATAATAAATGCAGTTAGCATAACAAGGCTTAGTTTTATGCACAGTAAACATTTGAAGAGGTTTAGTTGCATCTGATAAATGTTGTAAAAGGATTAGTTATATGTTCAGTGGATTGCAAGGAAGTTAGGTTTTATCAATTTCATTTATATCTAAGCCTTAAGGATATTCATTTCCTTGCATGGGACTTGGGCACATTCCCTATTGTAGATATATTATGCTAAGTTAACTTAGCATCTAATCCATCAAATTTTAATTTTTCACTGCAATCTCTTAGGAAATTCTATTAAATTTAATTCATAGAATTCAAACCAGAATGGAACTGAAATTGGCCAAATCATTAAAAAAAGGTCATAACCTATTTTAAGAAAGTTTTGGAGTTAAGTTACTTCTTTCTGACCAAAAATGCAGAGTTTAAACATCTTCCAGAATCAATAAAGAAAATACCATCACCCTATACAATTGCTCGGTTGTGGCATTTCTCTATCTAGAGAGATGAAATCAGTTAATGAGCCTGAAGAGATATAGATCTCTTTAACTTGCAACTAGTTTCTTTGGATTTGTGTGCACCTAACTATAGCATGCAGCATAATAGCCCAATCCTCCAGTGGTATATTCTATATTAGAATTTTGGAAAATTGATTACATTAATAACTATTCTATTATAATACTTGTAAAAATCAAAGTAAATATCAATCTACATGTTTGTCCAGGTCATAGATAATGCATACAATTCTAATATGAATTTTGTAAAAGTTGTAAGTGTTTCCTTGAAAACTCTGTATGAATAGGAGACTCAAACTGATTCGCTACCTCCTTCAACCAGATCATAGAAATTTCATCCCAGCGGTGAACAACCACAAACACAAAGCAGACCAAGCATTTAGGGCACACCATGAACACTGCCACAACTAACCTCACAGCCAACCCAATCAACCCCTGAATGGAAAGTTTCCAATGCTGTCTATGGGAATCTTAGATGCCAAAAAACGAAAACGGAAAAAAATGATGGATGGGAACTTAATTATCCAAAACCTTACTCAGTCCAAAGGCTAGGAAGGTATGTGCACAATAAAAAAAACAATTCTCTAGCTACTAGAAGAGCTCGGCTGGTACATGATATTCAACTCTATAATATTTTTTGGTAAATTCTATCATGTTTGAAAATTTTCCATTTCCATGATGGCATTATTGAATTTCGGATACTTGAGTTCCTTTATTGATGCCAGCTGGAACTACAATATTTTTTCCTTAGATATAATTTGGCAATTAGTCTAATTGGAAAAAAGATAAAAAAGACAAGCCATCCTATAGTTAGTCAAAGGGATTGTGTATATGTATGCAATCAAACTCTGAGAAACATGGGAATTCATAACACAAGGCAAAACCCACAAAAATATTGCAGAAGGCAGGCCAAAGAATCATAGAATTAATGATATCAATTAAATTTCTCAACTTATGGAGTGACACTAGGTGTAGGAACTTGATAGGTTTTCCTTTTGTGAAGCTTTTCATCACATGGGTAGATATTATATGTTGAATAACTAAAGAATCAAGCTAGATATGTCGTGAGTGAGTGGGTAGCTGCCAAGAGAGATGTCAAAATGTATAGCTTTTGTTCATGGTAGAGCCATTGAATCAAAGTGATTAAGCCACCAAAAGAGAAGCCAACATGTAGTAGAGGATAACGAAGAACATTGATAGTTGTCATACAAATTTTAACTAGTCACCACCTAGAATATTTGTGAAATTGAGCTGCCAGAGCTGCCAAATAGAATATGTGGTTATGAGGCATTTAATATATTATTAAATGTGGTTGTTGTTAGTTAGGTATTTGGTAGATATGAAATGTACTCCTCTTCTCCTACTATGTAATTAATTAATGATACATTGCATCATCTAATAAATTAATGAATCCATGCTTCCTCATTCTACTATGTATTCATGTCCACGTACATGTGTGCAAAAAAATACATTTTAGAAATGCAAGTGTGGATTTATGTAGATTGTTTCTAGAGAAAGGTTGGGTACTCATTTATGTTGAGTGCAGTGATTCTTATAATATTTTAATATTTTCACTCCCACCAGAAGACTTCATTGCTTTAACTGGTGATGGGGATGTTCATTAGTGGACTCATGTTGTACCAAATCATGTGGTTGGAGTATATAATGTGCCAACCACCCCATTCTATGGAAATGGTGCTTTCATTTCACATGGTGATAAGTTGAGTCGAGTATCCATTTGGGCTCGTATGTGTGCTGGAATTACTGATGGTGGTCGAGTGCATACTTGGAAGATTGCGATGAAGGGTGGGCTTATAAGCATCATAGTTCCAGAGAAGGAATATTTGACACCACTTGGCCATGAGGAAAGACAAAAGGGTACTGTGATTGTTAAGCTAGGTTTGTACCTTGGTTTCTGCAAATCACAATCTTTGTATTAGATTTATTGGTTTTGTATTTTTATTGGTTTATATTTTTAATTTCTATATACTTGATGTTATACTATTTGAAGGAAGTGTAAATACTAAAATGTTTTTGCTTACCATTATCTTTGTTGGGTAGTAGATATGAAAGATGTTGGCTTCGCTGCATCTGTGTTTTATATGTACTAGGGGTTTATATAACAATAATATTCATTATGTTGCAGGTCTCAGGAATGCCACGAAAGTAATATTTGTATCAAGATCCTTGATAGTAGTTTTCAAGAAGAAAACCAGAGGTCGAATTGTACCAAGGAAGAAACCAGTCAAATCTAGCAGCAAATGAGGAAGAGAAGTGCATTATTGAATATTCAACTATAGTTCCATTTGGTTACAACTCTATTAAGACTTCTATATGTGGATTCTCCTTTTTGTAAACCATCGTTATCAACTTATAGCTAATGTACAACTTTGTAAATGATATTAATCTATATATTGTATCGATGAATTTTGAACTGATCCACTCCTATTATGAAGCAATGGTAACAGGCCTCCTTGCAAGAATTTGTAGGAAACATGCAGGTCCTTTTATCTGTTGTGAGATACTTGCAAAGACAAATTCTGCTTACAGTCTCTAAAGGGTGAAAGAATCATTTTATATTTCATTTTGCACATTCTTGGTTGAATTTTGAAGGAATTTATGATTTTGACATTAGCTACATGTAGAATGTGGAGCCCATACCCTGTTTAACTAATAAATCACTACCCCAATTTCCAAAAGGAGGATGCTATTGAAATTGTAATGATGACTTGCAGTGGTTAGACACACTTCTATGCTCCAGAATTTAAAGAGAATATTGTAGCTTCAAATGCAGTATGCAACCATTTAGATCTCGTATAGGAGCATTGAAATATGGTTAGAATCTTGACAAACAATCATCTATCAAAATCCTATGCCTCTTGGAATTGTTTGTTGGTTTGTCTAAAATATAGAGTAGGTTGCTTTTGAACGGATTGGTTGACATCCTTTTCTAGATTCGAGGCTCTGTTGCAATTCATATTGCTTCTCTATGCGATCTAACCAAACCATGGCTTTTGAATTGTGGCATGCAACTTTTAGTGCCAGGGGAATGCTATAGCTATTGAAGGCACTGAGGGGTGGATTAATAACCTTAATTCTGACCTCCTACACAAAATACCAAAGAGTATATCTTGAATCATGAAGAAAAGAAATAATTATAACTGAACATTCGACATATTCTTCTGCAAATGCTCAGAATTTTGTAACAGATATTGACAATCAACATTCCAGGCAACAAATGTCTAGTAAGAAGAAAAATATCTTGATCTAAAAGGAGTGTATTAGTTATGTTGTGCTAAGTGTCCTTTTAGTTAATTAACATGTACAATTTGACTTCATGTGTTTGCTTAAGGAATGAGAGATTTAACCATGAAATATTGATGAATTAATGAACTTTAAGCATGTAAATAAGCCTTAAAACACTAAACAGTAGTGCAAAACAGAGAAAAACATTCACACATAAGTTTTACACAGTAGGCATGATGAAGCATTTCACCCCTCCTAGGCTACATCTGTTGGTCCAGCTCCCAATGGCATGTCCCTCTTTGTCATTATTCTCAAAATTGTAAATTAAATATTTTTGTAGGCCTCTAATGGTTGTTTTCTCTGCACCAAGGGCTCCAAAATGCTCAAATTAGTCTAGGTAGACTGTTGTTTCACAAAAATTGGTCGAAAATTGACCTCTCCATGCACTTTTCCCAATGACAACTAGAAAAACTCCACTAAATGTGGAGACTGTCAGTTTAATTGCAGTTAAATTAATAGTAAACCCCAAATTTAGGGGTGCGCTCCAAATTAGGTGGGCGGATAACCTTGACATTAAATGGTGAGTGGCGGGGTGGTCACATGCCACCCTCACCGAAACCTCTGTTAACATTTTGAAAACCCCCGCCATTTGAGATTGGAACTGGGAGCTACGGGTTCTATAACCCGCCACATAACCGTCGCATTAACTTTTTATTCTGCCATGTGATCAACCTGTTCGCAATAATCCCACTGGAGGTCGGAACCTGGATTAGCAACGTTCCAAACTTTGAAACCGTCGCATTAAATGTCGATTACCACCATGCGAACAATCGCATACTCTGTCGGTGGTTAAATGGAATGTTACAGTTACCGTGTGGCCGTGGTTCTGGTGCTAAGGTCACATGCGAGGGGTGGCTGGCCTCCCAAGCCCTCAGCACATTTTAAAGAAAACTTCAAATATATATGGAGAAGTATAAGGGTAAGATCTACGGTGTAGGAGGGTTGGTAAACGATATTTCATATGGAGAGGAGGTCACGGGTTCAACCCCTGTTGACTCCACAAAATTTTACCCAAACCTTGTGAGGACACGTGGTGGCCTGCGGGCTTGCCATGTGTCACTCATTCATTCGTCCTCTTAAAAGCACATCCAATGACCAAGATCTCTTTCGTACCCTCATCATCCAATGGTCCACAGAGTGCCATGTGGTGCCACCATATTGGCTCTAAAGAAAATGGAATATTCTTAGAATATTTCACTGACTGTACCTACACATTGACTAGGCATTTGTTTACCAAATTTTTGATGTTTGGGAAAATGAACAGAAAGCGATATCTTCCTCATACGACATCGGTTTTTCAAATCGTTTGCAGCACCGGAATTGCAACGACGAGACTTTTTTGGTTGCTTAGGTTCAGAACTGTTTCAAGCACTTTATTTTTTGAGCATATGACTTGATCTCCTGATCACACCTCCCCATTGGGAAGATTTTTGACCCCAAAAGACTTTAATCACCCGTTCAGAAGATGAGGGAACAACTCCCTCACCTTTTCCACTTCCATCCATCTTTCCTTACCTGGTTTGTTGCCATTGAGCCCAATCTGAAGATAATCGACACTTCCTCTTTTAGAAGTGTATGTCATCCTATCAAGGATGGCATCCTCCTTGAGCTCGTCCAAAAATTCTGGCAAGAAATCTTCTATTTATTGCATTTGAATGTCACTCTCTTGATCATCAATCAATGGAGGCTCATACAAACGTTAATTTTCCACATTGACAATGGAACACATTTTCATATATGAAGGCAAGTCAAGTTGAAATGCATTATTCCCAACTTATTTATTAATCTTGAATGGACCATAATGAATAGGCTTGAGCTTTTTACCTTCTCCTTGCATCCTTTCTTTGCTTATGTGCAACCATACTTCATCTCCTTCTTGAAACTTGTGATCAACTCTATGTTTGTCATGCCTCTCCTTGTACTTTATTTGACTCTTCTCAAGTTGTTCTTGAACTTGTTGATGAATAATCTAAATTTTCTTAATGAACTTTCAAACCCAATCAATATCACTATGCCCATCAATTGCAACATCCTTCTCGTAGATGAAGTCTAATGGAGATTTTGGCAAATACCCAAAGCAGGCTTCAAAAGATGAAGTATTTGTATAAGAGTGTGTGGCCTTGTTGTAAGCATGTTGAATGTAATGTGGTTGTTCATCCCGAAACTTGGGATGCTTGCCACATTATCCTCTCAATAAATGCACAACGGTTTTGTTCACAACCTCGGGTTGGCCATCAATTTGCAAATGAAAAGCAATACTCTTTTTCAACTTTGTGTCCATCATCTTCCAAATATTAGACCAAAAATTCCCAATGAACCTCGAATCCCTGTCACTAACAATAGAAGTTGGCAAACCAAAACGAACCCATACATGTTGAAAATAAAGTCCAGCAGTTTTTTCAGCAGTAATGGTTTTCTTACATGGCATAAGTATACACATTTTACTGAATCTATCCACAACTACATAAAGATCATCATGTTGTTTTCTTGACATAGGTATAACTCCAACAAAGTCCATGGAGACACTCTTCCATGGCCTTGATGGTACCGGTAGTGGAGTGTACAACCCAAGATTCCTATTGCTAGGCTTCCTTGTTGCACACATAGAACATCCTCTTATAAAACGTGACACACTATCTATCATGCGAGGCCAATAACAATACCTTTGTAGATGCGCCATTGTTTTTCTTACCCCAAAGTGACCAGCAATAAGAGATGAATGAGCCTCTCTCATGACACTAAGTCTCTCTTCTTGTGGTATACACAACTTTCCCAAATGAAACAAATAATTGTTATGCAAGTATTAATCATTTTCCTCAGCTTTATTCCCTTCACTCAAACGAGCATACACATCTCTAAAATCAACATCAGATGCATACTATTCTATCTAACTCTCACATACAATAGAATCATTTTTAAGCAAAGTAGAAGAACTTATAATAGGCCTTGAAAGCATATCAGCAACTTTATTGAAAATACCTTTCTTTTACCTTATAACCAAGTGAAATTGTTGAATAAATCACATCCACCTGAAATGTCATGATTGCTGCAATTTTGTTTGCGACAGCAAGTATTGTAGCAGTTCGTGATCGATATGAATAATCATCTCTTTACCCATCAAGTAGTGTTTCCACTTCTTGACACTTTGTACCAATGCATACAGCTCTTTTTCATATGTTGGATAATAGATTACAACACCATTGAATGTTTCAGAATGAAAAGCGATAGTCTTACCATGTTGCAAAAGTATTGTGCCCATGGCATAATCACTAGCATCGGTTTGTATCTAGAATGGCTCTCTCAAATCCGGTAATGCAAGAACCGGAGTGAACTGATCTTGTCTTTTAAAGCTTCAAAATCTTGCTGCTGTTTGCCTCCCTATTGTAAGCCTTTCTTCACACTTATCACTGTATGCATAGGAGCTGCTATGGTAGAAAAGTTAGCAATAAACTTTCTCTAATATTGAGTTGCACCTAAAAAACTTCTTACTTTTATTACTGAATTGGGAGTGGGCCAATTCACAATGGCTTCCACTTTAGAAGGATCAATTCTCAATGCACCCCCTCTTACAATGTTTCCCAAATAAACCAAATAAGTTTTTCCAAATTCGCACTTAGACATCTTAAGAAATAATTGCTCTTTCTTCAAAACATCAAGTACCCTCTTTACATAAAATACATGCTCTTCTCTTGTTTTGCTG
The DNA here is from genome assembly GCA_034641835.2 of Pinus albicaulis. Lineage (NCBI taxonomy): Eukaryota > Viridiplantae > Streptophyta > Pinopsida > Pinales > Pinaceae > Pinus > Pinus albicaulis. The sequence goes on along the minus strand of CM076575.1, from coordinate 772,389,918 downwards.
AAAATGAGTATATCATCTAAATACACAATCAAAAAGTCATCAATAAATGGATGCAAAAAATTATCCATCACACGCATGAAAGTTGTCAGTGCGTTACACAAACCAAACGACATAACCAACCACTCAAAGAGTCCTTGTTTGGTTTTGAATGCAGTCCTCCATATGTCACTTTCTGCAATTCTTACTTAATGATATCCACTTCGTAAATATAACTTAGTGAAATAATTTTCTTCTTTCAGCTGATCTAATAAATCATCTATCCTTGGGAGTGGGTATCGATTTTTTACCATTATCTTGTTCAAAGCTCTGAAATCGACACACATGCGCCAAGTTCCATCTTTCTTCGGAATTAGAACTATAGGTGAACTACATGGAAAAGTGCTTGGCCTTATGAGTCCCTTGTCCAACAAGTCTTTGATTTGCCTCTTTATTTCAAAATTATCCATTATTGACATGCAATACATGCCGATATTTGGAAGAGGACAATCTTGTTGAAACTAAATCTCATGTTGAATCTCCCTTTTAGGAGGCAAACCTGTTGGCTCCTGAAACATCTCATGATGTGCATTGACTACATCCTATAAATCTGATTTCAACTTAGGATCACAATATTAAAATGACTCATGATTAACATCAGCTTTAGGCTTAGTCATTAGAAGAACACAATTCTTACTTGAATTCACCATCCTTTTTACCTGTCTAGCATTTACCATTGCAATATTTGTCTTCTTATGATGTGCTCTAACAATGTACTCCTTGCCATCTTTGAATAAATGGTATTTGTTCTCATGGCGATGGAAGATAGCTTTCCTTTCACACAATTAAGGACTACCCAATAGAACACCTGTAATATCAAGCGGAACCACATCTAATTCAACTGTGTCAACAATATGTGTAGTTATTGCAAAGCGCAATATTCACTTCTTTGAAACCTGTAAATTTGCATCCTTACAAATCCACCTAAGTGGATATGGTTTCGGATGTGGAATGGTCTCAAATTTAAGTTTCTTGACCAAGTCTTCAGAAATTAAATTCACTTGTGAACCACTGTCAAATAGTGTATTAATCTTGGTATGTTTGCATATGACCCTCACATGAAACAGTTCAATTCTCTCTTCTTCATTTGGAGCTTCTATGTGACAGTTTGAAGTACTAGTACTGGGTTTTGTTTCAGTTTATTTCCCCTTGATGTTCTTCAATCCTATGGATGTAATTTTAGTTTCATCACCTGAATCTTCTCCTAAGTCATGTTGAGTTGTAGTTGTAGTTTTCTGCTTCCCTTTGTTATTGTTAAATTTGGGTCTCTTTTCAGGATGTAGTTTCCAACAGTTTTTCTCTTCATGACCTTATCTTGAACAATTTTTACAAACCACTTTCTCTCCCTCTTTCTTGATATATGCATTCTTTTTTCCTTTTCCTTTTGATGTCTTCTCTTTTTTTCCCCCTTAAAAGGCTTGTTTCTACCCTCTTCAAAAGTATTTTTCCCTCTACCTTCTAAATGTGTAGCTTGAACACATACCTCATATAGGATTGTAGGATTAAACATGAGGATAGTATGTCTAAGTTATCTATGTAAGCCCCCTATGTACTTAAGCAAAGTATCTTGACTCTGCAAATCTACCCCTAATAAGAGAGCTCTTATCCTAAATTCTTGGGTGTAGTATTGTACATTTTTTCCTTTCAATCGTTTAAAATTTTGCCAGTTCATTGTGGATTTCTACATGTGAGGTAATGGATAAAACTGTTGTTTTATTGCAGGAATGAAATCAGTCCATTATAGAATAATCTTACCATGTTTTTTTATCTCCTTCTTTGTCTTGGATTCCCACCAAACAAGAGTTGCACCTTCCATCCTCAATGAAGCTAGTTGGATTTTGGTGTCATCATCATGAATGTTCTGAATTCTCAAATAAACCTCCAATTGCCTAATCCAATTATCAAGCTTTTCTGTATTGTCTTCACCATTAAACATTGGCAATTCAAACTTAATATCAATTTTTAGAAAAGGAATTTTACTAGTGTTCTTTGACTTGTGTGACTGTGATGAGGGTGAGGATGGCGAATTTCCACTGCCTCCATTTCCTCCATTGCCCTTCTTTGATTTATCTTCATCATTGTGACCTCCTAATGATCCCTGACCTTCCTTGTGGAGTTTGGATCCTTCTCCTTCTAGCCTTTCATTCCTTTTTTGATAAAGGACTCTCACCATTTCATTCATGTCAAGGAATTATTTCCTGAACACTCTTTCTTCCTCTTTGGGATCCACCTCTTCATGGGTTCCTTATTCTCCTGGAGGCATGCTTGATGTTGCTTCTGCTTCTCTTGGAGGTGAAATAGGTGGTGGAGAATGTGGAAATATTTCCATCCTTTGTTGTGGCTCACTTTGATAACCTCTTGCTTCTACCAATTTGCCTTCTCCTCTCTTAAGCTTGAGCCTAGTAAGCATAGAAACCCTTGAAAACAGTTAACAAATCCTTGCACATAAAAACACCAGAGATAAAACTCTAGCTCTGATACCAACTTGATCTGAAAGGAGTGTATTATTTCTGATGTGCTAAGTTTCCTTTCAGTTAATTAAACATGTACAATTTGACTTCATGTGTTTGCTTAAGGAATGAGAGATTTAACCATAAAATATTGATGAAATAGTGAACTTTAAGCATGTAAATAAGCCTTAAAAACACTGAACATCAATGAAAAACAGAGAAAAACATTCACACATAAGCTTTACACAGTAGGCATGATGAAGCAGTTCATGCCTCTTGGGCTACATCTGCTGGTCCATCTCCCAATGGCATGTCCCTCTTTGTCATTATGCTCAAAATTATAAATTACATATATTTACAGGCCTCTAATGGCTATTTTTGTTGGAAATACTGAGGGGGGGGGGTGAATCAGTATTCCTTTCAATTAGAGCATTATTTAATCTTCAATTATTATCAGTGTTTGTACAATGATAGCAACAAACAAGAGGAACACAAATGCACACAATTTTTAAGGTGGAAACCCACTCTGGGACAAAAACCAACTAATGCTTTTCTAATAATTCTTTAATATTCAACTCCAATTGAAAATAAAGCTCCAAATTCCTAGAATCTAGAAAAGAATTCTTCTCCAGCTCCCACTCGATGGACGCTCCAATGCCCGAGATTTTTCAGTAGCAACTGAACGGATGCCCCAACACCCAATGAGCTACAACTCACCCTAGCACCACCCTACCACCCTGTAGAAGAATAAAAGAAGAGCAGACTCCCGTACCAGGGAAAATGGTCCACTTTACAATGATATAGAATGATGTAGAAGAAGAAGATATACTAGACCATAACCCCAACTTGACACAACCACCTAATGATGATCCTAGACCTCCCAGCACTGCCTCTTCAACCCTTGGCAGATAGACACTAGTACAATTTGTACAATAATGTATTTACAATGACTAAGTACAATGATTGTATGCAGTGTTTCCCACTTGAAGACTTCATATGATGAACTTCTTGCTGCTGTTATGCACCTTGTTTGCTACTCTTGTCATGCTACCCTCTGCTGCACCTTTATTTTCTTTTCTTCGGTAGAAAGTCTGGTCCTTTGCAATCCTTGACAACACATGATCTAGCTTTTTCTTGCCTTCTAGGAGCTTGATATTGAATCTAGTGTATCTCTATTATTTCAGATCCTCAATATCTGATTTTCGGTCTTGTAGTAGTCCTCTGAGTCATCTTTCCAATGCCACAGGTCTGACCCAATTTTGATTCTTCAAGAGAGAGTTATACCCAATTTCTCACAATGCCCTAATTATGGAATGTTTCAGTAGAGCACACTTGTACGACGTTCCACGTGTCATTGTTTCTTCATTTGGCTCTGAAATTGATAGAGATAAAACTAAAGACTATGAACTATCTACCACCTTTTACCAAATTCCAAACCGATACTCAGAGAGAGAGTTATGACGATTTTACCAAGGTCACTTCTTTGAGATGAATTTCAAGAGCTTGCAAAAACCCTTACGTACACAGATCATATCTCCAAAAATATTGCACAAATTGATCTGAAATTTTTACTGCTACTTCCTCGGGATTTCCTCTTTGCCTCATAAAAATTTCAGCTTTTGAGCCTTCGTAGAAAAAAATGTAGAGCGAAAATGCCACGATGGCCTGTTTCAGATGGCCGAATCCCATCTTAAGGAGGAAATGAGGATCACAATTTATATAAGTGCTTAAGTTGAGAGGGGCTTCAACAAGTGAACGTGGGAGGGATTTTAGGATATTAAAATAAATATTTATTATTACTTTTCAATGACCCATGCCCCAACCCCATGGGGTTTTAGCCCACTAACTAGGGGTACAAACTTCAAACATGAATATCTCTCAAACCATGAATAATTACATGGCGTGCCATATATCAACGGAAACATCTCGAAAAGTAGAAACCATCAAAAGCATTATTGACCTAGAATATATTAATTTGATAGGTCAAAATTCCCATGCAATATTGGGTTAGCCCCTGGTGCTGCTTGGGTTGACATCAATGACAACCGTTGATCAAAAAGTTTCTCTACACCAATGGCTCCAGAATGCTCAAATTAGTCTAGGTAGACTCTTGTTTAACCAAAATTGGTCGAAAATTGACCTCTCCATGCATTTTTCCCAATGACAGCTAGAAAAACTCCACTAAATGTGGACACTGTTAGTTTAGCTGCAGTTAAATTAATATTAAACCATGTCCTTAAATTACAACTAGTTTCTTTGGATTTGTGTGCAACTTCATGTGTGATAGACTATAGCATGTAGCATAATAGCCCAAACCTCCAGTGGTATATTCCATATTAGAATGTTGGAAAATTGATTACATTAATAACTATGCAATTATAATACTTGTAAAAAGCAAAGTAAATATATATCTACATGTTTGTCCAGGTGATAGATAATCCATACAATTATAATCTGAAGTTTTCAAAAGTTGTAAGTGTTTCCTTGAAAACTCTGTATGAATAGGAGACTCCAACTGATTCTCTACCTCCTTCAACCAGATCATAGCAATTTCATCTCAGTGGTGAACGACCCCAAACATAAAGCAGACCAGACATTTAGGGCACACCATGAACACCACCACAATTGACCTCACAACCAACCCAATCAGCCCTTGAATGGAAAGTTTCTAATGTTTTCTATGGGAATATTAGATGCCAAACAACCACAACGACAAAAAATGATGGATGTGAAGTTAATACTCTAAACCATACTAAGACCAAAGGCTGGGAAGGTATGTGGCACAATAACAAAAACAATTCTCCAGCTACTAGAAGAGCTCGGTTGGTACATCATACATGATATTCAACTCTATAATATTTTTTGGTAACTTCTATCATTTTTTCAACTTTCCATTGCCATGATGGCATTATTGAATTTCAGATACCTGAGTTCCTTTATTGATGCCAGTTGGCACTACAATATTTTTTCCTTAGATTTAATTTAGCAATTATTCTAATTGGACAAAAGATAACAAAGGCAAGCCATCCTAGAGTGAGTCAAAGGGAGTGTGTATATGCATGAAATCAATCTGTGAGAACCCTGGGAATTCATATCACAATGAAAAAACCACAAAAATATTGCATAAGGCAGGCCAAAGAATCATAGAATTGATTATATCAAATAAATTTCTCGACTCATGGAGTGACACTAACTGTAGGAACTTTATAGGTTTTCCTTTTGTGAAGCCTATCATCACATGGGTAGATATTATCTACTGAATAACCAAATAATCAAGCTAGAGATATCGTGAATGAGTGGGTAGCTGCCAAGAGAGATGTCAAAATGTATAGCTTTTCTTCATGGTAGAGCCACTGAATAAAAGTGATTAGACCACCAAAAGAGAAGCCAACTTGTAGCAGAGGATAACGAAGAACATTGATAGTTGTCATACAAATTTTAACTAGTCACCACCTAGAAAATTTGTGAAGTTGAGCTGCTATGAGGCATTTAATATAGTATTAAATACATTTTAGAAAATTTGTTTAATACTATATTAAATACATTTTCTAAAATGTATTTAATACTAGATATGAAAATGTACTCCTCTTCTCCTACTATGTAATATCTTAATGAGACATTGCAACATATAATGAATTAATGAATCTACTCTTTCTCATTCCACTGTATATTCATGTCCACGTACATGTGTGCAAAAAAATACATTTTAGAAATGCAAGTGTGGATTTGTGCAGACTGTTTCTAGAGAAAGGATTGGTACTCATTTATATTGAGTGCAGTGATTCTTATAATATTTTAATATTTTCACTCGCACCAGAAGACGTCGTTGCTTTAAATGGTGATGGAGATGTTCATCAGTGGACTCATGTTGCACCAAATCCTATGGCTAGATTATATAATGTGCCAGCTACCCCATTGTATGGACATGGTCCTTTCATTCCACATGGTGATAATTTGAGCCAGGTATCCATTGGGGCTAGTATGTGTATTGGAATTATTGATGGTGGTCGAGTGCATACTTGGAGGATTACGATGAAGGGTGGGCTTATAGGCATTGTAGTTCCAGAGAAGGAAGCTTTGAAACCACTTCTCCATGATGAATGCCACAAGGATACTGCGATTGTTAATCTAGGTTTGTAACTTGGTTTCTGCAAAGCACAATCTCTGTATTAGATTTATTGGTTTTGTATTCTTATTGGTTTATATTTTTAATGTTTGTATACTTTATTTTATAGTCTATGAAGGAAGTGTAAATACTAAGAGGTTTTTTCTTACCATTATATTTGTGGGTTAGTAGACATGAAATATGTTGGCTTCGCTACAACTGTGTTTTCTATTTACTAGGGGTTTAGATAAGAAGAATATTCATTTTATTGCAGGTCTCATGACTACCACGAAAGTAATATGTGTAGAAGTATCCTTGATAGTAGTTTTCAAGAAGAAAACCAAAGGTCAAATGGGACCAAGGAAGAAACCAGTGAAATCTAGAAGTGAATCAGGAATAGAAGGGCATTCTTGAATATTCAACTATAGCTCCATTTGGTTACAACTCTTTTAAGACTTCTATATGTGGATTCTCCTTTTTGTAAACCACCCTTATCAACTTATGGCTAATGTACAACTTCGTAAATGATATTCATATGTATATTGTATCGATGAATTTTTAATTGATCCACTCCTATTATGAAGAAATGGTAACAGGCTTCCTTGCAAGAATTTATCTGTTGTGATATACTTGCAAAGAAAATTTCTTCTTACAGTCTCTAAAGGGTGTAAGAATCGTTTTATACTGACTTTTGCACATTCTTGGTTGAATTTTGAAGGAATTTCTGATTTTGACATTAACTACATGTAGAATCTAAGTTATTCTTATAGTCTCTAAAGGGTGCGAGGATCGTTTTATACTTCCTTTTGCACATTCTTGGTTTAATTTTGAAGGAATTTCTGATTTTGACATTAGCTACATGTAGAATTTGGAACGTGTAATTAGTTTGACTAATAACTCACTACCCTGATTTCCAAAAGGAGGATGCTATTGAAATTGTAATGATGAATTGCAGTGGGTAAGACACACTTCTATGCTCCATAATTCTAATAAAATATTGTATTTTCAAATGTGGGATGGAGCCATTTAGATCTCCTATAGCAGCGTTGAAATATGGTCAGAATATTGACAAACAATCATCTGTTAGAATCCTATGCTTCTTGGAATTGTTTGTTGGTTTGTATACAATATAGAGTAGGTTGATTTTGAATGGATTGGTTGACATCCTTTTAGAGATTCGAGGCTTTGTTTCAATTCATATTGCCTCTCCATGCGATCTAACCAAATATGGCTTCTGATTTTTCGCATGCAATTTTTAGTGGAAGCTAGCGAAGATGAATTTCACAGTCACATACACTTAGTACTCCCTCATTTAGACATCTCATCAAAAAATTGGCTTTCCAGTTCTATTTTTCCACATTTGGCATACATATATTTGAGATCAATCCCCACTAAAATATCAGACACGAATCCTATTCTAATATTATAAGCAAGAATCCGCTTACCCCATTGCACAGCTGCTAACTAGGCACAAGTTGGGAACACGTTCACCATGGTGACAGAGTGAGGTTTAATGCATGCCAATTGAATTCATCTAAGCAACATCAAAGCTTCATTTGCATTCTCATTGACCACATTTCCAATAATCAAATCTTGGCATTCCAAGAGACCACATCCCTTTCAAGCATTTTATCAAACACAACACACACAATATCTATACTCCTACACTTTTCATACATATCGATGATTGAATTTCCAACAAAAACATCTAATTCAAACCCACTTCTAGTTATGTAATCATCAATCCACGTGCCTTTTTGCAGATCTCTTAAATAGTTGCAAGCATGGATGACACTCACCGTCGTAAACCAATCAGGCACAACATATTCTTTTCACATTTCATCAAACAGTCTTTTTTGACGCCCTCTTCGAAAAGTTGGGAAAAACCATTCAAACCCTCCTGCACCAGAGCTTCATGAAGCCATAGGGATAGATCTGCAAATTCATCATTCTGTTTCATAACTAACTAACTAGAAAAAAACTCCCAAAACCTTAGCAAATTCAATCTCATTACTGACTGGAAAAAAATCTCCAAAAACTCAGTAAATTCAATCTCATTTTAGTTTAAAAACCAAATACAGAGAAAAAATGGCTCCAAAGCCCACAGAATGCGTGGAATTTTGATGCCATAAATTTACATTGGCATGTAAAATGTGTCCCTCTCTCTCTGTTTGGTTTCTTTCTGACTTGGTGTTGGTTTACAATAACCGAATTGTGTGGTGGTGAAAGCAAAAGGAATTTGGAAATGTTGTATGGTGATATACCATTGATATTTCATTTTTTAAAGCTTTTCTTTTATTTTTCCCTCCACCACTTTGATTTCCGTTTTTATTTGGGTTTAGTTATTTTTTCCCTCCTCCACTTTGATTTTTGTTTTGATTTGGGATTAGTTATTGAATAGTCTTTCAGTTTTTAAATATTGATGAAGTTGTCAATTTGAAGATAATTTTTTTAAATTTTTATTATTATTATTATTATTATATATATATATATATATATATATATATATATATATATTGTAAACTAAGAAAAATGGAAAAATAGATTAATTCATCATTTAAGCTATTTTAAAGATTTATAATGTTTGTATACGTTTTCTAGAAGTTTTTCACCTTTATTTTAAATTAATAATATTATGATTACATTTTTAAGCATTCATTTCATTGAAGAGATTTTTAAAAACTCACTTTTATATCAAAGCATAAGAACATATAGTAATATTTTATAATTAATTTGTGATTACATTGGTTATAATTATTTTTAACATGTATTCACAAATGTGGAAAAATATCTCTTGGGTATTTTCGCATGGAAAATAAATGTTAGCTAAAAAATTAGTTATTAGTGTTGATGGGTATTTAGTTAGTTTTACATTATCAAATGCCTAGATCAAATCTCTTGAGTAAAGTGCGTCAGTCCACACTAACAATTTTATTTTGGATGTCATCCATGAATGTGGGGAAACTGTTGAGATTTTTAGGATATTAATTTGGCTAAAAATCTCATGGATATGCTAACAATAGGATTTTTTCCTAAACTGATTGCATCAAATCTTGATGAGGAGATATTCTATCCTATTTTGTTGTGATAGAATTAATTATTCAGTTTCTTCTCTCATCTATAAATTGTAAGCCTATAGAGGAAAATGAGTCTGAGGTGTGAGGAAGAGGAAGTGCAGATGTGAAATCTGCTGTTGTAATCTCCTGTTGAGTAATAATATTTTCGGTACCTCTGTTTGGTGGATGTAGCCCAGATTGGTTGGGTGAACCACGTTAATTCTTCTCTTCATTTTAACTATTGTGTGTATTATTATTCATAGTTTTCCGTTGTGCTTAATTTTGACAATTGGTATCAGAGAAAAAATTTTATTCACTGCCTGTTGTAAAAATAGGTGTTTTTTGTTTTGCTCGTGAATGAACATCACGTGAGTGTATCCACTGCGCCGTGAGACCATATTTGACTCGGTGTGTAGCGGTGGTACTAGAGAGAGAACCGTGGTGTTTCTACTTGCCTTACTGACATTCTCCTCAGTGCTGAGTTTCAAGGCGGAAGGACGCTGTATTGAAGTGACCAAAACTGCATTTGCTATGCGTGCATGGACCGTGGCTACGTGCGTTGACCGTGCCTCCTGAGAATTGAGCAAAGGAGTGAGTGTTGGATCTGCACATCGTAGCTGTGAATTGGAGGTTGGACAGCGCCGAGTTCTGGTTGATTCATTGCGCGTGAATTGGAGGTTATAAAACGCTGAGAGCTGGTTGATTCACTGCGCATGAATTGGAGGATGAACTTCGCATGAGCAGAGCATAAGAAATCTAAGGTAATATTAAATCGGTGAACAAACGATTTAATGGTTGCTGCAACAGGAGGAACCAGTGATGTTTGTCGTGATGGGGAGGAAGATAAAATAAAAGATCATGTCTCGAGGACAACCACCGAAAGGCCGCAGTAATCCTAATTTGTAAAATTACAGATGAACAACAAAATATGTATGGTAAGCGCTCATATTATTCAAAACAATAATTTAGCACTATAGATATTGCTCGTCTATGGTATAACATGATGGAAATCTTTATGTAGATGATATTTTTTTGGAATAATCGAGTATCATAGTGTGGGAGCGATATAGATTAGCCTGAGACTTGAAAGTTTGCTTTATAAAGTTCAGGCAGAATTCAAACCAGCTGGAATAACATTTCAGGTATCCTTAAATTTTTTGTGGATAAGCTATTGCATGTAATCTTTAATGAAAGTGTTGTGTGAATCTTTCTGTGCTGCATGAGAAGTTAAATTAAATATGGCAAAAACTCTAAGTGCTCGGTTTGAGATCGAGAAGTTTAATGGGAAAAATAACTTCTGTTAGCACCTAATTTGAACTTTAGGCTGAAGTAAGAAAAATTAGGGTAACCTTAAACCACTCTCAGCCTTGTAGCTAGCCCTAAAAGGTTAGGAGAGGGCTCTCTCCGTGAAAAAATATTCAATGAAGTATAAAAGTAAAATGATATTAGGCTAGGTATAATAATGGGAGATGTTTTTATAAATTTCAGGGTTGTATGGAAGAGATAGGGCAGTTTGAGTCTGGGGAATTAAATCATAGATACAGGGTATTTCATGGTGCAAGGTAGGTAGGAATTTTAACAATTAAATTTAAATAATGATGGGATGGTAAGACTGGTGAGGAGCTAAAAAGGGCATAGGAGATGGATCTTTTTCAAACAGAAGAAAACATAGAGTATTGAATGATTTCCCAAGGCAGAGAATTAAAAATGGATTCTACCTATCTATCTTGAAAGTATTCAACCAAAAAAAATTATGAATGAATGGTAAACATAACATTTAACATATGAACACAAAGGAAGAAACAGTGCTAAAATTCATACCACAGGGATCCCACAAATCAGAGCTACATTTCTTATTAATTCCCTATCAAACTGTTACAATGGAGCACAGAGCATCCTCCAAGGTTTCCAAACTATTCCACACTAATTCCCTTTACAATGGTGAAATATGACATTAAATACACAAATTTCGAAGGGGAATAGATCCACAGAAACAAGAGTTTTTTAACCAGCTCAGGAACTGAAATCCGGTCATAGAAAACAGACCAACAATATCCCCCTAAAAAGAGGGGCAACAATACATTTTGAACATGGTGAGGATTTTTTGTTACATCCACCAAATGAGAAGAAGAATTAACCAATCCCTTTTAAATCGTTGCTGAAGAAACCATGATGATTCTATGTCTGTATTTAGCTCTCGACCTTTGACTATTTCCCTTTGTTTTTTATCCTTTGAAGCATAACCAAATTTTGAAGAAAACGCCCTTTGGAACCAATTAAAATGATATTATGCCTTTTAGTGAAGGAAAGACTCATTTTGAATGAAAAAGAGCGAAGGGAAAAGGAGGTGGGCCCGAATCGCAATCACAATCGGAAGAGGGGAAGGAGTATCACATAAGGGAGAGAATGTGATTTGGAGTTTGTGATTGCGATTAGTGTAAAGGGAAAGGAAGAGTTTATGAGGAAAGCGCAATCGCAATCGGGGCGGAAAGAGGGTATCATATAATAGGGCAATGAAAAATTTGCGATGCAATTAGGAAAGCCTTTTCAAAACTAAAAATATAAAAAAATAGTTTTAACCCAGGGGAAAACCCATTTTTCTTAAAAAGGGCGGAAGAATTTAAGTGGGACCCCAAGAGGAATCGTAATCGCAATCGAGGAAGGGGAGCGGAGTAGTGGAAACATCGAAATAACAAACTTGCGATGCGATGGAGTAAAGGGTGATGCAATGAGAAATGGGAGGAAACCCTTTGAAAAATCATATAAATCAAAATCTTTGCTTCACACAGGAAAAGACCTTTTTTATTAAAAAAGCGGAAGGGCTTCAGGTGGGACCGGGGACTAAATTGCAATCGTAAATCGGCGGGGGATGAAAGCGAAAGTTGTAGACACATTGAAATAACAATTTGCGATGCGATGGAGTAATACCATAGTGCAGGGGTTTAAACATGGCATGGGGAAAAGCTCAATGCGATGAAATGCTTAGAAACCTTTCAAAATCATTTTATTGCTTTTACAAAGGGAAAAGACTTTATTATTGAAGCGGGGTGGAAAGGCCTATGGTAGGACCCAACCAATCGCAATTGGGAATCAAAGGAGGGGTGGAAAGGGAGTTTCAATTCGCGGGAATGGCCGATTGCGATGGTGCGATGGCTTTATGAGTCGTTCAATAAAATGGGTGGATCGGCGGTATGAGTGCAATCGGGGGAGCGGGTCGGGAGTCAATTTCATCGGAGTAATTGGGGAAGGGTCAGTCGGAGGGGGTCGATCGGGACGTGCAATTGCGATGATGCGATCGGATATGGACCGTCGGATCGTTGATCGAATCAACAGTCCAAATGTGATCGAAGTGGGTTAATCGGGATATGCAATTAATATGTTGCGATTCGATCGAAAGGGGAGGTGCGATCGGATCAGGGGAGAGAAGGGGAAGGTTTTATAATAAAAACTTTATAATTTTATGAAATGAAGTATAAGTGACAAATGGAAAAGGGGTGAGTTTAGGCTATTGGGGACCTTCTTTCACTTAGGCATAATTTTCGATCCAAGAGTCAGTTTTGAGAGTATAATATACCGTTGGAAAGCTCTTTCCAGGAAATTTCTGATGGACACACTTAGAACATGATTTTATACTGAAAAGGTTGTGGAAAACACCTTTGAAAATCAGGGAGTTGTCTTTTTGGAGATAGCAGCTTCTGAAGTGCAACTTATTACATATGATGACATAAACTTACATGATAGATGATAATAAAAGCAAAGTATCATATTTTTCACCTCAAAACATGGTTTTGGGGTGAAAATTACATCAAGCTCAATAGAACATTCCCAGATGCTGTGACTTTGAGTTTATTTTACCTCCTCATGACCTTGCTGATATTTATTGACACTTTACTCATTAATTTGACCATGATGAGACCCTAGAACCTAATGAGACCAACCCTATGACCTAATAATATGGATTGGGAGTGAAAGTGACTCATGACTAAAGACCATAGAGAGGGGAATCAGCAAGTTTCACATGAGGGAGAATTGATGAAAGACCACTACCATCAATGAATTCATGACCTAATGGAATGATGAAAATTGGTATGGGACTCCTAATATGCAAATACAAAAGAGTAAATTTGATCACTGATGGCAGTATGACAAGACTGACACTAAAAAATTCGAGATCTGGAAAGTCAAGATGCATGATTTACTCGTACAACAAGGTGTGGTGAAGGCACTTTTGGGAAAATCCAAACAACCTTTCACCATGACAAATGACGAATGGAGTGACATTGATGACAGAGCACTGAGCGGCATACGATTGTGTCTAGCGGATGATGTTTTATTTAACACCGTGTCAGAGAAAATAGTCGCTGGTCTATGAACAAAGCTAGAAAAACTGTACATGACTAAATCCTTAACCAACATGATTCTTTTTAAAAGAGAGTTGTACAGCGTGCGCATGAAGGAAGGTACAATGATAACCGATCATTTGAATACCTTTAATACTCTCTTGGTGCAGTTAGATAGTATAGAAGTAAGATTTGATTCAGAAGATAAAGATGTAACTTTATTATGCTCTTTGCCTGAGTCATGGGATCATTTTGTTACTTCTATAAGTCTTAGTTCATCAGAAACCCTTGAATTTGATGATGTTGTTGGAGCTATGCTGTCTGAAGAAACTAGGAAAAGGTCAAATTTAGAAACCTCTACATCATAAGCAATGATGGTTAGAGGGCGATCTAAAGAAAAACGCTTTAGTCAGAAAAATAACTCTTGGTCAAAATCGAAAGGAAGAAGAGTGAGCTAAAATCTTGGTTTTAAGGCAAATCGAGACATTTGAAGAAGGACTATTGGAAGAGACAGCAAACATCCACAGGAGACTCTTCAACAGAAAATAAAGAAGCAAACACGATAGATACAGGTTCAGGTTCGGCATCCGATTCAAGTATAAGTGATGAAGTTCTATCAGTTAATTTTTTAAATCATGATCAACATTTGCTATTAGATTTTGGTGCATCCAATCACATGTGCATTCATAAAGAGTGGTTTAAATCTTATAAATCAATCAATGATGGAGTAGTTTACATGGGCAATGATGTCTCATGTAATGTTGTGGGAATTGGAAGCATCCAGATTAAAATGTTTGATGGGACAAATAAAATTTTAACTGATGTAAGACATGTGTCTGAACTCAGGAAAAATATTATTTCTCTAGGATTGTTAGACACAAATGGATATAAAACTTTTATTCAAGGTGGAGTAATGAAAATTTACAAAGGAATCCTATTAGTAATGAAAGAAAAGAAGGTTGGAAATCTTTTTCAGTTAGAAGGGAGAATAGAGTCAGATCATGCTTCTACTATATCTGAAAACGACAGTGATTCTATTCGAATATGGTATCAACAGTTGGGCCATATGAGCAAAAGAGGATTTAAAATTTTATTTGGTCATATGTTACTTCCTAGTTTAAAGTCTTTTAAGTTAGATTTCTGCAAACATTGTATATATGGGAAACAAAGCAAGCAGAAATTTAAAACTGGAAAACATACTAGTAAAGGAATCCTTGATTATATCCATTCTGATGTTTGGGGTCCATCTCCTACCACCTCATATGGAGGATCATCATATTTTGTATCTTTTATAGATGATTTCTCTAGAAAAGTATGGGTCTACATGTTAAAAATAAATTCTGATGTATTCACAGTTTTCAAGCAGTTTAGAGCATTAGTAGAAAACATCACTGGAAGAACCATTAAATATTTAAGAACTAACAATGGTGGTGATTTTACTTCAAAGGAATTTGATAATTATTGCAAGGAAGCTGGGATCGAAATACATAGAACTAATGCTTATACTCCTCAGCAAAATGGAGTTGTTGAACGCATGAACATGACTCTCTTAGAAAGAGCAAGAAGTATGCTGAGTAATGCCAATTTGCATAAGGAATTATGGACAGAAGAAGTATCTATGGCTTGCTATTTGATAAATCGATCACCATCAACTGTAATAGGATGCAAAATTCCTCAAGAGGTATGGAAAGGTCATCCTTGTGATTATTATAAACTGAAAGTTTTTGGTTGTGATGCATATGCTCTAATTCCGAAACATCAGTGTTCTAAATTAGATCCTAAATATAAAAGATATATCTTTGTTGGATATGGTGACGGGATTAAGGGATACAGGTTGTGGGATCCTACTACTCACAAGATCATCATTAACAGAGATGTTAAATTCAATGAATCTTCACTTGATAATCCAGACGTAGATAATAAATTGAAACAAGAAAATGTACCTAAGTTTCAACATATTCAGTTTGAAACCAGTTCAAATACTAATGATAGTAAAGATGAACAAGTTTCAGATGAATATCATGAAGAAGTTCCTACAGATAATAACAATCAGCAAATTGTAGAAGAACCAGAAACATCTTTAAGAAGGTCCACGAGAATCAGACGTCCTCCTAAAAGGTATGATGATTATGTTACTTCAGTTGCTTTAACTGCTAATGATGATGAACCTTTATGCTATCAGGAAGCTGTAGAAGGTTCTAATAGTGATAAGTGGAAAGAAGCTATGAAGGATGAGATGAAGGCATTAGACAAGAATGCCACATGGGACCTAGTAGAACTTCCCAATGACAGAAAAATTGTAGGATGTAAATGGGTTTACAAATTGAAAAGGGGTGTTGATGATAAAGAAAACATGTACAAAGCGAGGCTGGTTGCGAAAGGTTTTTCTCAGAAAGCAGGAATTGACTTTCATGAGATATTTTCACTAGTTTTTAAAATTGTTTCAATTCGGATTGTCTTAGCATTAGTTGCTTTACTTGATTTAGAATTACAACAACTAGATGTTAAGACTGCATTCTTACATGACGATTTAGATGAAGAGATTTATATGGAACAAACTGAAGGGTTTGTTTAAAATCGCAACAAGAAATTTTTCTGCAGGCTCAAGAAATCATTGTATGGTCTGAAGTAGTTGCCTCGACAATGTTACAAGAAATTTGATTATTTCATAATGAGCCAAAATTATATAAGAAGTGAATATGATCATTGTTTTTACGTTAAGAAATTAAGTAATGGCATATTCATTATCTTAGTGTTGTATTTTGATGATATAATTTTAGCAAGAAAAAGCATAACTGAGATCAACAGGTTAAAGGCTCAGATGGCTATGACATTTGATATGAAAGATCTAGGAGCAGCAAGACAGATTTTGGGCATGGATATTTTCAGAGACAGGAGCAATGGTAAGTTGTGGTTATCATAAGAGAAGTATATTGAGAAAACACTCTTAAGGTTTGGTATGAACAATTTGAAGCCTGTTTTAGTCCCTTTAGCTTCCCATTTTAAGCTTTCTTCAAGTTTATGTTCTAACACAAATGAAGAAAAGAAATATATGTCTCGAATACCTTATGCTAATGCAGTAGGAACTTTGATGTATGCGATGGTCTGTACACGACCATATATTTCACATGCAGTTGGGGTTGTCAGTAGGTATATGGGAAATCCATGGAAAGAACAATGGGCAGCAGTGAAATTGGTGCTTCGGTATCTGAGAGGCACAAGTGATTATTGTATCACTTATAACAGAAGTAGTGAATTAGTTTGTGGATATGTTGATTCCAATTTCACAGGTGATTTGGATAAGAGAACGTCAACTTCAGGATATGTTTTTACTCTTGCAGGTGGAGCCATTAGCTAGATGTCAAAGCTACAAAACATTGTTTCTTTATCCACTACAGAAGCATAATACATTGCTGCTTCACATGCTTGCAAAGCGGTCTGGTTGAAAGGTTTTTTTGGTGATTTTGGTAGGTTGCAAGACAACATTAAGTTATTTTGTGATAGTCAAAGTGAAATTCACTTGGCTAAAAATCCAACCTATCATAGTAAATCAAAGCATATGCCTATTAAGTACCATTTTGTAAGACAGGTTATCATTGAACGAGGAGTCTCTCTTGAAAAAGTGCATACAAAGGAAAATTGTGCAGACATGTTCATGAAACTAGTTTTATTAAAGAAGCTACGATGTTGTCTGGATTCTCTTGGCTTGCTGAAAAAATGAAAAGAATAAAACAAGAACGAGGTATCAAGCTAATTGTTTTCAAGGTGGAGATTGTTGAGATTTTTAGGATATTAATTTGGCTAAAAATCTCATGGACATGCCAACAATAGGATTTGTTCCTAAACTGATTGCATCAAATCCTGATGAGGAGATATTCTATCCTATTTTGTTGTGATAGAATTAATTATTCAATTTCTTCTCTCATCTATAAATTGTAAGCCTGTAGAGGCAAATGAGTGTGAGGTGTGAGGAAGAGGAAGTGCATATGTGCAATCTGCTGTTGTAATATCCTGTTGAGTAATAAGATTTCCAATACCTTTGTTTGGTGGATGTAGCCCAGATTGGTTGGGTGAACCACGTTAATTCTTGTCTTCATTTTAACTGTTGTGTTTGTGATTATTCATAGTTTTCCGTTGTGCTTAATTTTGACAGAAACAACCCCTTTGTCTCTAAATTTTAACACTGGAGATGGATTCATAGACCCCCTTTATCTCTTAATCCATCTGCAG
This sequence comes from Pinus albicaulis, assembly GCA_034641835.2. NCBI lineage: Eukaryota > Viridiplantae > Streptophyta > Pinopsida > Pinales > Pinaceae > Pinus > Pinus albicaulis. The sequence goes on along the minus strand of CM076575.1, from coordinate 772,371,701 downwards.
TGTCAAATTTTAGTGAAATGTAATAGTTTAATATCAAAATTGCAATGTTCAATTTCTCGAGTGACACAATTAAAAATGACTAGCATAAATGACTAAATCATATTCTTATTTTACTTGCTATTTGGTCATATTTTTATTTGTAGACTATAGTGTTCATTTACATTAATCATTTTTAATTTTCTCACTTATTATCTCGTCATGGACTAAATTAGTCATTTAAGTTAGTCGTTTTTGTTGGGTCGCTTATTATCTAGTCGTTTATTTTATCCCTAGACTAAATTAGTCATTTAAGTTAGTCATTTTCAGTTAGGTCACTTATTATCTAGTCGTTTATTTTATCCCTAGACTAAATTAGTTGTTTAAGTTAGTCGTTTTTAGTTGGATCACTTAAAACTATTCAAATTTAGTATTAATTCACTTGAAATAGCTGTGGTGACTAAATTTTTTAGTCACCTAGTCACTAATTTCATCATTCTCTACTATTGAAATAGTGAGAGGCTCACTTGTGTCATTAACTGAAAACATGGATTGGTTGCCACATAATTTACTCGTGGTGGGGTGGATACCACTTCCATATAAGGAACATTAAGGGATGTTGTATGGCAGGTAATCGAATCAATACCAATGAACCAAAGTTCTTCAATAGTCATAATGTTTCCATTGTGAGGGAAAGACATCACACAAAAGAGTGTCCATATGACAACTTTCATTGCATAGACATAGTATCACCCAAGGAGAAAATTGAAATCCAAGGGGGCCTTGAAATACCATAAGATCAAGACAGATAGTTTTACCTTCCAGAGTAACAGGTAACTTAGGAAGGATCCCTAAAGGTTTGCTAATGGTTTTGTTAAAACAAAAAATATTCTGTGTAATAGGCACAAGCTTAGGGGAACCCAAATCTTGACAAGCGGTTGAGGATAAAATACTAACAGAAGCACCTTCATCTACATTTGTGCAATGCACATTCTTACCATGAGACTTCACAATGATTTGGAAATGTATGGAAGAAGGAATACGAGGTTCTGTTAGTCTTAAAGGAAAATACCTCAGTACTTGGAGGGGGTTCTATATAAACGGGTGAAATTCCCCCTTGTGTAGAATAATATGTAGTAACAAGAAGAAAATGAGCAGTATTAACTTCACTCACTAAAGGGAGAATTGTATCAGCTGAATGTGGAATCATGTCAACCACTTGATCAAGAAATGGCTCATCAACCTGAGTGATATGTGTTTCACTCTCTAACGGAAGAGTGGGATTGACTATACTTGGAATAACATCAATCACTTTTTCAACTAACGATAGGTTGGGAGAAAGTTTACGGTAACCATTTGGAAGTTGTTGCTGTTGAGAAATAGTACGATTTTCCAAAAATTTTGTGGCTTCATCCATATGAGGGTAAAGGTGACTATGATGAATACATTTGCATAACCTACAAGGAAACCTAACTTTACCCTTTTCCCTAGGAACCTGACAATCATTTGTCAATGGTTCAATAGTAAGTTGATAAGAATTTTTAGATCATACTTCCAAGACCTTAGGAATACCAGGACAATTGATAGGAAGTGATCACCCTTACAAATATTGCAAGGGTATTTGGGCTTGCAACGCACGTTGGAGGTTTCCTCAACAATACCAATACTTACAACCATGGTTGGTTCGTTGACTTCTTTCTTATCTTTCTCCTTCATATTCTTCCCTTTCTTCTTCTTCTTAGTCACATGGTTACTAGCATCAATGCTTTTACCAAGCAAAGAAGAAGAAAGGGAGGAATAAATGTTGGGTGAAGAAGGTAAAGGGTCAGCATGAGGTTGGTGATGTTGAGATGCTGAACTTGGTTGAGGTGAAGCATCTGGTTTAGTTGGGCCAACAAATTGAGTATTCGAGGCCAACGAAGTTGAAAATAACCATACAGGTAAACCTATGGTAAATCCAGGTAATGAAAATGTAGCCATATAAGGAGGACCAAAATTTCCAAAAAAAGGAAAAGGACTAGGATTCTCGTTAAGAGGGGTTCCTTGGTTGGTAAATTCCATAAATTTTGCCATTAGATTCAACTTTAGTGAATTTTAGTTAAAAATATAACAATATTAATAATCCAAATTCACAATCCACACCTAATATTTCTAAAAAGTAAAAATAAATAATTAACAAACATTAGTAATTATAAGAGTCAAACCACGCAAAAAACCTTTTCACATCGAAATCACTAGTTGGTGATGAAATCCAACATCACAGAAATAAAGGTGAAAAACATATATAGATAGAGCGAGTGGAACTAGTTACCCTAACAACCTGCTTAATGAAACAATTTTGTGCGAGTAACTCCACTTATTCCATCTTGAGTGAATTTTACCCTCCAAAAGGTCCAAGTGATTCTAGTCAAAATTTGTTCCAGGTATAGTAGAGACCTTCCCTCCACCATCACCTCGGGAAATATCACTAATACTATGGTCACTAAGGTTACCACTTACAACAATTCAACCTGGGGGGACAGTCGCAGATCGAACATACATGCAAGGGACGAGTAACAAATCTCAATCCCCTTGAAAGTTACTCAACATGGATAATATGAGGTTCACCTCCAAGTGACTCCCATGTACCTTTCGACACCATTTGTAATGCATGAAAACCAGTCTATTGTAACCAATGAAGTGGGTATGATCACTTCACCGAGTCTGATATGATCTTGTGCTTAACTCCCTTGTAAGAGGAGTTTCCCAAAGCAAAACTGCAATAAATGGATTTACTCCCTACCGCAAAATTCTACTGTTTGTTTTTATATTTGGAAAGTTAACTCACTTCCCTATTCCAAAGCCTTACAACCTGATCTAATGTAGGTGTACAGAGTCCTAAAAATGTAAAAAATTCTAGATTGATTTTATTAATGTTTTGTTTTAAAGATGTTATTTAATCAAAGGGTAAATGGATATGAAACCGGTGGTGTTATGACCTGACTCAAAGCTAAATGCAATCAAATATGATAATGTAATCTTTTCACTTCAATGAATCCTAACTAAAGTTAGGAGAGAGGTTCCATTCACTTCCAACAATGCAAGAATTGATAAATAAGAGAAAATATAAAATATTCTCTAATGCAATAATTGTCATCAAGAAAATACTAATGATAATCCATTCCAAGCAAAAAAAAAATGTTCTTATGTTTAAAAAAAGCATAAAAACATGCAAATTCAAATCGGGACTATTTTTCAATGAGAGACATTTTCTTTTCAACCGATGAAATAACTCTTTACAACAGGCATAAATGAATATATGATGAGATTCACTGAAAGAAAATAGATTCACACAACCAATTCCAGAAGCGAAAGACTCTTTTTTTATAGATCAATAAACCAAAAAAATATCAAAACCAAAAACCATAAAGATAAATGATGTTCCTCAAAAATACAATCAAAGACACTGATCTAAATCTATGGTTGACTTTTCGATAATGTAAAATATGCAGCTATAATCTATGGACAAGATCATGCAAATGTAATCTATGCAAGAGAATTCTTCAGAACAAACACAAGATGATTCAAGATCAGTGAAATAACAATATAACAACAATAATTATGGACAACAATACCTTCTTTCACTAATACTATGAAAGAACCAATCAAGTGTAACTAAAGGAAATTTCACAAAGATTGTAAAACCCAAATGAAATCAAATGTAATATGAGATTTTAGTAACAAAGAACTCAAACTAAAATTTCATGAAAATTCCTAATATCAAAAGAGATGAAACTCAAAGGCAAGTATCACTCATACACTGGAGATTGAGGGGGGTTTTTGTTTTACAAAAATGAAAGAAAAAAACACCCAAAATTTGTTAAGAAATTGAAAAAAACTCTCAGTAATGATCAAAACAAAGAAGACCTGAAAAAATCCCCAAATTTTCAATTTTTAAGAAATTTTCACAGGAAACCAATTTGATTCAGTGCACATAAACACCGGTGCTAAGGACTAAGTGTGAAGATCTGCACATTGTTGCTAAACATATACTGCATAAAAATAAAAATTTGAAAAAAAAAAAACAAGGGTCTCAAACCAAAAATTTCAATTATTAGAAGGGTCTAAAGGTGTCAAGGGACATAGAAGGATACAAAGGAGAACTCTCCTTCCTCAGTTTGCTTGTCAATTTTTTAGGTAGACAAATCCTCTTGCGGACAAATCCATCTTGTGGACAAGAGCGATCTCCCTAGATTTCCAACAAAACCTAGCAACAAACATCAAAAGAATTCCTATCATTCCCTAGCTTATCACGGAAAAATGAAACATGTAGTATTTGAAAGATCACTTATCTATTAATGAAGTTCTTGTATAATTACTTTTAGTGCTTTCCACAACAATCTTTTCCTCGGTGTCTTAAAGGCTTTCCAAATGTTTTCCACAACTTCTCTATGATTCTCCAAAAGAGATCAAAATAGACAAAAACATTCAAAGGGATCAAAGAATCTCACATATGAAATAAAAGGTAAATGAAATCCTTAATATAGCTTACAACATATAATTGAATCAATAATCAGTTATAAACCATGAAAGTGATCAAGGAATCTCGCAAATAACATCAACAACAGATGCCATTATGAAAGAGAAATTACTTTGTATTTAATTGAAAGGAAAACAAGATTACAACCTGGTTTCCTTAAAGTCACAAGCCTCTTCGAATGGTATCCTTTCCTTCCCTTGATGACAAGCTCTTCAGACCAAAACCAGCAGCATGAGTTTACAAATATCAGTCTCCTATTCCTTCAGTCCTATGCTCAATTTATAGGAAGGATGAGAAGGTTTCTAGTTCCTCTTCTCAACGAATATGATGCCTTAAAAGGAAGAGAATAGTTCCATGTACCAAGGTATTAGGCACAAGTATGTAGTGGTTTGAGGTCTCTAATTTAGATCAGATTCCTCCACCAAAGCTTCTAGAAATTACTTTTTATTTTTTCTTATGTGAACAGAGTTGCACAATTTATAGTGGAAGAAAGTGCATAGATCTTCACAATGTATTGTGGAAGAAATTGTACATGTGTGGGCTTTGTTTAGGAAGACTGCACAGATGCTCAAAAATGGTTTTTAAGCAATGTAACCCAAAATTCATTTTGTCTCTAGTATTTTTTTACTTCAAGCTTCATAGGGGATTCACTTGAGACACTTGTCGGACGGCGAGAGATCTGAATCGACAGTTATGGTGACAAAATTTAGTGTAACAAGTGTGATCACATAGTTTTAGTTTCTTTTGTACGATGCTATTCAGGCCCAAGTATTATATATAACCTGATTATTTTTGTATCTTTCAAGTTTCAGTTGTTTCTCTCTTTTGCAAGGAGAGTTTTTTTTTATCTACTTTGGGCTCCCTTGCAAGATACTAACCGAATTTTTGAAATCCGCTATGTAATTTCTTACTTTCCAAATAATAAAATTCTAAAAACAGGAAAAAAAAACTAATTTATAGTTATTTTATGGAAAAAAAATAGAATATATATATTTAATAAACATATAACAATAAATTCTTTAACATGAATATGATTATGGTCAAATCTCCTTAGATAGAGCCAATTCATTACCAAAAGAGTTAGTAAGTTTACAAGACATAGAGTTTGACCTGAAATTTGAAAATGCTTTATTCAGAAGTAAATTGGAATCTGACTTAAAAACTGTTGTTTTTTTTTTGACAAAATCGGTTGCTAGTTTGTATTCCAAAAAAAGAAGGGAGCAGAGGCTCCGAGATTACAAGAAGAGTTGCTTGCTATGTAGTGAAGAGTGCAACTACAGCTATGTATTACATGCCCTTTGATTCTAGTATTCGAGAGGAGAGAAAATACTGAGAAGTTGTATATATGAACAAACTGAGAAAGAAGTAATGCATATTTAAAAGTCATGACGAGAAGAGAGAGGGATGTTAGTCTATATTTATGTGGCTAATTTTCCGCGGAGTAGAGTTCTCTATATTTTCTTCATTCCCCGCGTTCCTTATGTTTTTGGAGCTGGTGCTTAGGGCGGTGAATTTTTCTACCATGTATTTCAGGATTTGAACCGATTCTTCGGCATGAGCGCACTTGTTCGAAATATTATCATACTGAGCCTGAAGAGAAGAGAACCTTGAAAGGAAGAAATTAACATCAGTCTAGTGCCTATCCTCCAGGGCTTTAACATCGTTCTTCAGCTTAGCATCGATGGTCTTCTGGTGGGCACGGATTTGCTTGAGCTCTGCCTGCAAATCCGCACAGTGAAAGTAGTTTTCACTTCGAGCCATTCTGGTTGGAGCGAGCCAATGCCAAAGGTTCCGAAGACGAGACTGAAAAGAGCCAACCTACAAAAAAAAATAGAGGCTTTGGATATTACCTCTAAACTTGGGAGGAGAGGCCATAAGGGGCACCGAAATCCACGACAGGGGGACAAGGAGAACAAGGAAATAAGGAGGAAGGCGCAGAAAACAAGCTCGCAGGCTATGTAAACCTCCTATAAACCCAGGAGCAGAGGTCAGAAGGGGAGTCAAATGCCACCACGAGGAGGTTGAACAATCTAGGAAAGAAGGGGGATGATGCAAAATACAGGGGAGAGATGAATATATAGATTCGAACAGGTGAGAGGGCACCTTTCTTGGAGAGGACCAAGGCAAAGGGATCACGGGAATGGAGCGATAAGGGGTATTTTTGTCACAAGTGAGGTCAGAAATGCCTGAGACAGAGATCAAAAAATATCTGGTTGCAATGATGATCATGATTAAGGAAGGGGGGTTTGTTACATAGCATCATTGCACATCATTTGTCCTGGAGATCGAGCGCAGGCTTGATTGGCCAGGAGATTTTCTTCTCTGTTGTGAATTCGGAGAATGTGAAATAATGAGGTTCCTTTCAAATCTTGCAGGAGGATACAACATCTGCTGATGACTTGATCGAGGGCTACGTTTGCGGCAGGCCGATTGTGGATCATAGAATGAATAATGATTGCAGAGTCGCCCGGAATAATGGCGTTGGAAATTTTGAGCTTATTCAGTTGAATTAAGCCTTGAAAAAGCACAAGGGCTTTTGCTCTGTTGTTGGATAGAGAGCCTAGAATCCATTCAAAGGATAAGAGCAGCTCCCCGGTTTCATCTCTTATGCTACCACCCGCTCCATCAATTCCTGGATTAGATTTCAAAGCACCATCGAAAAATAGAGTGGGTCTACCACTGTCCTTGATCCAATCCCTGAATTCACTCTCCCTGAGACGAATTTTCCAAATATCAAAGCAATGAGTTATGGGGGAGGGGTTATTCCTATTTCTTCTGGACAAGAGATCACGGAGGAAGAATTTTTCCTCCACACACAGATCATTGGGATCGATTCTGTGATTGCTTTTGGCAGAGATGGCTTCAAGAACTAAACTCCAAGTTTTGTTGCAGAGTTTTCTGTGGGATGGCTCTTTGCCTATGAAGATATTTTTGTTCTGGGAGAGCCATATATTCCACAATACTGCATATGGGAGGGTGTTCCAGACCCTCCATGAGAGTTTTTTCTTCTTGTTTTTCCAAGGCAAACTGTTTTTCCAGTGAAGAAGGAGCTCAACTACAAAGCTCAGATGACTGCTATCGGACTTAAAATAAATGGTGAGTTCTGTCCATCAGTGGATGGCGAAGGGGAACCAAATAAAGAGATGAGGTATTGTCTCTTCTGTGTTTTGGCAATTTGGTAAAATAGAAGGTCCTATGACTCCTCTTTTTTTGAGGTTGCAAATGTTAGAATTCTCCCTCTCAATGGAGTCCAGATGAAGAATTTTATCTTGGGTATTACTTCTGATTGCCATATAGTCTTACAGACTAGCTAGATTGGTGCTGGATACTGTTCTTTGCATAGGTACTGGTATGTAGACTTGATGGTGAAGGCTTTGCCTGAGGGGTCCCAGCGGAATCTATCAATGCTATCTTTTTTGATAGGATCTAGCCCATGCAGGTGTGTTTGCAGATTTCTGAGTTCCTCTTCAAGGAGAGGAGGAATATTGGGGAATTTCCATCTAATCCACATTTGATTATGTGTGTCCCATTTTGAAAATTGGCTCAGGAATTTAAGGCCCATGTTGCTGAAGTAGCGAAGAATGTTCTAAGTATCTGGCCTTTCCATGATGGGATTTTGCCCCATAATTCGATCCATACCAATATTAATGGAGTTTCCTTCTTTAGGTACTTTTGAGAGGTTTTGAGCTAGGAGGAGGATAGCTTTTTTACATGAAGACCAAATTTTGGTGCAATATCTATTGGGGATTTCTTGTTGCAGGAGTTTATGTCTGGAAAAAATTAAATATTTAACTTCCAGCACTTTTTTCCACCAATTCTGGTTCCCATTGATGAATCTCTAGACCATCTTCCCTCCAAAGGTTTTATTCATGAGTTTGGGAGAGTGCAATCCTATGCCTCCGTGCTCCTGATCTTGAATAACATGATTCCATTTGACGAGATTGTATTTTTTTTTGTTTTGCTTTCCTCCTTGCCATAGGAAATGTCTGATGATTGCTTCCATTTTAATATGAACACTGGTCGGGGCTTGTAGAAGAGTGAATTGATATAGTGGAGGGGAGGATGAGCCGACCTACGTGATTGAGCCAAGAGGAGCCCCATTGATGAACTTTCCTCTTCATTTTGTCGATAGTCACATTCCCGACCTCAGCCTTCAAGGGTTTGATACTTACTAGCATACCTAAGTAATTAAAGTGATCCCAGTTTTGTTTGCAGGTTACCCCAAAGATATTGGCAATGCTGTGTAAATATTGTCTAGAGACGTTCCATCCATAGACACAACTTTTCATGTGGTTCATCAGGCCTCCAGAGAAGAGCATAAATCTATCCAATACATTTTTAAAACGTTGTGCAATAATATTGGATGCTCCTCCCATTAACAAAGTATCATCGGCAAATTGGGAGTGGTTCATATTTCGAACTCCATTGCCATATTTGATACCTGTTATGAGACCCACCCATCTCATATGATCAAGAGCTCTACTGAAGGATTCTGCCATAAGAATGAACAAGAAGGGAGGGAGGGGGCAGCCTTGCCTAAGCCCTCTTGTGGATTGGAAGTATGAAGCTGGTCTTTCGTTGATGAGAGGGGATATCCAAGGCCCAGAGATGCAGGATTTAATAAATTCAAGAAAGCTTTGATCGAATCCCATTTTTTGCAGAACAGCTAGGAGGAAGGAGTGCCTTGCCCTATCAAATGCGTTGGCGAGATCAAGCTTGAGGATGAAGCCTTTTTCATTTCAAGATATGATGGAATGGATGGTTTCTTGAACCAGGAGGATGGAGTCAAAGATCTGTCTTTGAGATATGAATCCTCCTTGAATCTCCGAGATGAGATTGTTTATGTGAGGCTTGAGGTGAGTGGCCAGGATTTTTGTGATGATCTTATATGAGACATTGCAGAGGGAGATAGGTCTGATTCTAGAGAAAGTGGATGGCCGATTTTCTTTTGGAATGAGGGCAAGGAATGTTGAGTTTGTATATCCACCAATTTTTTTCTTCCGGTGTGCCCATTGTATCATTTTCATGAGATATTTCTTAATGAGGCCCCAATAAGCTCTATAAAAAGATATTGGGAACCCGTCTGGTCCCGAGGCTCTATCCTGATGCATGGACCAGATAGTTTTTTCTACTTCTTCTTCAGTTATGTCTTGGTTGAGATATTTGTTGATCTCTTCAGTGATCAAAGGCAGGAGGTATTGAAGCAGGTCGGAATAATCCTCAACCATACTGATCTCAGTGAGGAGGTCTTTAAAATGCGAGGTTGTAGCTCGCTTTATTGCTTCTTGGTCAGTTTGTATGTTCCCTGTTTCATCTTTGATGGACGAAATGTTGTTTTTGGCTTTGCGCACGGTGGTTTGTTTGTGGAATAAGGCTGTGTTCTTATCTCTTGCTTGAAGCCATAAATTTCTAGATTTGATGCGCCAATTCTTCTCTTCTTTCCTGTTTATATTGTGAAGCTGCCAATAGAGGTCCTTTTCCTAATTTAGGATGTCTTGAATAGTGCCTTGAGAGTCTATAATGTTGTGAACATTCTTCAGCTTGGATTTGATTTCTACTTTGGTCTTTTCTGGTTCTTGATAATGCATTTTCGCCCAATCTTTTAAAGCTTGTTTTATCATTTTCAGTTTGGACTCCCATATGAAAATTGGCGATCCTTCAACATGTTGAAGCCACACATTTCAAACTAGCTGCTTTGCAACCTGGATGTCGTTCCATAGAGGGATTTACTTAAATGGAATGGACCCAAGAGGGCATTGGTCAGCAAGAGATAGGGTAATAGGATAATGGTCCGAAGCAGAGAAAGTGAGCACATTTGCTAAAGCAGAGGAAAAGTGAGAGAGGAGAGTGACAGCTATTAGGATCATATCCATCCTTTCCATAATATTTTCTTTTCCTATTCTCCTATTATTCCATGTATATATGCGGTTCTTTAGCGTGATATCCACTAGTTCCTGTTCTTGCATTAAATTTTCAAGTTGTCTTCTAAATGGTTCATCCCCAAAACAGCCTCCTCTTTTCTCATTCGCATGCAGGATTAGATTTAAGTCTCCTCCCATTATGATGTTATTGTTTTCTTCATTGTTTATATCTTCCTTTAATGAATTCCAGCATACCTCTTTTTCTCTATAGTGATTTTCACTGTAGACATTGTACACAATGATTCTCTGCTAGGTTGTGATGTTCTCTAAATCAATTTTGAGCCAGTTTTGATTTGTTGTGATGCCTTTTTGATGCCATGTGTTGATTGACCAAAGAGTGGCTAGCCCTCCATAGGCACCTCTTGATTTCGACAGTGTACCATCATATTGCTCCTCTCTGCTTATTATTTTCCTCATATCTGATTCTCCTTGTTTAGTTTCTTGGAGTAGGATAATTTCGGGATTCTCTTGATTTATAAGATCCCTTAAAGCTTCTTTTTTTGAGGGATACCCTAAACCCCTGCTATTCCATGAAAGGACTTTCATCATTGCATGAATTCAGTTCGGGGAGGTGCTCTTCCTCCCTGTTCCTTTTGTGCTATGTCTCTATTATTCTGCCCCAATATGTAATTCTCAATAGGATTATGAGTTCCTAATGCAATGTCTTTTTGCACATTTTCATTCCGTTGTTGTTTTGTTTATTTTCTGCCAGGACCCTGCTTCTTATGAGATTCCAAAGATGCTCCATGCTCCTTGGACGAGTTTCTAGTGATACGGATGGAGGCTGTATCTAGGGAAGATGTGATGAGGTTGTGAGTGGGGGGTGAGGAGATGGGAGGATCTAGAGGAGGGGGAGGATTGGAAGAAGGAGGATCATCATCAGGGGGAGAAATGATTGAGAAGGGGTTGGACTGGAGGTTTGATGAGGGGGTTACAGAGGTAGAGGGAAGGTTGCATGGATCTGGGACCTTTTCGAAGGAGGGAGAAGGGGGGTTGGGCTTGGCCAGTGAAGCATCCTGAGGATTGTGTTTCGCAACAGGATTAGATTTCTTTTTTTTAATAGTCTCCCAAGGCTGATCTGTTTCCTAACTATCGATATCAATATTTTTTTTGTAGCGATTAGCAAAATGGTCGTATTCATGACATACCTTACGCTTGAACGGAATCTGCTCATAGTCAATCTACTAGATGTGCGTCCAATCGTCCACTTTGAGCTTGATGGCTTCTGGGAGGCCTTTTCCCAAATCTACTTCGACATAAATCCTATCGCAGGCAAGCATGTTCTCTTTAGGTTAACTCCTGTCAATAAAAGTTCCAATCGCGTTCCCAATAGCCCTAACCGAATCGTCCCCCCAACAATGCATGGGGAGGTGAGGGAGGCGCACCCAAATAGGAACAACATTCGGCACATCGAGTTCGGGATCAAAGTCGGGAGTCCATTTGTTAAGATATAGGCCCTTGGAGTCCATGAAATAGGGCTCGTTTATGAAGATCGAGTCTTTGTCTTCTTTAGATTCAAAGTGAAAGGTAAAGTATCCCTTCTCGCAGAACCTGATGAAGACTTTACCAATGATCTTGTCAGACCAGTTTCATTCAATCCATCTCTGAACCATCTTCGGTGATGGCCAGAGCCCAATGAATTGTCCTATTAGGCCCTTCTCGACCAAAGAAAGAGTTGCCATGTGTGGGAGCGAGGGCGAAAGAAAAAATTCTTTCAAGCCATCTAACTTTTTAACGAATATTGAAACAACGGGTCGAGTTTTAGGAGGACCCAGAGAACTGATAAGGTCAACAAAAGCACGAGCATGGGTCATGGCTGCAACCACCTCCAGGAGGGCCTCCGGAGTGCCCATGCTGAAAATATCAGCAGGTCAAGGCCCCAAGGTCAAGGGTCAAAGAGCAGATCTAAGATGGCAGCGGATCCAGGCGCAGGGATGCAGGGAAGCAAGGGCGCAGGGAAAGAAGCCCGACGCAAAGGCGCAGAGGCGCAATGCGCAAAGGCACCTAGGTCATCGCTCCAGAGGATGAGCTCCAATGCAGTCTACACCAATTTTTGACAATATTGAAGATACTTAAAAACTATTTTTATAGACCCTATTTTCATTTCATTTCTTGAGGCAAAACAAGAAAATATTACACTAGATTCTGAATTAAAGACATTTAAATCTTAGGATAAACTTGAAGAGATAGAGCTACTATTCTTTAGGAAATAGATGAAGCTATTGAATTAACTCAATTATTTTCATACACATCTAAACCTTCTATTTCTCATTTAGATACCACTACATCATTTATAATTTCCACTACTATCCAATCTACATATCCATTTATCCCTAGACAACCCTTACAACCTAGAATACTATTTCCATCATCCACTTCATCCACTAGTTTACCTTATACTATTTCAAACACATCATTCTCATTTCCTACTAGTTCCTTATATATTCTAGTTTCATTTCCTAGTACCTCCACTTTATCCTTTAGTTCATCCACCACTTTTTCTAGTTCAGCATCCTGTATTCCAGTTTCATCAGTTACTCCTTGAACGGCATCAGCTACTGCTTCCAATTCAGCCCCAAGCACTTCTAATCTACCTCCTTGCCAAGCTACAATTCAAGCTATGGCTGCGAGATATGCTCCCCTGGTTCTTCCAGCACAACTACATGACATGCCTCAGGATTACCAAAGTAAGATACCAGAATTTGATGCTACTACACAGTACACAACCCAAAAACATATTAATAAAATGACAGATTACTTTGAGCTTCATGAAATATATGATTATAATGTACAAATGAGACTCTTTGCACAAACATTAACAGGGGAAGTTAAAAAATGGTTTAAAGGTCTTAATGCTGGTAGTATAACTGATTTGTCAATATTTCATAGAGTGTTTTTAAATAAATGGGAAAATAAGAAAAATCCACTCCAAATACTATCTGAATTTGATGCAATGAAAAGAGCTCCCAATGAATCAGTCCAAGACTACTACATAAGATATAACAGTGTTTACAACTCAATTCCAGCTAATCTCAAACCCACTCCTGATTCTGTCCTACTCAAATTCCTTGATGGATTTGACACAGACATGGCTTATCAGTTGAGGGAAAGAAATGTTGAAACTTTAGGAAGAATGAAAACAGATGATGTTAGTGTAGAAGTAAATATTTTAGCCAGAAAAGCTATATTAAGGAATGAGAGGAGAGTAACCATAAAAGAAGAAACCTCTAGTTCAGATGGAAAAATAGACCAATTAGCTAAGACTTTAGAGAGAATGATGGATAGATTAGACAACATATAAAGGAGACCTTAATGGGATAATCAACAGCAAATCAGAAATCCAAACTTTAGGAAAAATACAAATTCTGGAAAATCAAAAGAATCAACCCTAGATAAGACAATAAGACCCCCATTTTAGGAGAACTATTTTGAAAGTTCTCAAAACAATGATGATGATGAGGATACCATAAATCTAATGGGAATAGATGATAATAACACTATCTTTCTCACACAGGAAGATCAAGAGTTATTTGAACTCCAACAACTTCAATTAGATTCAGGTAAATCATTCGATTATAAACAAGGTTATGATTTTGCCATAAACGAAGTACATAAGAAATATAACCCTAGGAGTAAGAAAAACACTAAACCTTCTACTAAGAAAACTATACAAATTGAAAATAAGAAAACAGTAGAAGCCTCAACAACAAAAGTTCTGCAAATTCTCCCTAGGGAAATTAAGCAAAACTCTAATTCATCCCAAAAAGTGTCCAGTTCTAAAATTTCACCAAGTCCTAAGATTGTTGAGATAACATATGAAGTTGATCAAACAAAAAAGGATTCACAAAAATATGCTTCTATTAAAACAACTAATTCTACTAAAACAACAAACTTAGAGTCCAAAACATCCACTGCTGATCCAAAATCAGCAAATCCAAAAGCTGCCACTGCAAAAATAGCTTCTGACAATTCAAAATCTGAAAAAACATCTACAGCTTCTCAAACCACTCCTGAAAAGAAAACTAGGAGCAGTAAGACACAAGAAACTCAAACAAAAAATGAAAACATAACTGTAGAAAAACAAGATAAACCCACTCAAACTACAGTTACTAGGGAAGAGTTAATTCAAATAAGTAAATCACAACCTTCATTCAATATACAAAATGAAATTGTAAAATTAAAAATACCAATTCCTTTGACAGAATTGGTAAAACGTGATTTGTATAAAACAACTATCACTGAAACATTAAAAATGAATGATGGAGAAGACTTTGTAAACTTGAATGATGATCAACCAGAGTTGATTTTTGGCCCTAATGTAAATGGAAAGCATCAAGATGGATCGGTTCCTCCATTTTACATTAGTTTAACTATTCATGACCAAAGTTTACACAACACAATGTTAGATTCAGGGGCTTCACATAAACTAATGCCCAAAGCAATAATGGAAACCCTGAACTTAGACATTACAAGGCCTTACAAAGATTTATTTTCATTTGATTCTAGCAAAGTAAAATTCCTAGGTTAATCAAAGATTTGTGTGTCACGTTAGTTCAATATCCTGGTAAGAGTATACTCATGGACATTGTAGTAGCTGATATCCCACCCAAATATGGAATGTTATTATCTCGCTCATGGGGAGAAAAATTACAGGGATCTCTACGATTAGACATGTCATATGCTACTATATCAGTTTTTGGTCAACCAAAGAAACTCTATAGGGAAACATTGATGATATATATGGTGAGTAGTGCCGAAAGATGAATAAATTACCCAATTTACACTACCCCTACTGACCTAGATTCATTCATCCTATGTAACTCTGAAACCGATAATGAAATCAAAACTGAACTAAAGGAGAAAAAGAAAACACAAAACAATGACAATATCTTTCATGAATCTTTATGGCATTTAGATTTTGATGGATCAGTAAACAAACTAGGAGTAGGAGCATGAGTTTGGACAACTAATATTGAAAATAATCATGCAGAAGGCCATGCTTTTAGACTGAATTTTAAATGCACCAACAATATGGCTGAGTACGAAGCCCTCATTTTAGGACTCCAGATTATCAGAAACTTAGGAGGTGAAAGAATAGCAATAATGGGAGACTCGGAGTTGATTGTAAAACAAATTAATGGTAAATATTCTATTTAAAATCCTATATTAGGCTGATATAGAGAAACTATATTAGATTTGATTGATGATTTTTTGGAATGTAATTTCTCTGCGATACCAAGAAAGACAAACTTACAAGCACACTCTTTAGCAACTTCTGCTAGTACTTGTAATTTACCTTTTCATCCCAATCATAAATATACTGCAAAAGTAAAACACAGACCAATAATTCCAGACAACCTCAAATATTGGCAAAATCTCTCACAAGACCAACAGATTTACCACTTTATGAATAATGAAAGTGAATTTCATAATTGTAAAATAGATATAGATTGTAACATAGATCAAGATTTAGATAGTGAAATTGATTTAAATAATGTAGATGTAAATAAAGTAAAGTTTGCATACTTACTAAATTTAGTCAATTAGATATAGATAACTTAGAGAGAGTAGAAATTGATGAGATAATTGATGATGAATCTAATATATTAAATCTCAAAGATAATTTCTTACCAAAATGTTTAACTCCTTTAGAATATTTATTTGACTCAAATGACGTTGCTAGAAAACCCAAAATGGAGCCACTTAGATCTAATATTGAGGAATGTAACATTGGCACAGAGCTAAAACCCAAAATGATTAAAATTTCCAAAGCCTTACCTCAACAAGAAAAAGAAAATATATTTCTCTTTTCAAGGAATTTCAAGATGTTTTTTCTTGGAGTTATGAGGACCTAAAATCCTATGACACCAACATAATTCAACATAAAATCCTTATAAAATAAGATCAAAAGCCTTTTAAAAAAAAGTTAAGGAGGATCAACCCTGTTTTGATGTCCTTGATTGAAAAAGAAGTACAAATAATGTACGATGCACAGATAATTGCACCAATTAGATATTCTGATTGGGTTTCTAACCTAGTTCCAACCAGAAAAAAGACAGGAGAGATTAGATTATGTGTTGGTTTTAGGAATCTAAACAAAGTATTGTTAAAAGATAATTATCCTTTACCAAAAATGGATCACATTTTACAAAGGGTAGTTGTTTCTTCAAGGATTTCACTTTTAGATGGATTTTCAGGATACAACCAAATTTTAGTCCAACCAGAGGATCAAGCCAAAATAGCTTTTACCACTCCTTGGGGCACTTTTATGTATGTAAAAATGTCTTTTGGTTTAATGAATGCAAGGGATACCTTTCAAAGAGCTATGGATATAGCCTTTGCAAAATAAATTCATGAATTCTTGATGATTTACTTACATGACATTACTGTATTTTCTAAGACTGATTATCAACACTTGGATCATCTTAGACAAGTCTTTATTAAATGCAGAAAGTTTGGCATCTCATTAAATCCTAAGAAAACCTTATTTGGATTAGAAGAAGGTAAGATACTAGGACACATAATATCTAAGAAAGTAATTAGAATAAATCCTGCAAGAATAGAAGCAATTCTTAACATTAGTCCTCCAAGAAACATAAAAGAGTTACAAGCCTTTCTAGGTAAAATTAACTTTTTAAGAAGATTGATATCCAATTTAGCTGAAATAATTAGAGAACTAAATAATACGCTGAAAAAAGATTCAGTTCTTAAATGGACTATTGAGGCTAAACAATCATTTTAATCCATCAAACAAACCTTAACCAAAACCCCAGTCCTTATAAGTCCTAACTTTAAGAAGGATTTCATCATTTTTTCACTTACTTCAGAACACACCATTGCTGCAGTTTTATTGCAGAAAAATGTCCAGGGTTATGAACAGCTCATAGCTTTCTTTAGCAGAACACTTAGAGATGCCTCTTTTAAATATAATATCATGGAGAAACAAGCCCTAGCTTTGGCAAAGGCCATTAAATATTTCAGAGTGTACATTCTCTATTCTCACATCATTTCCTATGTCCCAAATGCAGTAGTAAAAGACATTCTAACTCAGGATGGTTCTGATGGTAGAAGAGGTAAGTGGATCTCCACAATTTTAGAATATGACATAGAGATAAAACCTTTTAAACTTATAAAAGGTCAAGGTTTATCCAAACTCATGGTTGAATCAAATTGTCATGCCCTAGACATAAATTTTATTGCCAAAGTAGATGATCAGGAAGAGATTGCGACTCTAGAGATCAGTGAAGCCTTTTCAGACTCACCATGGTATGAAGATATCATATTTGTATTACTAAACTTACAAGCTCCTCCTGGATTATCAAGAACAAAAGCTAGATTCTTAAAGCTAAAGGTAGTAAGATTTTGTATTTTAGACAATGTACTTTTTTGGAAAGATCATAGTGGGATTTTATTAATTTTTTTGTTAAAAGAAGAAGCTGACAAAGTATTGGAATAATTTCATGCAGGTGACTGTGGAGGACATCTCTACTGGAAGACTACTACAGACAAAATCCTGAGAGTTGGTTTTTACTGGCCTACTTTGTTTGCAGACGTTAAAAGGTATGTGACCTCCTGTCACAAGTGTCAGATATTTGAGGGTAAGAAAAAGTTGTTACTCCTGCCCTTAAAACCCATCTCAATAGAAATGTCATTTCAACAATGGGGTCTTGACTTTATTTGTGAAATTCACCCCCCATCATCAGCCCAACACAAGTGGATTCTGACAACCACTGACTATTTCACCAAGTGGATTGAAGCTATACCCTCTAGGAAAGCCACAGAAACTGTCATTATCTCCTTTTTAGAAAGCAACATACTTTCAAGATTTGGATTCCCCCAAAAGATCATTATTGACAATGCATCAGCATTCAAATCCAAAAATATGATTGAATTTTTCCATAAATATCACATTACCCTAGGCCATTCTACTGCATATTACCCACAAGGTAATGGCCTAGCTGAATCTTCAAATAAGAGCCTTGTAAACATGATCAAAAAGTTACTAGAAGATGAAAAAAGACTTGGAACAAGAAGTTAGTCAATGCCTTATGGGTAGATAGACTTACAACCAAAAAATCTATTGGTACATCTCCTTACTAGCTTGTCTATGGAATGGATGTTGTTTTTCCATCTTTTTTAGGAGTACCAGTAATAAATATTATCCAAGAATTACAAGTTGATCCAAATGACATACAAAGAATGATTAATCAAACCATTCACTTGCAGAAAACAAGAGAATAGGTTTATAATAAGTCTCAAGTTATCCAGGATAAGATAAAGAAATTTTTTGACAAATAGAGTAAAGAAGATGATTTCTACAATGGAGACAAAGTGTTAAAATGGGATTCAAGAAGAGAAGAGAAAGGTAAACATGGAAAATTTTATTTTCTATGGAAAGGACCTTATGTTATTTATGGTTATAGAGGTAACAATGCTTTTTTTTGAAAGAAATGGATGGATCAGATATGATATATGGACTAGTAAATGGCAGAATGCTGAAGAACTACTACTCCTTAGAGATAACAAATAGTTAGTTTCATTTACTTTGATCATTGTACATAAACATTGAAGATTTTAGATTGGATTGGATGTTTTCCTAAAAAAATTGAAGCTCGAAGAGAGGGCCCTAAGCTTTGAGAGGTAAAATATCATAAATATGAATAATTTTAGAGATCAGAAGACACTTACAGGGTCATCACAGTCAAAATTCAAAGGCTACTAGTCTTAAAGTTCTTGACATTTCACCAGGAAATGCCATCCCCATGTGGAGCCACTGTTAGGGTCCTATAATAATAGGATTCATAATTTTTGAATTGACTATGATAGTTTTGTAAATATGTACATACCTTTCTTTCTGAAAGTTTTTTTCCCATATTTGAAAATAAGAAAAAATTAAAAGAGGGTAAAAGTCCTAAAAGAAAGATCAAAGGACTTTGAAAAGAAAAGACCAAAAAAGAATAAAAAAATGGACCCCAAAGGAAAAAAGAGATAAGAATAAGACATGAAAGTGAGCAAGTCAAAATGCCACTACTATTTACTTTTACTGCAAGAATAACGATTATGTGCAGATAGTCCAAAATGCCATAATCCATTATCAGTTATATAGCTTAATCTTAATTTTTCATACTTTGAATTTCATGTTTTAGATAGAGAATAAAGATATGTCAAATAGTTTAAACTTGACAAATCAGTAGATAGTTAGAGAATAAATGAGGAGCTCAATAGTTTAATCTGAGCCCTCGGATGAAATAAGTTTGGACTTAGATAGATTTATGCTTTGAAAGAAAAATGGATTTAGGGTTGCAAGCTTAAATTCACCCATGCAAATGAAGTAAAAAATGTTAGAATAATGATGGGTAGGTAGAAAGCAGTTGTGCAAGACATGTAATAAAGCACCATTGGGTAAAAATTACTAATTTCCCCTCCCCCACAATGATCCAGTATTCTAAACCTTCAGTTAAAGAGGCTCAGATCATTTCTCTGACTTCTGTTGGGACCGGACCCAAGGCTTAATAGCTTATTGGTTAAAAATATTGGATTCCCTACATGAAAACCCATTTCATCAGCATATTCACCCTTTTCCCAAAAATATAAACCCTTTGCCTAAGTAAAACACTTCTTTGCTTAGAAAAGTAAAATCCCCCTTAATTAATTTCATTTTTATTCAAAAAACACTCAAAAACCCACAAAATACATTTTATCCTAAGTTTATGTGTAAAAAATCAAAATGGGAAAATTTTAAGTTAAAAATGCCTATTTACACTTTACTTAGTTTAAATTCTATGTATTTTCATTCATTATATTTTTTCATTTCATATTAATTTCTAACCTAAAGTATTAAACCCTTATATAATACCCCTCCTGTATATTATTAATTTCTTTATATAAATATCCCCAAAACCCACTTATTTACATTAAACCTATGGTTTATTTATCCCACATGCTAAATAAAACCCCCCGCTCTTTTCCCCATAGGTTTAAACATATCTTATGATTTAATTCTGCCCCCAATGGTTTTAAAACACGTATAAATGTTTTATTTAACCATATAAATATCACCCCCACCAATCAAAATAATACAAAGCTTTTATGTTATAAACATATATTTGTAACGTTTAGAACTATCCCTCTGAATAACTAAATCTTGGACCCCACCTCCTACCACCGAGCAACTCCAAAAGCTAATCTCAACCGTTCGCATCCCGACTCCTAGATCTGACAATCACCAGGGCATATCGCAATTTAAACTACGTGAATATAACCCATTTCAAACTATGTGAAATGGGTGGTTTTCCACCTTTCTCCCTCCTCCACGCGGTCAAATATTATCGGATCGCATTCGATCCAACCAAAACCAATTACCACCCAAACCCATGCGATAACTGCCTATGGTTTTCGCCTTTGAAAATCAAAACCGCCATTTGTTTCGACATGAACGCCATTAAATGCAGGCTCTTTTAAACCTAAAACATCAAATAAACCTCCAAATTGCATTAATCATAGCCTTTTCCGTGCTATTTGCCTATATTCATCCTCTCGAATGAGAAGACAAAGACCTGTGCATTGTTTTATACCTAGAAAAGCAGAAAAAGCCTCATATTTGCTGTAAAGATTGCAGAAAGCTTCCAGATTGTTGCCAGAGACCTTCAAAGATACCAGAAACTTGTTCCGACCACCTAAGAACCAGTTAAAGACCCAAATCCCTGCTCAAACAGGTATTTTCTGATAAAAACAAACCTACTATCATTTGAAAAGGAATTTCTGAAAGATTTAAGCCCAGTAAAAGCCTATTTTTCCAAAGAAAGCTTGTAGTTGCCCGAAAAGAGCCAATTCCTTGTCAGAACTTGATAAAACCTCTTTTTTCAATACTACAAATTGTGCTGGAAAAAATACTGAGAGGGGGAGGGGGGTGAATCAATATTTAGAGCTTACTGAATAGATTTTAACTTTTTCTTTACAGAATTCCATACGCGGCTTTTATGAACCCAACTCGCGTATACACGTGCATATACTAAAAGAAACTAGTGTATACTAATATAATTTTGCAGATTAGAAAAAAAAATCAGGAAAAATCTTTAACTCAGTTTACCAGTCATGCATCTGTTAGATAATCAATAAATATGTGCAATAACAGTAGTATAAATCATCACACAAGAGAAACACACATGAACACCAATATTTAAGGTGGAAACCCAATTTGGGAGAAAACCATCGTTGTTGTCGTCTCTGTCTTCAATATTTATTATATGGAAAATTGTTTACATTTTTGTACTGATGTAGACTCATATCAATATATAGGCTTCTACCTGCAGAAGGCTGCAACCTTCTCTCGTTTTCCAGCTACTACAGGAAGGTAGCTACAACCCCTTGAACTCGTTTACTAGTCAGTACTGGAAGGGAGCTTCAACCCCCTGAACAGAACACCAGATTTTACTGGCAGGAAGCTTCTACTTCCACACTGAAGGCTTCATCCCTCAGAAACACTGCAGACCACATTTCATCAATTTTCATACTGGATCAAACAGCATCAACACAACTCTTCATAAACATTAACAACCATAAAATTTACCCAATACCTCAACTAGAACAGTGAGACCACTGTAACCAGAACTCATAAATAACCCAGACTTCAGAATAAATATGTAGATGCAAACTCAACCCTGAACATTCATCAACTTAAAATGCATACGCTACTTCACGTCACTAAACCCGCGTGTATACGCGTTTTCCTTCACACCGACCTGCGTATAGCTTTGCAAATACTGATTTTGCAGAATGTAATCAGTCTCAGATCCAGATCTGAGGCTTCCAGTCAGATATCTTTTAGAAATGCAAAACCCTTCATCAGTTAGTCACCATCAACCATGTTTATTCTCTCATTGATCAGATTTGTACATAATCAACTTAACAATATATACAGTATTCAAACAACCCAGATCTATAAGAAGAATTCATTGACAGATAGCAGAAATATAGCAGGAATAACCACAAAAAATCTGCCTCAAGCTTCAAAAAACCCTAACTGTCATACGCAATTTTTCTAAGACAGATCCGCAAATATATGCGCTTTCACCACGACGAACTAGCGTATGGATCTGTGAATATGAAATTTGCAGAATGTATCAGTTCTATAGGACTTACCCAGAATTCTTCACTTTACTTCAGCAAGCATGCGCCAGATCACAAATCTAATCATTTCTTCAATAAGACATGCAGGTACATAGGAATTTAAGATCTAGAGATCTTGATCCATCATTTTTTCCAAGGGTGCATCATAACTTCCATTTTTTCAATAAGAACAAATTTCATCTCATGTAGATATGTCTCAGAGAAAATATTTAGTAACAACCCTTACATATTCACACTTTGCACTATGATCTTCTTCTCCTTATATAGATTTAGCCTTTGCCAATACTATGAGTCAAAACCACATAACAGCCTATGGTATTCTTGGACGGAATCAAATAGACAACTTAGCGTTCAATATTGTTAGCTAATACCATGGTAATACACCTTGGTACCAAAATTTTTGGAGCACAAAAGGCATACGCGACTTGGAACGTACTTATCTGCATGTATACGCAACTTGGCCTTTACAAACCCGCATATATATCCTGCAATATCAGAATTATCCAATCTTCGGGTGGTCATTACACAATTCTTCTGATAGAATATAGAGCCTCACCAGGAAGACATGTACTCCATATTTTTCCAGAGAGTTGCAATCAAGGACAACATTACAATATATTAGGACATAGGAAACACTTTGCCAACAATCTCCCCCTTTGGACTTGATGGCAACCATGAAGGTGTTTGAATGTCCCAATCAGATAGATACATTAAGCATAACCTTTATTCAAAACAAAACACCAAAATACTCTCCCCCTTTGACATCAAGGGAAAAGGATGGATCAAAACCAAAAAAAGGTCTCTCTTCCCTTGTAGAAGGATGAGCTCTGATGTGTACTCAATTTACCATGCTCCCCCTGAGTTCATGCTGGATCTTTAAACATATTTTTCAATGAAATACATGACTCAACCGAGTATGACCTTTCCTATCACCAAGGACTCATATTTACATCAATGATCCAACCAAGTGGAATTACATATTTGACTCAACTATCCACCCAAGTGGGTTTACAAATTTGAACAAGTCCTTATAACAATTTTACGTCATAGGTCTCAACATGACCTTTTCATAAAATTACAGATATGATTATTTATGACCAAAACCAAATAATCTCAAGCATGATATCATAACACAAAAACCAATCAGAATGCCAACAATGCATCCTTTTCCACAAGACAGGTGCTCCCCCTTAGCTTGTGCATCCTGAACATCTTCAACAACTAAATTATCAAAGCATCTTCATCAAGGAGATAAATATCATAGAATGATACAGAAAGATGAATACTGGAACAACAACAGAGATTACCCAACATCACCACAACTTTTCTGAAACGCTAACCCAAAGAATTTCTGTCAGCAAAACCCATACACGTTTTTATACACAGAAACTCGTGTATATACGCGATTTGCCTTTATGAATCCCACGTACCAAATTTAATCTTATGAAATCAAGCAGATCTGATCTGAGAGGCAGAGACAACTCCCAGCTTATGTCTGAGATATTCGAATGCTTCCCTGGGAAGAGGTTTAGTAAATATATCAACAACTTGTTCTTTGGAGGGAACATACTCCAATTTAACCTTTTTTTCAAGCACTTGTTCACGTAGGAAGTGATACTTGATAGAAATGTTCTTGGTCTTGGAATGCATAACAGGATTCTTTGAGATACTGATGGAACTTGTATTATCACACAAAATGGAGATGGGAGGTGAAAATTTGATTTGAATGTCTTGTAAATTTTGCATCATCCAAAGTAGTTGTGTGCAATATGATGCGGCAACCACATATTCTGCTTCTACTGTAGATAAGGAAATAGAAATTTGTTTCTTGCTGAACCAAGATACTAATCAGGGTCCCATATAGAATGCACCACCACTAGTACTTTTTCAATCATCAACATTTACAGCCCAATCTGCATCTGTGTAAGCATGAAGAGTAAGATCAGCATTCTTTGGATAACATAGACCAAAGTCCTGAGTCCCTTGTAGATATTTGAATAATATTTTTACAGCCTGAAGGTGTGACTCTTTTGGATTATCTTGGAATCGTCCAACAATCCCAACTGCATGCATAATGTCAGGTCTTGTCCTGGTTAGATAAAGCAGACTTCCAATCATGGATCTGTATTCTGGTTAATTCACTGTGGGAGAATCATCATGAGAACTGAGGTTACACCCAGTTACCATTGGTGTACTTACAGGTTTGCAGTCTTCCATCCCATACTTCTTCAGAATTTGCTTAAGATATTTTTCTTATGATAAAAATATGCCATATGTTTCTTGTTTCACTTGTAAGCCAAGAAAAAATGTTAGTTCCCCAAGTAAAGACATTTCAAATTCTTGCTGCATAACAGAAGCAAATTTCTGACTCATGGACTCTTCATTACTCCCAAAAATGATGTCATTAACATATACAACTACAATCAATAGTTTATCATTTTCAATTTTTGTGTATAAATTTCTATCAGCGGATCCCTTTGAAAAACCTTGTTGATGAAGATATTTGTCAAGACGATAGTACCATGCCCTTAGAGTTTGTTTGAGACCATATAAAGCCTTTTTAAGTTTTCAAACAATTTTTTCATCATTTCCCAAAATGAATCCTTCTGGTTGTTCTATATAAACTTCTTCTTCTAGATCACCATTGAGGAAAGAAAATTTAACATCCATTTGATAAACTTTGAATTTTTGAAAGCTTGAAAAGGCAAGAAACATTCCTATGGCTGCAAGTCTAGCTACAGGAGAAAATGTTTCTTCAAAGTCTATACCTTCTTGTTGAGCATACCCTTTACAAACAAGTCTAGCTTTGTTTCTAATAACATCTCCATTTTCATTTAACTTGTTTTTTAATATCCATTTTGCTCCAATAACAATTTTATCATGAGGTCTTGAAACCAATTCCCAAGTATGATTCTTTTTAATCTGATCAAGTTCTTCATTCATGGCTTGAATCCAAAATTCATCTTTTCTAGCTTGATTGACATTCTATGGTTCAATAGTGGATAGAAATGTCAGGTAGCTAGGAGATCCTACAAGAGTTCTTCTTGTTTGGACACCTGATCTCTTTTCTCCCAAAATTTGAGATTCTCGATGATTCTTTTGAACATACTTGGATGGAGCCTTTTCAGATAGATCTTCTTCTGGTGCTTCATTGGGGTCACCTTCTATACTGTTGCTATTTGATGCATGAAGATATACATCACCATCATCTTCATTTGTTGTTGGTATTTCCCCTTTTAGAACTGAGAGAGACTCATCAATTACAACATCAATGCATTCAACAATCTTTCGAAGTCTTTTATTGTAACATTTATATGCTTTAATTCTAGAAGAGTAACCAAGAAATATTCCTTCATCTGCTCTAGGTTCAAACTTACCAAGTTTTTCATCATTGTTCTTGATAAAACATTTGCTTCCAAAAACTCTAAAATGCTTTACAGTGGGAAGATTTCCATACCAAAGTTCATAAGGAGTTTTATCACTGTTTACTTGAACATGAGATTTGTTAAGAATTTTTACTGCAGTATGTGCTGCTTCTCCCCAAAATGTATCAGGAGTTCCATATTCATCAAGCATAGCCCGAGCCATTTGTTGAATTGTTCTATTCATCATTTCTGCCACGCCATTTTGTTGTGGGGTTCCAGCAACAAAAAATTGTCTTTTTATGCCATGATGTTCACAAAAATCAAAGAATTCATCTGATATATGTTCTCCTCCTCGGTCAGATCTAAGACATTTGATTTTTAGATCTAATTCATTTTCAACCAAAGCTTTGAAGATCTTAAATTTTTCGAATGCTTCATCTTTATGCTTCAATAACCCAATCCAAGACATTCTAAAGAAGTCACCAATAAATAAAATACAGTATTGTTCTCCATGTGGTGATTTTTTCCTTACAGGACCCCATAAATCATTATGTATAAGTTCAAGAGGCTTAATTTTTTATCCTTCTTTAGCATTAAATAGCACTCCGGTTTGCTTACCGAATTAGCAAGATTTGCATATGGTACTTTCAGGAAAAGTGATGCTGGGAAGATCACGAACAAATTTGAGTCTGCTAGATTTGTTGGTTTGAGAGAAACTCAAATGCCCCAATATTCTATGCCATAACTAATTTTCTGAATATTTACCCAAGTAACATTTTTCTTTTCAACCTTTCAATACATACAGATTTCTTGGTGTTCTGGTTCCTTTTATTAATGTTTTTTTTGTGTCAAGTTCACGGACCACACATTCTTTTGAACTAAAGAAAAATTCATTTCCTTGATCACACATTTGACTCACACTCAACAGGTTATGTTTTAATCCATGCACATACATAACATTGTTAGATTTTAACTTTTCTTTTATAAAAAAAGAACCTTTTCCTTTAATGACAACAAGAGTATCATTTCCAAAGGTAACATTCTTTTCTCTCTAGAGCATTGTATGCAAGGAGTTTATTTCTATAACCTGTCATGTGTTTTGATCATCCACTATCAATGTACCATTGATTTTCTTCCCCTTCTGCAAATAAGGCTATGCCACAGTTCTCAACCTGTAAGACCTTCTTTCTCCATACCTTGGAATTTGAAGGTATATGCTCTTTTGGTTGAAGTTTTCTCCTGCATTCAGATTCTCCATGACCAAAGTTATTGCAATAAGCACATTCAATTTCATTTTGAATAGGAGAAAAGTTGTTATAAGTATTCTTCTTTATTCCAATCTCATTTCTTTTCTTTCTCGATTCTGTGGTCATGATGGTTTTGTATGCAACACATTGAACAACTTTATGGCCAAAATTATGACATGAGAAACATTGCCCATTAAAGAAGAAATTTCTACGATCATGAAACCTTCTATTTGTGTTTACCTGCTGATTGGTATTTCTCTGATTGATATTTCTGCTATTCTTCTTCAATACATTGAACAACTTTATGGCCAAAATTATGACATGAGAAACATTGCCCATTAAAGAAGAAATTTCTGCGATCATGAAACCTTCTATTTGTGTTTACCTGTTGATTGGTATTTCTCTGATTGATATTTCAGTTATTTTTCTTTGTATTGAAGTGGTCATGCTTTACCTTTGAAGTTTCTTTGTTCTCTTGCTGAGTGATGGAATGTTGTAGGCTGGTTTTAGCTGCATTTAGATAGCTTGGTGCTGAAGAATGAGAGGATTCTCTGATATATCCAAGACCTGTCTTTACAAAAGGAGAGCGTTGAACCTTGATAATTTCATCTAAGGTTTCAGTTCCTTTAGCAAATCTAATATTTAAAGTTTTCTCTTTCATTTTCCTTTCTTAGACTTACTGTTTGGTCAATTTAGTGTGTCCTAAATTGCTACATTAATTTATCAATCCGGGATTCGTAAGATGATGAAGTGTGGCGCACTATATGTGCAAGATAACCTATTTCTTACCTTTTTGTCATTTTTGGTTTTCTAATGTGAGATGGAAATTCTAAAATAAAAACAAGTATGGTTATGATTGTTCAAGGCAATGATATCCTTTATAATGATTTACCAACTTCAAACTTAAAAAGGAATTTGAAACATACAATGACAAAAATTGAAAGGAAATGAAAATGTGCTGCTAGCCTAATAAATCAAATAGTGAACTATTGAGCATGAAAACCAAACTATCCTTGCTGCTGTCTAAACACAAAAGAAACTATGCTTAAAGAAATCCAAGAATTGCAACAAAGTAAATCTAAATCAAATTACATCAACTTATATTCTGATCCCTCGCCATTAGTCCAGCTATGTCTTTCGGAGGTAACCATAAACAACTTGAGCAATCTGATATCTAATTTGCAGAAAAAGAAACTAATATCAAACTACACACTCATACTTCAATCCCGCACCATCAGTCCAGCTGTGGCTTTCAGAGGTAACTGAAAATGACATGAGCAATTTAATATATCTAACTTGCAGAAAGTAAACTAATATCAAACTACACACTCATACTTCAATCCCTCACCATTAGTCCAGATATGGCTTTCGGAGGTAACTGAAAATGACATGAGCAATTTAATATATCTAACTTACAGAAAGTAAACTAATATCAAACTACACACTCATACTTCAATCCCTCACCATTAGTCCAGCTATGGTTTTCGGAGGTAACTGAAAATGACATGAGCAATTTAATATATCTAAATCTAACTACTGAAGCAAATGTGCAAGACTGAAATAAACAAACAGTGTTGGAATTAAACAAAAACTAAGAAAAGTAAATTAGCAGCAGAACAATATTGATTCCATGTCATTAGTCAAAAGATATGCAAATGCCCGGGCTGCCTATTTGTAATCTGAAACAAGAACACTGATCAGTTAACAACAACATAAAACATGAAAGATTATGGACAAAAGTAAAATGTAAAGCATGAAAGATTATGAACAGAGATGAAGAATAAATATCATGAAAGATACAATGTATAAACACGTGAATGACTTATGGCACAATGAACTTAAAGAAATAAAACAAGAAACTATACAGTAATGCACAAAACCTCAGCGTGTGCAGGGGCCCTCTGCGCAAACCTCGGGCAACATCCTTCAAATACGAATTACGCTTGGAAACAGAGTCTTCTTATATATTAAAATGCAGTCATAACAAAGAAATGATATTACAGCACAGTGGCAACGCAATTACATTACAGAGCTATATGGAGGCTAACTATTATGCGTATGAAAACGCGTTATTTATAACAAAGGTGATATAACTAATTCCCTAAAGTTTGTGCTGATAGAACCACGTGAACCATCACGTCCAGAGATCCAGCATCATGGCCACGGTGAGGAGTAAATCTATGAAGAGTGGATGTTGGATTTGGCTTATGGAGCCGTGTACAGGTGTTGATGTGTCTCCCGTAAATTAGAAACGGTCATACAAATCTTCACGTGATGAGAAATAGAGTCCTGTCACCGTGGGACTCTACGGTTGACTTCCACTTGGCTACCTTTGACCACAGCCTCCTTAGGTGAATTTTCCCGAGCCAATAGGACACAATCCATGTCCACATCATTTCTGACTTGCCCATGTGGCTTGAATTGCCAGAAGACACCTGTAACATAGACTTTCACAAAATGGCTGCGGAAAGTTGCAGCAGCTGCGGAAAGTGGCAAGATTCCGCAGCTAAATGAGAAAAAATCTAAATCAAACAGCAGACACAAAACATAGTTAAAAACCATTTAGATGCTCTTTTACAATTGATATGCAATGATATTGACAACTTAGAAGGTTCAGGTGAATGAAAAAGGTCTAGAAAGGTGTATAGGAAAGATGCAGATTTGAGACTCAACATACCCCCACTGTGAAGGTGTTGCATGTCCTCATGCAACAAAAATTTTGATAATCCTTCTTCAATTCATATGCCTTGACACTTCAGCCAGTACATCCAGTCCTCTCCTCCTCTTCCTTGGTGCTGCTAACATCCTGGGCTTTTTCATCAAGCATCTGAATTTGATATTAATCAGTGCTCTGCTTAACTTCTGGCATTTCCTCTTCAATTTCTTGTTCTTCTTCTGCCATAGTCCCAGATGTAGCATGGTATTATCAAGAATGATTTTTTCCAATTTACTTTGTTCCTTCAATGTCTCATTTTCATTTTTAATGTGTCTATTTAAAAGCTCTAGCTCAAAGACTTCTTGTTTCAGTGATTGGAATAAATCATCTTGTACTGTGTGAGGTTGAGTGGACGAAGTACTGGGACCCGTAGCTACTCTTTCTAAAGATTCTATATAATCATATAATTCTTGTTGCTTTGGGTCTATCTCAGGTGTCGTTTTTATTGGGTTGTCCCCAAAATGCCGTGGAGGAGAGTTGTCTTCAAAATCTGGCTGAGAAGGACTCACATTAATGTCTGGCTGAGAATAGGATGGACTATGTTCAATGTCTGACTGAGAATGAAATGAAGTAGGTTCACTGTCTGACTGAGAGTGAGATGGACTATGGCCAGCTGGGGATTGTTCAGATGTTTCTTCCCCCAAATCAATAAAATGGGGTCCTTTCATTTGTGTTTTCCTCAACTTTCCCTTAAGCCTGGAACTTCTTCTCACACGCTGTGGACCACTGTCTTTTTGCTTTTGTTTTCCTTTCCCTTTCTTCTTGGCCATAGATGACTGTTCTTGAAGGTGAACTAGTCTTTCAGATAACACTTGATTATCTTCTTCGGAAGAAGGGGTTTGATGTATAGCCTCAATACTTTTTCTCTCTTTTGATGTTATTGGCTTTTTGCCCTTGGTTTCTTTCTTCTTCCTTTTTGACAGTCTTTCTTCCCTACTAGTTCTTTCAATTGTAGTAGTAGGAGTACTTTGAGTTTCATCATTTGTTCTTTTTCTCCTACTCCTTCTTGATGTGCTACCTTCAGGAATTTCTTGAGGTTCCTCAAAGAAATTTCTAATCAAAAAATGTTCCCATGTATCCTTCTTCTCTTTTAACTGTTTTTCAATCAAAATTTTTACAAGACCATGGTGATATAGATGTGGTTCTACATCCCCTAAATGCTTCTGAATAGTCACAGACATCTTCTTCAAACTATTTAATAAAAAGTATGGCAAGTTGAGGGTTTGGTTATCTATAAAATTCATCAGCAATCGGGTATGGTACATATACATTGACCCAAAACGGCCCTCACAGATGATAAATTTTTGAACAACTAGCAACAAAGTAGCCCATTCCTCTTTCAAAGCATCAACAGGAATTCCTCTTTTAAAAATAGCTATGTCCATACCTGGATTATGTAGAATTACTCTCCAGGCTTCATCACTAATGCTTTTATTCTTAAACCAACGTTCACCCTCTTGAAGAAGTTCTGTGGCAGATGCTATAGATGCCTCATTCACCGTAAACTTAAGGTCTCCAATCTCTACCTCCAGGCCATTGAAAGACCTTGCAAAATCTTTTGTCACCTCTTTATGGTAGCCTCTAAACTTTTGGATAAAACGCAGCCACTTTGCCTTCTTCGATATATCCCTGACTTGCGGGTATCCTTCCATGAATTTAGGTCCCTCTGGTTCTGCTCTCAACAATTTACCCATCCTTCTTTCTGCTCTTTAAAAACTTGCCTGCGTGAGGAGGTTTCAATGGAAGTAGGATCGTTGAATGAACAGAAATGAGCACGATGACTGTAGGTAGATATCAGAGAGTGGGTATACAGATTGTAGCGTAATAGAGAATGAAATGGAGTGAAGGGGAAGAGAGAAGGGTTACGTGAGCACAGCAGAAATGCGGCTGTGAGATTAATAGAACAATAGGAGGAGTATAACACATCTGGTAGTGTTTTAAAATTTGGTGGCTGCAGAATAAATGTAAGCACGTTTATACAACGGCTACGGATTTTATGCGGCTGAAAGAAGCCGTAGTCAAATCAACTACGGTTCATTGTCACAAGTGGAATATCGGAGTATGAGTGAAGATCGGAGGTTTAATTATGGGACCATTTGAGAATGAATGCACGGATTGTGGGAGGATTGTACAGAGATCATGGAGTGGTTACGGAAGTTTTCAATACAATCATTGCACATAATGGAGCTTATGGTTTAGAACTATATAAAAATGTGTTTTAAATGCTATTTGAAATAAATTTTTACTCATACCTTGGAATTCTTGCCATTTTTCCTTGGTCTTCAATTAGTTGCTCCTCATTGATATCTTGAATGCTCCATGTCTTCATAATTGGTCCTCATACCTGCATTTTATTTCATGATTATGGAAATAACATCTAGCTGTACATTCTTTTGAAAAACAGAGTGGTAGCTGCGAAATCTACTTCTAGCTGCGGAAACTGGTGTCAGCTGCAGAAACAGATGTCAGCTGCGGAAACTGACACAGCTATTATTTTGGTGAATGGAAATGAACGGATGACAATTGACTAAATGGAAATGGTCATGAAAGAGAATGAAATGGTCATGAAAGAGAATTTTATTGGTAAAATGGAATGAAAAATGAAGTGAAATGGAATGAAGTGGAATGGAATGGAGTGGGTTGTTACAAAACTTGTGAAATGAAAGAGAGATTTTTTTTTTTGGAAAATATAGGGTGTCAGGTGTTCCTGATTTTCACCCAATATTTTCTGTATAAGACTGCCAATCAGTGATTGGTTTTCAGGCTTATACAATTTTTTTTTTTTTTTCTTAACTGAAAATAACAAAAGCTAGGCTGGTGGAGAAGAAGAATTCTTTTGTACCAGCCTGATTGCAGAATTTTCTTGAAACATTTTGACAAAATCCTCTTTTGAGAGTGGCTTATGATAAACTTTCAATCTATGGCCATTCACAATAAGAGGAGTTTGAAACTCATCAATGGCCTTGATTCTTACCGCTCCATTGTTAAAGATCTTGTCAATCTCATATGGCCCAAGCCAATGAGTCTGAAATTTTCCTTGGAAATATTTAAACTTGGAATCAAATAACAATGCCCAATCTCCTTCTTGAAACTTCTTCTCTTTGATGTACTTGTCATGCCATTTAGCTCTTTGATATTGAACTAGATCAGTTCTTAAAATTGCTTCTTGTCTGATCTCATCTAGCTCATTCAGTTGCTCCATTCTATGCTTTTGGGCTTCTGATAAGTCCATCCCCAACTGAACTGCTATCTTGAAGGTCTTGACTTGGAACTCAATGGGGAGCAAGACTTCTTTCCCATAAACAAGTTCATAGGGAGAATGTCTTGTTGTATTTCTCCATGTAGTTTTGTAGGCCCACAAGGCTTCAGGAAGCCTTTCTGCCCAATCTCTTCTATGTAGATGAACAGTTTTGGTGATGATACTTTCGAGAACTTTGTTAGTAGACTCCACTTGACCATTTTCTTGTGGATGGTAAGGATTAGATCTTCTATGCTTGATTTTGTATTCTTCCATCAGCTTCTCCACCAGATTGGATGTGAATTGGCTTCCTTGATCTGTCACAATTTCTCTTGGAACACCAAAGCGAGTAAAAATATCCTCATAAAGAAAATGAACAACTGAATTTTCAGTAGCAGATATTAATGCTTTGGCTTCTACCCATTTAGTAACATAATCAGTACAAACCAATATATACTTCTTTTGCTTAGATGGTGGATTAATAGGTCCAATGAAATCTAAAGCCCATTTTCAAAGGGTTCAATGAGTACCTGTGGTTGCAGTGGCATTTCATTTGAAAGGGTAGGTTTCCCTACTCTTTGGCAGCTGTCACACCTTTTGACATATTGTTTTGCATCTTTGAAGAGGGAAGGCCAATAATATCCTAAAGAGAGGATTTTATAGGCTGTCCTTTTGTCTGCAAAGTGTCCACCGCATGGTTCATCATGACATGCCTTAATAATATCAGGCATTTCATCTTCCCTGACACATCTTCTGATCACAAAATCCGGCCCTGTTTTAAACAATTCGTTAGAAATCCATGAATATTTTGAACTCTCCTGAATAATTTTTCGTTTTTCACTTGGAAATAAATGTGAAAGCAGTTTCCCTGTAACCAAATAGTTAGCAATATCCGCATACCAAGGAGTCTTAATAGTTACTGCAAACAAGTATTCATCAGGAAACTTATCCTCTACAGGAAAATCTTCTTTAGTATTCTGAATCCTAGACAAGAAATTAGCTATTGTATTTTGTTTCCCTGGTGTATCCAACACAGTAATATTGAGTTCTTGTAAAAGTAAGAGCCATATTGTCACTCTACCATTAGTAACAGGTTTGTTCATTAAATATCTAATTGCAGAATGGTCAGTATGAATAAAAGTTTCATAGCCTGTTATATAATGTCTAAACTTATTGATTGCATGAACAACAGCTAAAAACTCTTTTTCAGTCACAGTATAGTTTAACTCTGTAGGAGTCAAATTTTTACTGGTATAATAAATGGCATAAGGAACTAAATCTTTTTGACCCAACACAGCTCTAAGAGTTGTATCTGAAGCATCCGTAGAAATATGGAAAGGGAGTTTCCAATTTTGTCCTCTCAAGATAGGTGCTTCAGATATTCTTGTTTTCAAAGTTTCAAAGGCTGATTGACAATCAGGATCCCATTTAAATTCAAAGTCTTTTGTAAGCAATTTGAAGAGTGGAGATTCTATTTTAGTGAAGTTTTCTATAAATCTTCTATAGTAACCAGTAAATCCTAGAAAACTTCTAACATCTCTTTGAAAAATTGGAATAGGTAACTTGGAGATGACTTCAACTTTTGATCTATCAACCTTAATCCCATCTCCTGAAATATGATGTCCTAAAACAATACCTTCAGTAAAAATCATAAAGCATTTTTCATGGCTTAATGAAAGGTTTGTTTCTTTACATCTTATAAGGACTTTTTCCAAATTTTCTAATGCCTCTTCAAATGAATTACCATAAATTGTAAAATCATCCATATAAACCTCTACACAATCATGCATTAGATCAGAAAAAATTCCTAGTACTGCTCTTTGGAATGTTGCAGGTGCATTACATAACCCAAAAGGAAGCACTTGATAGGCAAAAGTTCCCCATGGACAAGTAAATGTGGTCTTATCTTGATCTTTAGGTGCTACCTGAATTTGATTATAGCCACTAAAACCATCCAAAAATGAAAAGTACTTTTTACCTGCTAATGTATCTAATACCTTATCGATAAAAGGCAAAGGAAAGTGATCCTTCAAAGTTGCTTTGTTCAATTCCCTGTAATCAATGCATACCCTCCATTTACCATTCTTTTTAGGTACTATAACCAAAGGAGAAACCCATCGGCTATCTGAAATTGGATAAATGAAGTTTACATTGAGTAGTTTTGGAGCTCTTCTTTCACTATCTCCCTAAGATTTGGATTCATCCTTCTTTGAGGTTGTCTGATTGGTCTACTGTTTTCCTCAATATAGATATGATGGATGCAAGTCTTAGGATCAATACCTTTCATGTCGGTATACTCCCATGCAAATGCAGTAGAATGTTTTTGCAAGATTTTGGTTAGTTCTTCTTGTTGTGACTTTTCCAAATGTTTGTTGATATTTAATGTTTTTCCTGGAAAAATCTCAATAGTAGAATTACCAAACTCTTCCATAGAGTAAAGAGACATTTGTCTTGATGATAAATATTCTATGTCAGATTCCAATTGAAATTGTGTGGGGTCATATTCTGAAGATATCTCAAAATTTTCTAATGTGTTCAGAATTTGACTATCCTCACTGATTTCAGAAATGGTAAAGATAGGTTGTATAGTGTCCTCATCATCAACCCATTCATTGTCTCCTACTTTTGTGATTGCTTTTGCTGGAGGATACAAATTGAATTTCTTTGTCGAATTACCATTAGAAATGTACATATCCCTAGATCTACAACTAATGAAAGCATCAGCTGTGGCTAGCCAAAGTCTTCCTAAGATAAGTGGGTGCCCTCCTAGATTACTCTTGGGAGTCAAAATCATAAAATCTACTGGATATTCCCTAGAATCTAAGGAGACTGAAATATCTTCTAATACACCATCTGGTTTAATAATTGATCGATCTGCAAGTTGCAGTAAAGTAGGTGTAAAAAGAAGGTTAGGAAGTTTTAGCTGTTCCATTGTCTGTCTACTCATAATGTTGATAGCAGCCCCTAAGTCAATCAATGTGTTTGGAATTTCTATCCCATTTATATGTGTCTTGAAAATTGGACTTCCTGGATCTACATACCTTTGCATGGTAAATTTTCCCATCATGATATCTGCAATTTTTCCTACCAGGTGGATTCTTCTTGTGTCTTTTAGTTTCCTTCCTGGTCTTTTGAAACTCAACTCCTTTATTGTTTTTGCTAGAATAGGAATCTCTCGAATGGATTGTAGCAAGGGAATCTTGATACAAACATTCTTCAATTCATCTAGAAAGTCATAGTTAGGCAACAAGATTTGTTTTTCCACCCCCTTGTCAATTTGTAGTCTTTCAGGAAAAGGAGGTGTAGATAAAGATGCAAGTTGCTCAACTATAGGAGTTGTGGGTGTTAACTTTTCTTTTTCTTTTTGAATGTTTGAATTTTGAAGAGATTCTTCCTCAGAACCCTTATTGACCTTAAGAGAGTCCTCCTCGGAGGTATCTTGCTCTTGAATATCTATAGAAGGTTTTTCTAAAACTCTACCAGATCTGAGTTGTACATCGTTGAGAGGAACAATCATATAGGTAGGAAATTGTTGTCCTTATACCATGTAAGTATTCTGAGGATTCTTATTGTTAGGATTTGGAAATGGCTGAGCTGGAAGTTGATTTGTCTTTTGTTGGTATGGGAGCATGAGTTGAGGATTTGGATTTTTTTGAGAAGTTTGTTGTTGTGGAAATGGCAATGAAAGTTGTGGATTTGGGTTTGGAAGTTGTGGAGCTTGTTGATTTTGAAAAGATGGAGGATATTGATAAAATTGAGCAAATCTCCCATAAGGATTTTGCATTCCTTGTAC
Organism: Pinus albicaulis; assembly: GCA_034641835.2. NCBI lineage: Eukaryota > Viridiplantae > Streptophyta > Pinopsida > Pinales > Pinaceae > Pinus > Pinus albicaulis. The sequence goes on along the minus strand of CM076575.1, from coordinate 772,334,797 downwards.
CCATGGCTGATATGAATTTTGATGTTGGGGCCAAGGTTGTTGCCAAGGAGTCCAATTTGGTGGGATTTGAAGATTCATAGGGTTATTAAACCCTTGAGATTGTTGTCCCTGCCAAGGTCTCCTTGCGACAAAACAGAGAGATTCTATTGAATTTGGATCTTCTTGAAAAACAGCTTTGAGTCCAGAGATTGAAGGACAATCCTTGATTTCATGATTTTCTGAGCAAATCATACATGTTTCTACAACTTTTGCATCCAAGGGACATTCCCTTAAAGCATGTTTCTTTCTACATTTCGGACAAAAGATGGCTAAAGCATCTGTTTCTGCTTTCTGCTTGTTTTGGATTTTAAGGGTATCTAGTTGTTCACTAAGGCTCCCTAAAATATCAGTTTTAAACTCATCAAGCATGTTACCAATCTCTGCCCTACTTACTGATCCAGTTGCAGATTTGTTAGCCCTAATAAGAGAAGGATCCCTAGGCCCTTTTCCTGTTTTAGATTTTCCTCTTGAGAGATGGACACATAGTTTTGTTATGTCACGAAGTGGAAGTTGAGAAATGTCTCCTTTCCCCATAATGTTTAAAATATCTATCCATTCATCTCTAATGGCTTTTAATATGAGGGCTTTCAAGGTTTCTTCATCTAAGTTGCTCATCTTTGCTCTTTTTAAGTTGTATTGAAATCTTTCAAGTAAATCTTCCAAGTTTTCATCTTCTTTTTGCATCATTTTGAACACCTCATCCTTGTGATTGGTGGGCATACAATAGTCCAAGTATCTATCCAAGAATGTTTGTTTCATATCATTCCAAGTCCTAATAGATTGAGTGGCTAATCCCATGAACCATTTCAAAGAAGCTCCCTTCAGTGTTGAAGGAAACAGTTTGAGTTTTTGAGAGTCTTCCATATAGTCATAGGTTCGGCACACGACTTCAAACTCAAACAGAAATGTTTCAGGATCCTCACTTCATAATCCATAAAAGTTGGGGAGGACAGATGGTGAGATATTTTTCATTGTTGTATGAGTTTCCTCATCAACTATAGGGAATCCAAACAATTTGTCTCCTTCCCTATTTCTTCCATTATTACCTTCACCATTGTTGTCTCCATTGTTTCCTCCTTCTCTACCTCTACCTCTAAATCCATCTATTATTTTCTCTGCCATGATAGTTTCTTTAGAGTCCTTAAAGTCCTCTGGTTCTTCTATCAAGGGAGGATGAGAGAGAGTCTCTTCCTTTTCTAAATGAGAATTAGTAGGTGGTATAGGAGAATCCTCTAATTCAGCTGCTCCTTGAATTCCAAAAATCTTAAGGCTAGGGGTAGATGGTGGTGAATCTTGTCTATGCCTTGAAGAAGATGGAGTTGTGAAAATAGAACTCTTGGCTTTAGCTATAAACCTTCCCCTAGAATCTCTTGCTCTATGCATGTCATTTTTTATTTTTTATTTTTAAAAGTTGGGCTAATAATTCTCTTTCTGATCTTCCAGGTCACACTAGGTGCAAGAAGAGAGCATACTTAAGAAATTACTAAACCAATAACTCTCTTTTCTGATCCTCCAGATCACACTAGGTGCAAGAGGAGAGCATACTTCAAGAAGTTATCCAGTTTTCCCTTATTTTATTATTTGTTTTTTTCTTTTTTTAAGAAATTGGCTACCTAGTTACACTTCCCCGGCAACGGCGCCAAAATGTTTGTTCAATTTAGTGTGCCCTAAATTGCTACCTTAATTTATCAATCCGGGATTCGTAAGCTGATGAAGTGTGGTGCACTATATGTGCAAGATAACCTATTTCTTACCTTTTTGTCATTTTTGGTTTTCTAATGTGAGATGGAAATTCTAAAATAAAAACAAGTATGGTTATGATTGTTCAAGGCAATGATATCCTTTATAATGATTTACCAACTTCAAACTTAAAAAAGAATTTGAAACATACAATGACAAAACTTGAAAGGAAATGAAAATGTGCTGCTAGCCTAATAAATCAAACAGTGAACTATTGAGCATGAAAACCAAACTATCCTTGCTGCTGTCTAAACACAAAAGAAACTATGCTTAAAGAAATCCAAGAATTGCAACAAAGTAAATCTAAGTCAAATTACATCAACTTATATTCTGATCCCTCACCATTAGTCCAGCTATGGCTTTCGGAGGTAACCATAAACAACTTGAGAAATCTGATATCTAACTTGCAGAAAGTAAACTAATATCAAACTACACACTCATACTTCAATCCCTCACCATCAGTCCAGCTGTGGCTTTCGGAGGTAACTGAAAATGACATGAGCAATTTAATATATCTAACTTGTAGAAAGTAAAATAATATCAAACTACACACTCATACTTCAATCCCTCACCATCAATCCAGCTGTGGCTTTCGGAGGTAACTGAAAATGACATGAGAAATTTAATATATCTAACTTGCAGAAAGTAAACTAATATCAAACTACACACTCATACTTCAATCCCTCACCATCAATCCAGCTGTGGCTTTCGGAGGTAACTGAAAATGACATGAGTAGCTTTATATTCTGGAATTAACCACCTAAACAAATGCAGACTCAAATAAACAGTTAAGATCATAATGAACAAACTATGAAAAATAAATAAAGGGAACAATATTGATTCCATGTCATTAGTCAAAAGATATGCAAATTCCCGGGCTTCCTATTTGAAATCTGAAACAAGAACACTGATCAGTTAACATAAAACATGAAAGATTATGGACAGAAGTAAGATGTAAAGCATGAAAGATTATAAACAGAGATGAAGCATAAATACCATGAAATATGCAATGTATAAACACGTGAATGACTTATGGCACAATGAGCTTAAAGAAATAAAACAAGAAACTGTACAGTAATGCACAAAACCTCAAATAAGGGCCCTCTCCGCACGTAATTCCTCGCAACAGCCTTCAAATACGAATTACGCTTGGAAACAGAGTCTTCTTATATATTAAAATGTAGTCATAACAGAGAAATGATATTACAACACAGTGGCAACGCAATTACATTACAGAGCTATATGGAGGCTAACTATTATGCGTATGCAAACGCGTTATTTATAACAAAGGTGATATAACTAATTCCCTAAATTTTGTGCTGATAGAGACACGTGAACCATCACGTCCAGAGATCCAGCATCATGGCTGCGGTGAGGAGTAAATCTATGAAGAGTGGATGTTGGATTTGGCTTATGGAGCCGTGTACAGGTGTTGATGTGTCTCCCGTAAATTAGAAACGGTCATACAAATCTTCACGTGATGAGAAACAGAGTCCTGTCACCGTGGGACTCTACGGTTGACTTCCACTTGGCCATCTTTGACCACATCCTCCTTAGGTGAATTTGCCCGAGCCAATAGGACACGATCCATGTCCACATCATTTCTGACTTGCCCATGTGGCTCGAATTGCCTGAAGACACCTGTAACATAGAATTTCACAAAATGGCTGCGGAAAGTTGCAGCAGCTGCGGAAAGTGGCAAGATTCCGTAGCTGAATGAGAAAAAATCTAAATCAAACAGCATACACAAAACATAGTTAAAAACCATTTTAGATGCTCTTTTACAATTGATATGCAATGATATTGACAACTTAGAAGGTTCAGGTGAATGAAAAAGGTCTAGAAAGGTGTATAGGAAAGATGCAGATTTGAGACTCAACACTTACTATTTCACATTCTAATTTCTCATTGTGCTTCTCCTTTTCTATAAGCTCATTCTTTAGAGTATCAATGGAAATTTTGTTTTCTTCCAAACATATTTTGAGCTGATTAATTTCTTCAAGAAAATAATTTTCTTCTATAGCATCCATAAAGGTATCTTTAGCCTTAGTAGAGTCTTTTTCAAAAGCCATGAGTAGTCTAACATCTTGATCAGATTCTCCTTCGTCACTATTTGATAGTCCATCACTATCTTCATGAGTATAATAATTTTTTTCTATTGATGAACCGATTTTTATTTCCTTTTTCCACTTCCTTTCCTTTTTCATGTTTTTCTTTATAAGGACACTTAGAAACATAATGACCAACCCTTCCACAATAAAAACATTTAAAAGGAAGCTTACCTCTGAACCTTCCTATGCCAAGTTGTAGCTTCTTTACGAAATTTATCTCATCTTCTTCTTAAACATACCCTGATCCTTCTTGTTCTTCTACTTCTTTTCCTTTTGCAGCAGCCCTAAAGACATCTTCTTTGACTTCAGATGGACCTCCTTTTCTCATTTCACAAGCAGTCAGAATTCCAGAAGTTGAACAATAGTAAGAGTTTGTAGACCCTGCTTTTCTTCAATAGTAGACACTTTAGACTTGAATTTGGGAGTTAGAGATCTTAAAACCTTTTCTACCAGAGTAGTGACAGTTATGGTTTCACCCAGATTTATCATACGATTTACAATAGCATCTAGACATAAAAAGAAACTGGCAATGCTTTCCTCATTATGCATCCTGAGATTTTCATATTGAATTCTAAGAGTTTGGAGTTTAGCACTTTTTACATTTGTATCACCTTCATAGCTTAGAATGATTTTGTCCCATATCTCCTTTGTTTTATTCAACTGCATGACTTTGACAAATTCTGATTCAGTCAGACTTCCCAATAATGCATTGACCGCCTTTGCATTGGTTTCATATTTCTTCCTTTCTTCTGCATCTGTTGGAACTGATGCTGGATATTGATAACCTCCTTCAACTATAGCTCATACATTTGCTCCAAGAGACTGAAGATAGGATATTGTCCTTGTCTTCCAGAAGATTAAGTTGTCTCCGTTGAAGGGAGGAGGTCTGATAAATGATGTCCCTTCTTGATTACTCATCTTAGCTGATCTTCCTTCTAGCGATTAAGCTTCTTAAGAAGGACCTGCTCTGATACCAATTATTGGAAAAAATACTGAGAGTGGTGGGGGGTGAATCAGTATTTAGAGCTTACTGAATAGATTTTAACTTTTTCTTTACAGAATTCCATACGCGGCTTTGATGAACCCAACTCATGTATACACGCGCATATACTAAAAGAAACTAGCGTATACTGATATAATTTTGCAGATTAGAAAAAAATTCCAGGAACAATCTTTAACTCAGTTTACCAATCATGTATATGTTAGATAATCATTAAATATATGCAGTAACAATAGTATAAATCATCACACAAGAGTAACACACATGAACACCAATATTTAAGGTGGAAACCCAATTCGGGAGAAAACCACCGCTGATGTCGTCTCTGTCTTTAATATTTATCATATGGAAAATTGTTTATAGTTTTGTATTGATGCAGACTCATATCAGTACGCAGGCTTCTACCTGCAAAAGGTTGCAACCTTCTCTCATTTTCCAGCTACTACAGGAAGGGAGCTACAACCCCCTAAACTCGTTTACCAGTCACTACTAGACAGGAGCTTCAACCCCTTAAACATAACACCAGCTTTTAGTGACATGAAGCTTCTACTTCCACACTGAAGGCTTCATCCCTCAGAAACACTGCAGACCACATTTCATCAATTTTCATACTGGATCAAACAGCATCAACACAACTCTTCATAAACATTAACAACCATAAACTTTACCCAATACATCAACCAGAACAGTGAGACCACTGTAACCAGAACTCAGAAATAAAGCAGACTTCAAAATAAATATATAGATAGAAACTCAACCCTGAACATTCATCAACTTAAAATGCATACGCTACTTCGCTTCACTAAACCCGCGTGTATATGCATTTTCCTTCACACCAACCTACGTATAGCTTTGTAAATACTGATTTTGCAGAATGTAATCAGTCTCAGATCCACATTTGAGGCTTCCAGTCAGATATCTTTTATAAATGCAGAACCCTTCATCAGTTAGTCACCATCAACCATGCTTATTCTCTCATTGTTCATATTTGTACATAATCAACTTAGCAACATATATAGTATTCAAACAACCCATATCTACAAGAAGAATTCATTTATAGACAGCATAAATATAGCAAGAATAACCAGAAAACATCTGCCACAAGCTTCAGAAAACCCTAACTGCCATACGTGTTTTTGCTAAGACAGATCCGCATATATACGCACTTTCACCAGGATGGACTAGCATATAGATCTGTGAATATGAAATTTGTAGAATGTATCAGATCTATAGGGCTTAACAAGAATTCTTCACTTTACTTCAGGAAGTATGTGCCAAATCATAGATCTAATCATTTCTTCAATAAGACATGCAGGTACATAGGCATTTAAGATATAGAGATCTTGATCCATCATTTTATCCAAGGGTGCATCATAACTTCCATTTTTTCAATAAGAACAGAGTTCATCTCATGCAGATATGTCTCAGAGAAAATATTTAGTAACAACCCTTACATATTCACACTTTTCACTATGATATTCTTCTCCTTATATAGATTTAGCCTTTGCCAATACCATGAGTCAAAACCACATAACAACCTATGGTATTCTTGGATGGAATCAAATAAACAACTCAACGTTCAATATTGTTGGCTAATACCATGGTAATACCCATTGGTATCAAACTTTTTGGAGCACAAAAGGCATACACGACTTGGAACGTACTTATACACGTGTATACATGACTTGGCCTTTACAAACCCGTGTATATATCCTGCAATATCAAAATTATCCAATATTTTTTTGTTCATTACACAATTCTTCTGATAGACTGCAGAGCCTTACCAGGAAGACATGTACTCCATCCTTTGCCAGAGAGTTTCCATCAAGGACAACATTACAATATATTAGGACATAGGAAACATTTTGCCAACAAACTGTTTTTTAAGAAAAAATTGAATTAATTGTAGCCATTGCAGACCTTATAAGACTCTGAATTTTCCCAGAAATCCTTTGCAGGTAACCCCAACCCTTCTGCACCCAATTTGAATCAATTTTAGCCCAATATTCACTGAAAGAAGTATAAGAAACCCTTGTTTCTTATTTCATAAACCCGTGAGACTCTGAAGAACAGTTGAAAGCCAAAATTGAAGGTTGAAATCCAAGAAAAAACCACGTTGTACCTATTTTTATCCAAATAAATTCTATCAAAAAACACTTTTGTAAACCATTTAATCTTACAAAAGAATCTAAAAAGCCTAAAAATAGAGTTTCGGTTATCTAGAAAGCCTAAAAAATGTCAAAATCCAATCTAGCTATGTCCTCTAAGACTGCAATCATTGTAAATCCTCTACAACCTCCTGTTGTAGACATTGAACATACACCTTTAGCAGATGTGGACTATAAAATAGCAGATCCAATAGTCGAATTCAATCTGTTAGACCTCCACTGCTGGAGTTATGAAAATTCCTTAGATCAGGTTTAAGAAGTCCAAATTTGGGAGTAAAACCTACCCAAATATGTTTTCCCACTCACTCATCAATGCCCAGAGGTTATTAGGTTGTGTCAGAGCTATTATTCACCTGAACAAAGAGAAATGATGAATGCAAACAAAGAGGTACTGTTTACAATTACTGTTGAGTCCATAAACCAGATGTTACAACTCAAACCTGATCCCAAAGCAGTTCCTTTGTCAATAGAAGCACTTACAAAGTTATACATTAGTATTTATTTTCCCAAAAGGTTTCAGATTTTCAAGTGTTCATGCCTTTACATGTTGAAATTCCACAAATCAATCCTCCATATTCTACTTCAAAATTTATAGAATGTTCAAGGCATGTCATATCCATGTTGTCATTTATCCTAGGATACTTTACAGATGAGCATATAGATGAGTCAATCCTAGGTTTCTTATCTACCTTTGCACCACAAAAGCCTCCTTCTGTCATTTTAAATTATGTTGAATACATAGCTGATAATATCTATGATCATCTTGTCAAGTTTCCAACTGAAGGAGTATTTAGATATACATAATTTCTTCTCCATATGTTTTTATACTTTCAAGAAGACAAGTTTCCTATAACTCTTCAGAAGCTTGATATAGAAGAAAATCCACTTTCAGTCATCTTTTGGACATCTTTGATTAGAAAAGAGTCCACAGAGTTCACTTACGCAGAGTTTGTAGATAACTTTGTCCACCCATTGATAAATATGTTGAAAAATACAGTACAACCAAGAATCAGTGATGAAATGAAGAAATTTTTACAGCTATCAGAGCAAACTAGAACTGGAGATTGGTATTTATATGAGAAACATACAAAAATTAGAGTTTTTGGGTCCAATTTGTTACCCTATAAACTACCTAAATATGTGCCAATGAGATTCTTTGCCTTGGATTATATTAGGAAAATCCTAAGTTATGGTTCTATCAACTTTCTAGCAGCCAAAAAGAAGACCCAGTTTAAGTTGAAGAATCAAGTAGGACCTTTTATTTGTAATCACAGAGATGCAAGACAAGAAGCAGAAAAACAATTACTTGAGTACATATTTGAATAAATCTTCTCATGGAACTATGATCCACAAGGAATACTAAGAAAAATGAGGGTTAAGTGTAACTAACACCTTATATTCATGAGAAAAAACTAGAGATTTAACAGTATGTCAATCAAACTGAGTGGCTAGAAAACACTTTGGTAGATGCAGTTAAACAGGGTGATACTAGTCACACCTTGAAAACTGCAAATCAAGGAGAGAAAGATACTAAAAGAGTCAGATAAGAAGGTACTTACATTTCTGAGACAACAACTGAGAATAGGTTTAAACTTAGATACAATAAAAAGGCTAAGATCAATCCAGTTGATAAAGGAAAAGTGACCATTGAAGTAGAAGACACAGATGTTCCAATAACAAATACAGATGCTGCTACAGCCATTAAAAATGAACCACTTACAGAGAATCTAAATGAAGAACAGCCTAATAATTCCAATACACAAGTCATAGAGAAACAACAGAGTATGGAGGCATCCTCCTCACAGACAACAAAAGAAAATGATCTTGATATTAGGGGAAAATATAAGCAGATTAAGACAAAGAATGAAGAAATAAAAAATGAGATATATTCTCAATATTTGAAGCAAACAAGTGTCCAGAACAGATTTTTATTATATTTTGACTATTCAACTAAAATTTTGATTATTTCAGTGCTTCAACCAACAGTCAAGACTCCTAAGACAGTTGCAGATTACAATAAAGTTGATCTTGAAGTGGCCACAGAAAGTATTCATGCACTAGATCAGATTGAATTTCATAGGAAAAGTTCAGAGATGTTTTATTCTTCTATAACTACCAAGGCTATAAGTGTTCAAAAACTTCAGAATACAATCATAAACATGAGAGATCAAATGAAAGTTGACAAAGCTTCCTCATATGCTAAATATCATAGGATTAAATCTTTAGAAGAGTTGGTTATCCAAGTAGGATATGATCCTGAAAATTTCAAAGCTACAGAAGAGTTAGTGAAGAAAAAGAATGTTGATATTGTAGCATTGAGGAAACAACTCAAGCTTCCACCAACTGAACATCCACAGGCCAAAGAAATAGTGCAAGAAGAAAGCCAAAAGGATGATATGATGAACATAATTTTACAGTTAAAAAGACAGATAAAAGAGATGGAAATACAAATGGACAAGCTTTTCCATGAAAGAGAAACCACAAAACCATAGGAAGATCCTACATTAATTCCCATGGTTACATTAATTCACATATTTATATATTTCCATGATTAACATTGAGTTAATTAGAGAATTTTTAAAACAATATTTATAATAATAAAATAAAAATCCATTGTAACCATAAATAAAATTATATAAAATCTACTTTATATAAAATAATTTTATATCATTTTTTTATGAAAAATAAATTAAAAGTAAAAAACAAAATCCTGGAAATGTCAAATTATTTCAATTTTTAATATGGAGTTCACTATATATATATATATATATATATATATATATAACATTTCAATGGTTTGATGTCACTTTGAGAAAAACTTATAGTTCCTTCCCCAATTCAACATAGAGTTGGCACTTCGGTCTTTAATGGTGTTTTGTTTAGTTTGAGAGAAATGTGTAATTCCTTATCTGCTCAATATGAAGTTAACACTTGGCCCATATGTTTTTGTGTCTATAAATAAATAATATGCACTAGCAATTGTTTATGTAACTTTAACAAGAAACCCATTCTTCACATTTTCATTTCATGTCCTTATATAAAACAAGTCAATGTTAGTAGAATTAAAGTTGGAGATATCCTGGACATCTTTGAGAGTGGAAGAAAGCATGAGTAATTGGAATTATATATATATATATATATATATATATATATATATATATATATATATATATATATATATATATATAATCCTTTCAATAATTTCATGTTATATTTTTTTATGGTATCTAGTGGGCTAGAAACTTTAGAGATTTTAGAGATGTCGATATTCTCCCATAGTGAAGTCTTAGTTGGAAAAATCATTATGCTAACTGAGGAATTCAAGGTGTATTCAAAGGATAAAATCACAAAGAATCCAATGTTGGTAAATTTGGATAGGAAAATCCCTTTGGGATTTTTCAATGGAGCAAGCCAAGGTCATCCTCCTATGTGTGGTGTTGGCACCATTCTCTATCTAGGTATAAGTCGTTTCATATTCATTAGGTATTCTCCAGGAAAAGGCTCCAATAATAGAGTGGATTTTATAGCTATAAGGACGTTCCTTATGGTTGTATCCAAAATAGGACTCAAAAGTTAGAAAATTGGTAATGAATGACTAAAAATTGGTTATCGATTGGGCTATAAAAAAGTGAATGTGGAGAATGTTTATATCAACTCTTTGCTTTAGTATTTCCAAGAAACAATCCAATCATTCCATCATCTCTCCTTTCATCACATTTATAGGGAATTAAATATGAAAAAATATGCTCTTTCTAAGGATGAAATGTCCCTCCCTCTCAAATCTCTAGGCGTACAAAATTTTAATGGTGGGGAGGAAATTGATTATAGGGAGTTTTGGTTTTGAATCAATTCTATATAGGCTTATGCTTGATGTGAGAATAAATGTTGGTGTTTTCTTGCAAGATTTTGATGTAATCCTAAATTAAGGATGATAATAATATATGTCAAAGTACCTATTACACAAAGGATGTATCAAAATATGAAATTAGCCTAGAAGATACATATTTCATTGAGATAAAATTTTCATGTTAATCCTCTATTTGGACAACAACATGTTTATTCATCCCTTATGAATATACAAATTTTCTTTTCTTTGGAAAAAATATATGTAAATAAATATTATAAATACATTCTAACTCCATATCTATTATGAGTGGAGAGGTATCAAGCCCCTTTGTGTGAAAATATATCATCATATTGGCATTAGAACAAAAATCACAAGTTTCAACAATTTTTGATATTCCAATATAGGTTTCCCCCGGTCACATAGGTGTTTAGGTATAGCATCTCAAATCATAATCCCTTGATATTTTGGTTTTTAAACTCATGCGGTGATCATTTTTTAAAGAGCTTTCCGGATTATCCACAGTGCTAGAGAATGAGTGTCGATGTTTTGAATCCCAACGGGGATCCATCATCAGGACTTTCTTTGAATGAAAAAATGAGAGAAAAGACTTAGACCATTAATAGAGGTAGAAGTAGATTTCTAGAAAAGAGCCTACCAAAAATTTTATAATTTTATATTTTTAACAATTTTATTTTTTTAATAATTATCATAATTAAATTCATAATAATTTTTTTTTTTTTAAGTTCTATTTTAATTTTGAAGTCTAGAAAAACTTTATTATTTAATTTTATTTAAGGTCTTAATAAAAGGTTTGTGGACGACACCAACATAAAATGGGCCCACGGTAAAGAAAATCTGGAAGGATTTTTTAATCACCTCAATTCCATTTCCACAGAGATTAAGTTCACAATGGAGGTCAAAGAAAATAGGAGCATTTTTTTTTTGGACGTTCTTGTCACTAGGAATGATGATGGAACGCTTGGGCACCAGGTGTTTAGAAAGAAAACCCATACTGACAGTTATCTCCATGCTGAATCCCACCATCATCCGGCACAAAAGTTTGGTGTCCTTAATACCCTAGCCGTCAAAGCCATGAGGATTTCTGATACCAAACACCTGAGCGAGGAAATCATTCACCTTTCAGCCATTTTCAGAGATTTAGGTTATAAAGATAGGGATATCAAAAAAGCCCCAGAAAGAGCTAAGGGTTCAATCTTACCTCAGAATCGCCATGAGCATCAAGAAAATATGAGAAGATTTGTTCTACCATACATTAAGGGGGTTACTAATAAAATAGCCAAGCTCTTGAGAAAGAACTATATTTTCACTCAATTTTCAGCATTAGGGACTATTAGGCAAAAGATGAGATCAATCAAGGATGGCATAAACCCTGAACAACTTAAAGGAGTGTACAATATTAGTTGTTCATGCGGGAAGAGTTATATCTGTGAGACTAGGCGTTCACTTTAGAAAATACTTAAGGAGCATGGAGCCGATATCAGATATGAACGATCACGCACCTCAGCCCTTGCAGAACACTCCTCGAAAACCAAACATCAAATACGTTTGGAAGATGCAACAATCATTGCGAAAGAAGAGCACTATCAAAGAAGGAAAATAAGAGAGGCCCTGGAGATCATAAAGCATCCAGATAATCTTAATAGGGATGGTGGAGTTGAAATTAGTGACACTTGGAGACCCCTTCTTCGACAGATTTGTTCCTCCAAAAACACCTGCCAGTGAGGTATAGTTTTCAACCCCAGGTATGTCCCTCCTCCTTTGGATTCTAATTTAATTTTTAGTTTTAATGAACTAAAATTCTAATAATTATCCCTATTAATTAATTTTTATTTGGTTAAAATAAAATTTAATTAATTAATCAATAATTATTAGGATTTTATTCTATATTCCTTTATAAAAAAAAATTCCTTACCTAGTTTTCCTTTTTCCTAGCTCAATAGGTCTTTTTTTTTTCTTTTTCTTTTTTTAATGAAAATAAATCTTTAAAATTTAATATTTAATAAAATTAAATATATAATAAATTAAAATGATATATTTAATAAACTTAATATATCCTTTTAATTCAATTATATATTTATATTTTATTAAAACCTTTATTAGATTAACTAATAATAAATCACCATCAATGTTTTTTAATTTTTAGCTAGCTTTTACCTTATTAAAATTTAAATAAATCTTTAAAATTAATTATATAATAAAATTAGATATACAATAAATTAAAATGATATATTTAATAAACTAAATATATCCTTTTAATTCAATTATATATTTATATTTTATTAAGACCTTAAATAAAATTAACTAATAAAGTTTTTCTAGACTTCAAAATTAAAATAGAACTCAAAAATAAAAAATTTATTAGGAATTTAATTATTATAATTATTAAAAAAATAAAATTATTAAAAATATAAAATTATAAAATTTTTGGTCGGCTCTTTTCTAGAAATCTACTTCTACCTCTATTAATGGTCTAAGTCTTTTCTCTCATTTCTTCATTCAAAGAAAGTCCTAATGATGGATCCCCGTTGGGATTCGAAACGTCAACACTCGATCTATAGCACTGTGGATAATCCGGAAAGCTCTTTAAAAAATCCCTTGATATATTAATATATCAATAAATACACATGTTCATGGAATTTCTCGATATCTGGTATAATGGCTCACAATTTGAGCACCTTGTCACATGGTACGTAAGGTTTATCTCCTAAAGGCTAACCACCCTCAACATATTAGCATATTGTTGTAATATCAAAAGTGAACGGTTAAATATTTTTTGATATTTTGATATATTTTCTCTTGGTTATGCTCCTAGTCATGGAATAACTTAGTTCTAGCTCTAAGGGATTAGAGCCATCGACATATTAGAAACTAAAACATTTTGTGGTGCACAAATGTTGAAATCTGTTGATATTCTGATACCCAATGCCTAGGCTCTATCAATAGACAGAAAAAATTCCAACTAATGAGAGACAAATTTTTGGTCATTTGTTCTTAAAAATTTTAGGTTTTGCAAGGTTTTCTAATGTTAATAGTTTTCACTAATTTCTTGATATTTGAGTATAAAAGGCCAAATGTGAAGTTGAACTCTCAAGTATCTGATATCCGCAAGTCACAATTCTGAGTAACCAAATTGTTTTTTTTGCTCCTAACAGAAAAATTTCAGGTCAAAGGTTCTTGAAAAGTTGAATTTTTTAAGTGTTTTTTATTGTAGATTAAGTTTTGGGTTTTCATCGTGTTATTAATATAACAACACTAGGACTCATTATATTGGCATATGAAGTGGTTCTAAGGCACATATGAGCTAATTATTTAAAATGTTTGTTTGAAGGAAGCACCAAGTGTTCAAAGAGAAATAAGATCTTGCATAACACTTTATTGTATGTAAAAGCACAAATTTTGAAAGTTTGGACTAATGGAAGCACCAAATTAAATATGTGTAACACCCTCCTCCCAGATTTTCCCAAGCTAACTGGCCCACTAGGGTAAACATGTGATGAATAGTTATTATTATATGATCCAACTCCCCAATTATAGTTTGGGAAGTGGAATGGAAAAACCATAACCAAAATGACCTTCCTCAGGAGCTACAGGACCCCAGGGACTAAGAAACCACTTCAGGTGTCCAACCCTTGAGTTAAATTTCTTTTTAACTAAGCTATACACTAGCTTTCATGAAAATCCCTCCATGCGATTGTAACCATCCAATCGCTCCCATAAGAAGGGAATCCATGCGACTACAGTATTTTTCAAGCAGGTCTGTGCCAGCGACCTCGAATTTTTAGCTACTATTTTAGGGCTAGAACTCAGGCCTCTACCCAAAACTTGATGAAATTCTCATAAATGATAAAAACAAGAAGACAATGCTTAAATAAGGACCTGACCTGAATCATCCTAACCATGAGATACATTATGTGGAACACACTATGAACATGTAATCTACAGGTCATATAAACACATATGAACATGTAATCTACAGGTCATATAAACACATATGAACATAGGGACCTCATACTTATCAAAGGTTTGTCAAGAAGGTCTGATTCCATATCATAATAGCCAGAATATCATCTATTAGGTCATACTTTCATTATTCCTTCATTTACTAATCAAAACATGATGAGATCCATAACTAAAGTATGTCATAAAACCATGCTTATAACCATCATATAGCCAATAGATAAACAGTGATAAAGCAAACATTATAATCACATAATAATAAGTACATTTACATGTAATACACAAGAGGAAAATGTCTCTTATTAACATATTCAAAATCCAACCAAGTTAGGGACTTCAACGTACCACCTAACAATATATTGGGTTGAACCAAATATTTCCTTCATCCAATCACCTGCGTGCCATATTCCAATCATGAATGTGAGACTCACAACAAAACCAATCAGGGATTCCTTAGGATTTACCTTGTATCCCGCCATTACGGGTCAAGGGATTCCTAGGCCTGAAACCCTCATATATACATCATAGCTTTTCCTTGTGTCCCACCATTACCAGTCAAGAGATTCCTAGGCCAAACAATAAACATACACTACATGATTTACCACAATATCACCATATACTGGTCAAGGGATCACTAGGCCCTAAACAAGCATGGATTCCTTCATATTTCTCCACCTAGACCATGAGGAATTTGCATGTCTCCACCCTCATGCTTTATCGTGTATCCCGCCATTTACCGGTTAAGGGATTCCTAGGCCTTTGGGAATTTTATTGATACCACCCCACTCAAATTATTCTTATGGATATGTGTAATTCTTTCCATGATCGAAATTGAGTTTAAATATGGCTTAAAAAAATATTGACAATAATATTTTTTTCATATGTGACCATAAATAAATTATTTTAAAATCTGCTTTAAATCAAATAATTTTATATCAACTTTGTATAAGAGAGAAATTGAAATTAAAAAATTTATTATTATATCATCGGGTGTTTTTTACTATTCCTGTATGAGAGGAATGTGTAACTTTTTCAATTCTTAATATGGCTTTCACAAGTTACACACACACACAAACTACCCCCTAGCATGAACAATATATTCTTCACCTTTCCATAAAAATTCCATCATGTAAAATAGTTATTAGGATAATGTTATGAAATTAAATTTAAATATATCCTACATATGTTTGAGTATGGAAGAATGCATGAGGAAGTGGATTTCAGACAAACGGTAAATTCATTTAAAGCGTTTCCTATTATATTTTTATGGTATCTGGTGGGATGAAAACTATATTGAATTTACAGATGTCGATATTCCTCCTGAAGTTCTAGTTCGCAACATCATCAAGGTAATTGAGGAATTCAAGATTGATTCAAAGGATAAAATTCAAATGAATATGGTGTTGGTAGATCGAGACAAGGAAATACCCTAGGGATTTTCAATGGAGCAAGCAAACATCATCTTTCTGTTTGTGGTGTTTGCATCATGTCCTATATAAGTATAATTCATTTACTATTCATCAAGTATTCTCCATGAATAGGCTCAAATAATAGAGTTAACTTTATAATTTCAAGGACTATCCTTGAGGTTTTAGCAAGAAGAGGGGTTAAAAAAATACAGATAATGGGTGACATGAAACTAGTTACCAATTGGGCTCTAAAAAATGTCAATGTGCAGAATGTTCATATTGGCTCTTTGCTTCAAGATTTTCAAGAAACAATCCTATAATTTAATTAGCTCCTGTTTTGTCACATTTGTAGGGAACTAAATATGGAAGTCGATGCTCTTTCTAAATAGGAATTGTCTCTCGCTCTTAGTTCTCTACGTAAACAAGAGTTTCATGATGGGGAAGGAAACAAATTCCTTGGAATTTTTGTTTTGACTCAATTCTATATAGTCTTATGCTTGATGTGAGAAGAAATGTTCATTTTTTGTAAGTTTTTGATGTAAACCTGAATGAAGGATGCTAAGTATAGATGCAAAAGTATCTTTTGTGTAAATGATGTATTAATAGATGAAGGTAGCATAGAAGATATGTATTCCTATTAGACAAAAGTTTCATATTATTACTCTTTTTTGGGTAACAACAATATACAACTTTTTTCCTTTGGAAAAAAAATATATGTAAAGAAATACTATAATTTAGCTTAACTCCCCATCTACAGTGAGTGTAAAAGGATAAAGCCCCTCTAGGTGAATACTTATTTTATATTTACCAAACAAAAAATTGAGAAAATGTTTGCAACCTTGAGGGATTTGATCCCTTTCCACCCAAGATAGATCTAGAGTTAAGATGGATTTTGGTTAAAATATTTAAATTTGATCCCTTTCCACCCAAGATAGTATGGTGTTAAGATGGGTTTTGGTTAAAAAAAATTAATGGGTGTTACTCCCTGAAAGAGATGTGCAATTCCTTCATATCTCAAGAAGGAATTGACAACCAATGTAGATTCATATTAAATTTGTATCTATGACGAACCAATGTAGATCCATATTAATTTGAAATGTACCATGAGTGAATAAGGGATCAAATCCCTCTAGGTGAATTTTTGTTAAATTAAAATAAACATGAGAAAATATTTTCAACCTTAAGGAATTTGATCATTGTTAGCTAAAGATAAATCAATATCTAGGGTGATCTGTGTTAAAATATTTCAACTTTGGATCTATCATAAATCAATGTAAATCCATCTTAAGAAAATGTATTAAGTTTGAAGAAGGGAACACCAAGGATCAAGTTCCTCTAGGTGAACTTTTTGAGGTTAAAAATGATTGAGTAAATGTTTACGACCTTGAGGAACTCCATCCCTGCCAACTCATGATAGATCAAGAGCTTAGGTGGATCTTAACTCATGACAACTCACTATGAGGGAGATCGTTAATTCCTTTCATGTTCAACAAGGATTTGACATGTGGTACTTACACAAACACACATCTATAAATAACTAGTGTAGATACAATGAGGGAGATGGTCAATTCCTTTCATGCTCAATAAGGATTTCATATGTGGTGCTTACAATAAAACACATATATATAAAGAACTAGTGTAGATCCATTTAAATTCGGATCTATCATGCCTCTCGAAGAAATGAAGTCACCTGAAAACAATATTAATTAAAAATTTTGAATAAGGTTGACAACCTCAAGGGAATGTTGAAATTCAAAGGTAAAATGGATTTACAATGGTAGTTAAAAAATTTCAATGGCATATTGCTCCCTTTTCAGGGAGATAAATAGTTATTTGTATGCCTAGCAACATAGAGTTCACAAGTAACATATAGATAAAGAGATAGCAAAAATGTAAACTCATTTTTAACTTTCAATCTATTATGTAAAACAAATCAAACCTTTTAAAATAAAAACATTTTAAATTAAGTAAATTTAAATAAAGGTAAATCTTCTGATATCAAGCCTTTTAAAACAAAAATATTTCCAAATTAAGTAAATTTAAATAAAGGTAAATCTTTCCATATAAAAATAATTTCTAAATTAAATAAATTTGAATAAAGTTTACATTTTCAAAATATTTTATTTTTTTACACAGTGGAAAAACCTATCATCTTTGTTATCAAAACAGTAATGAGGGCAGTCATCTCTCACCGTTATCCGTGAATGCAAGATGACTCATCATCGTTATTCAAGGAAAACCATGCCACCTGGAATGACTCATTTGTGGTTCATAAAGGGGACAAGCATTCACTAGGCTTCTA
Organism: Pinus albicaulis; assembly: GCA_034641835.2. Classification (NCBI taxonomy): domain Eukaryota; kingdom Viridiplantae; phylum Streptophyta; class Pinopsida; order Pinales; family Pinaceae; genus Pinus; species Pinus albicaulis. The sequence continues at coordinate 772,316,203 of CM076575.1, read as the reverse complement.
GATGCTTCTCGGTCTCGGGTCGTTAACTTGTTTCCTTAATTCCAAGGAGGAAAACAAACTCTTAGGGCGATGTGGTTTTCTTTGAATAACAGTGATGAGTCAACCTACATTGGTGAATAGAAACGAGTGATGGTTGTCCCCATTATTGGTTTGGCAGATGAAAAATAAAAATATTATCAAGTTAAAATTAAAATTAGTATATATATATATATATATATATATATATATATATATATAAGATAAGAATATAAAATAATATTCAAAATATTGAGTTAACAATTATTTAGCTCAAAATAATCGATAAATATGAAATAAATTACAATAATTAAATTCTTTTGCATCATGTTAACAATTATTATGGAGTTGTGTGTGCGCCCCTAATCTAATTAAAAAATTAAATCGTTTTCTTTTGCTAGAATTTAGAAATACAATTTTTAGCAAGATTGTGATTTCTTGTTATTTAAAATACACTTTTAAATACATAAATGGATTTAGCTCCCTAGAAAACCCCTATGGCACTTAAACTTTCCAAATTAAACGACTTAAACTTATGATTCTTAAAATTTTGACTCAAATTGACTAGGAAAAATACGTGGAAAAGGATCATTTAGGATCATTTTATCTATTAATTAAACTAAGCCTATAAATATATATTTGTTTATATATCACCTTAGTTTAAATTTAAACTTGACATATAAAATTCTAAAATTCTTTTTTGTTTATGATATAGAGGATTCCTTTTTAACTAACAATTTTATTGTTAAATTTTACAAACCTATATATACTTTAATCTTTTATTACTTTGAAAAATATTATTTAAACATTTTACTAATTTAAAAAATGGTATTTAAAATAGATATTAAAAAATAACTATAAACTAAAAATTCATATATTAATTATTTATAATAAATTAATAAATAATTTAACTAAAAAATTCGTCTGGAGGGTTAGCTCAATTTTTCGAGTCTCTTTGTTATCTAAAGTTTGTCAAGAAGGTCTGATGCCCTATCATAATAGCTAAAATATCATCTATTTGTTCATACTTTCATTATTCCTTCATTTACTAATCAAAACATGATGAGAGCCATAACTAAAGTTTTTCATAAAACCATGCTTATAACCAACATATAACCAACATATCAACATTGATAGAAAAACCATTATAATCACATAATAATAAGTACATTTACACATAATACACTGTAAACAAAAATATATCTTATTAACATATGAAAAAAACATTGTTACCGATGAAACGGAAACTATTACCTCAAAATGGGAACTCTAGCCCAAAAAGACTCAAAAAACATGAAAAAACACCCCAAAAACAAAAAGTGTGTATTCCAAAATGCATTTGGTTTTTTCTCAAGGTCAAATTTCAACATTTTATAAAATTATGCTAAAAACGAAATTGTTTCTTGAAAAAGGGATTGAAAAAACACCCTCAAAACAAAATGAGTTGATGCTGGAATAACAAAAAAAAAATTGTGTCACACTTTTGACACATTGTAACAATGGAATTAAAGACAACATATTAGGACATTGAAAAATCGTAAAATTCTAAATTTTTTGATAGATGATGTTAAATATAAACAAAATCATGTCTAAAGGGCTTATCATTTTGAACAATTTTTATCCATGTTGTTAAACATAAAATATCTTGACTCTAAACAACCCAAAAATTGTAATTATTTTCAACCATAACATTAAAGATAAAATTTCGTAGCGCATAAAAACCTTAATGACAAGTTGTAAATCTCAAGTTTTTAAATCTTAAGTTTTCAAGATACTTGAACCATGAAATTATGGAGAAATTATATGACTTAAACAATTTTTAAAAATGAACAAGTAAATGAAAAATTTATTATTCCAATAGTAATTCTAATTTTAGAGAAAAATATATCTCTTTTAAAATCTTAGCATAAGACAAATTTAAATCTAATTGCAACCAAAACCTAAAAATCAAGCATCAAAACAAAGTGTCCCCTGTCAATGAGGCATATAATTTTTAAAATTTTTAAAAGTATCTTATACCAAATGGTTACAATACATAATATCATGGTAATATCACTGCATAATCTAAAAATTCAACATTAATTTCTATTTTCTTTTTTACTTTTAATTAAAATATCAACATTGGTACATTGAATATAACATAAATTATTTTTGTAATTCATTTTTGCGCTGTGGATATTCTAAAGAGATTAATTTTTCATAATTAAAACATATAATCCAAAAAGCATAGAGATGCCTCATAACTTCATGAAAAATCAAATGGAAGCCAAAATTTTGATTTCAAGTTACCATGCAAACATCAATTATATAAAAGTGTCTTAGACAATTATTCAAAATCAACCATAGGTTCTAGCACACCATCAGAACCTACATCTTCAGATGAATGAATCAATGCAGATGAAGATGATCCATATTCTTCTCGTTCATCAACTAGTGCTCCATCTGAGTCAACATGCATGCCCACCATTTCAGAGTTCAAATGCCCACTTTCTGCAGAGTCCCATCTCAACAATAATTGTTCAGGTAGCAATTTCTTCAAAATATTATGGTCTTCAACTAAAGAATTCCTCTCTTTTTCAAATTAAAGTCATACACCAGTATGTCAACATCCTCCAATTTTAAGACATCTGTGCGGCGACGATTTATATTTGTGCCCTTTATTTTTCTCTTTTTGCCAAATTTTTTTTCAACTACCATCTCTGGCTTGTACACACCATTGAAAGGGTGGGTACTTGTGGCATACCAATGTACATCAACAGCTGTAATATCTTCATTTTCATTAATGACCTTTCTAACCTTCGCAATCCAAAATGGATAGCCAAGTGGATCTTCATCTGCTAACACTGCTATCATGCAACCCTCCTTAACATCCTGTACAGAACCCCTGTAAAGGTCTTCCATGGCTTCATGTTGTGTGCGTGATCTTCTAGAACCAATATATATTTCTCTTTCCTCTACCTGTGGGGAAATAATAATAGCTTGAGGCTGTTGTTGTTCAAAAATGTGTGTTTCCTGATGTTCATTTGGCATATTTTGTGGCCAAAAAAATTGAGTCTTCAAAAGCGTATCCACATTTATTGATCTTGAAATCATATCACTTTGATTACTAAAAAAAGACTCCCACCAAATTGAATCAGCAACATCGAAGTACTCATATGTATCTCTAATACATCTTTTAATTTCCTCCAGACATTCAGAATAATTTATGTCTCTCTTATGCCTTCGTGGATTATGGAGTTCAACAACTAACTGTAATAAAAATATCTTTGATGAAAATATTAGATGCTCTAGAATGAACTTCAAAAATTCTAAACCTAAAGATGGCCCCCATTCTGCAACAGTTGAATACTTCTTTCCCTATATAAGTGTTATCCCATCAATTTTTTTGATATGAAATTGATGTTGGAAGCTAATGTCACTAAGTTGTTCAATGCATTGCTCCTCACCATGTGATCCCAAAATAAACCTTCACATGTCAATAGTTTCTTCCAACACATGAAAAATAGGCTCTGGAATGTACGATTTCTTAATACATTCAATTAATGATGGTAGACTTCCAACACCTTTCCTCCTCAATGTTACTGAAAAACGATTGAACATTTGATCAATATGATCACGAGTTTTCCCAACAAGAAGGAAACCAACCTTTATCTTTTTAAAAATTCCCAATTCAACGAGCATGTTTAGATACCCAAAAAGAACTTGTTTTTTGTTTTCACGACTTGTGTTGTCTAATTGTAAATACAAAAATTCAGGAAGAATACCAGACCAATGAGTAACCACATCATGGATTATAGTTATGGTCAGATTTGTATCATTGTGAATATTTGGAGTTGTGAAGAAAACTCTTGGAAACATCTTCTCATTAAATACCATACAACCAACCAAGTGAAACTGAATGAAATTTTCCTCCTGTAATTTTTTTGGCGTGCGGACAAAAGGTGGAAGAAGTGTTTTCTTTTGGTCCATACCATAAATTATCAAACCTAGATATTTATTTGGATGATCATAACACTTCTTTCGATGTTTATACAGCTTTTTCCTTTCACTTGTTTGTTTATTTCGATGCTCTTGAAGTTCTTTAACAACGGAATCTGTACATAAAATAAAAGAAACATATGAATAAATATATTTTCATAGTTGATAACTATCCAATCTTAAAAATCAATGTTTTGAACGCATACCTCTTTCTGCCCCTTGACATTTATCTCTTTTTGCTTTAAGAGAAGCACATGTGCTGCAAACCCCCATCCTTGTCTTCTTAGGAATATGAAAATTGTTGAATTCATTTTTCCATAACCTTGTAAAATAAGAATATGTAATAAAATTACCAAATCCTCCAACATCTTCTGCATAATCTCTGTATAAGATGAATATTTCTCATCTCGAGAAATTATCTGGAATATATATTGTTTCTTTATTTGGCATACACTCTCCATGCTTTGAAAATAAGTCTTTCATCCATGTCTTAGCCGTATTTTCAAACGGCCCAACCTCTTGTTTATAACGTACTTCTAAATAATATGTGGGATCCTTTTTCAGTTTTTCTTGGATTCTTGACAAACAACAATTACCAATTGAATGCAACATTTTGAAAGCCTTTCTACAGAGCAATACATTCCCAATATGATAATCATAACCTGCTAGTGTAGATTGCATGCAACCCACTAAATATGAATTTTGCATGCTTTTATTCATTGACATATATATTTTCCTTATCTCTAAAACAAAGTTGAAATCCATATGTTTCAATCAATCCCTTCGACAACAAGTCACTTGAAATCAAATGAATGACATAACTTCTTTTTTTGAGATATTTTTTCCTCGCCCTTGTATAACTAGAATGTTTTGGATTGATATGAAAAGTTATACTCCTACTCCTAGTTACAATATTTTCTTGCAACGGCTTCATCATTCCATTATCCTTTGTAGAAGCAGTTTCATCACCATTAGGAGGAGTATTATCACCACTATCATCATTCTCAACACAGTTAAGAAATTCATCAACATCATTGCCTAGAAAATTTTCATTACCATCATCACTTGAACAAAACATTTCACAAGAATCATCTGCGCTTTTGTAACCCTGACTTAGACGAAATTCTTCACCATCTTGATCCATTCTTTCAAGTTCTTCCCTCGGAGGATTCAATTCTTCATCACCATGAGATTCTTTGAAACAATCAGTTAGAGAAAATGCATTATTCAGATATGTGCCTCTAAAATTATCATTTGAAAGAAACTCTTCATCCTCCCCTTCCTCAGTGGTGCTCTCATAATCCTTGGGATTAGGCCTAAGTGGAAGCTTTGAATCTGTATTCACTAGAATTTCTTCATCCCGCCCCTCCCCTTCCTCACTGGCGCTCTCATAATCCTTAGGATTAGGAATAAGTGGATACCTTGAATCTATATTTATTGGAAATTCTTCATCCCCCCTTCATCAGTGGTGCTCTTATAATCGTTACGATTAGGATGATGTGAAAATTTTGACTCTAGAAATTCATCCCCCTCTTCATTAATTGTGTTGCCATATTCCTTAGGATTAGGACGAAGTGGATATTTTGACACTACAAATTCTTCATTCCCCTCTTCATCAGTGGTGTTGGCATAATCCTTAGGATTAGGATGAAGTGCATATTTTGACACTCCAAATTCTTCATTCCCCTCTCCATCTGTGGTGCTCGCATAATCCTTAGAATTAGGACGAAGTGGATATTTTGACTCTGGAATTTTTTCATCCCCCTCTTCATCAGTGGTGCTCACATAATCCTTAGGATTAGGACGGAGTGGATATTTTGACGCTGCAAATTTTCCATTTCCCTCATCATCCGTGGTGTTGGCATAATCCCTAAGATTAGGACGAAGTGGATGTTTTCACTCTGGAATTTTATCATTCCCCTCTTCATCAGTGGTGCTGGCATAATCCTTACGATTAGGAAAAAGTGGATATTTTGACTCTGGAATTTTTTCATCCCCCTCTTCATCAGTGGTGCTGGAAAAATCCTTAGGATTAGGACAGAGTGGATATTTTGACGCTACAAATTCTTCATTCCCCTCTTCATTAGTGGTGCTGGCATAATCCTTAGGATTAGGACAAAGTGGAATTTTTTACTCTGGAAATTCTTCATTCCCCTCTTCATTAGTGGTGTTGGCATAATATTTAGGATTAGGACGAAGTGGATATTTTGAATCTGTAAATTCTTCATTCCCTTCTTCATCTGTGGTGCTCACATAATCCTTAGGATTAAGACAAAGTGGATATTATTCATCTCCCCCTTCATCATTGGTGCCCTCATAATCCTTAAGATTAGGATGAAGTGAAAATTTTGACTCTAGAAATTCTTCACCATGCCCTTCATTATTGTTGCTTTCATAATCTTTAGGATTAAGAGTAAGTGGAATAACTGACTCTCGATTTAAAGAAATTCCTTTTTGCTGTGCCTCATCAATTATGTCTCATCATCCTTAGGATTATGACCAAGTCGATTTTTTGACTCTCTATTCATGGTCAACGAACTCCTATTATATTCATCAATCTGAATAGAGTTGTTGCGTGACGAAGATGTTGATGTTGTAGAAATAAAAACTTCGCTATCATAAGAACCCATGGCTTTCAACAAGAATATGTTGAATGAAAAAAATGCCTCTCCCAATTACAATATATAGCTTGAAGATTGAAAATTCCCCCCCAAATTTCCCCCCAAAAATTTTCGCAAAAAAATTTTCCTGCAAAATTTTCGTTTCAAATATTTCGTACAAAATATTCATCAAAAATGTATTTAAAAATATTTTAATAAATTGTTTGTGTTGAAATATTTTACCGATATTTCTATTCAAAATATCCACAAAATATTCCTATCATGCATGTCTTCCAAACTAAAATAATGTTGTTATTTTAATGATTTAACATTGACTACATGTAAATATTAACTATAATATTACTATAATAACTACATGCAAATATTAACTATTTTAACTATAATTAACTACATGTAAATATTTTAAATTTTAAATTTTAAACCTACATTATATTTGTCTAAAATATATTTCAAAATTTTTTAATAAACCGTTGGTCTTGAAATATTTCACTATACTTTCTATTCAAAATATCCACAAAATATTCCTTTCATGCATGCCTTCCAAACTAAAATAATTTTCTTATTTGAATGATTAAAGATAGACTACATGTAAATATTATTAATAATAATAACTACATGCAAATATTAACTATTTTAACTATAATATTAACTATATTTAAGTACATGTAAATATTTTAAATTTTAAATTTTAATCGTAGGTTATATTTGAATGATTTAACATTGAGTACATGTAAATATTAACTAAGATAACTATATGCAAATATTAACTATTTTAACTATAATATTAACTAATATTAACTACATGTAAATATCTTAAATTTTAAATTTTAATCCCAGATTATATTTGAATGATTTAACATTGAGTACATGTAAATATTAAATAAAATATTAACTATGATAACAACATACAAATATTAACTATTTTAACTATGATATTAACTATAATTAACTACATGTAAATATTTTAAATTTTAAATTTTAATCCCACATTCATTAAGTAGTAAACCAATTACACAAAATTTGCTATATAATAAGAATCATTGTTTCTATTCATCACATCACATCACATCAAGTTTTGTTTTTGTTGGAGCAATTTTCTGGAGGTGTTGCGTTGGCATTGGTAACTCGTGGAGGCATTGCATTCGCATTGGAGGCGTTGTGTTCGTATTGGTAATTTTGTGGAGGCGTTGTGTTCGCATTAGTGACAAGAGTTTTTTGCATTTCAAAGGTTATTTTTCCTTCTATTCTGTCCATTTAAAAACGATTTTGGGGAAAATCTGTTTTTCTATGGTTTTTTGTGTTCAAAAACTATTTTTTTAAGGTTTTGAGGTTCGAAAACCATAATTTGTTAATATTTTTTTAGTGAAGAAAATGGAAACAAAACTCAAATTTTTAAGGTTTTTAGAACAAAAATTTAGAATATTTTTTCTTTTTTAGAACAAAAATTTAGAATTTTAAAACATGAAAATTTATTTTTAGAAATTTGATTAGATATTTTATTTTGTTATTTAAAGGATAATAGATAGTTTTAGTTTATATTAAAGCTATTTGTTTTTTTTTATATAAATATATTGGTGGTTTCATTATTTAAATTTTTGTTTTTGTTTTTTATTTGACAATTTTTTATTTTTTATTTTTTTTAATTTTAAATCTTATTTATAATTGTAATTTATATATTATGAATTTTTCTTCTGTGATCCATAAATTGTGACTAAAATCTTTCGGTGAAAATCAAATCAAAATAGATTAGGTCGACGTGTTTCGAACCAGCCAGTGTGGTTCATCATCAAGACAAGATGATGAACCAAACTGGCTGGTTCGAAACACGTCGACCTAATCTATTTTGATGTGATTTTCACCGAAAGATTTTAGTCATAATTGTAATTTATAATTTTAATTTATTTTTGTTTATATTAAAAACATATATTATAATTTTTTTTTATTAATTATTTAATTTTAAATTCTATAGTATTATATTTTGTATTAAATAGAAAAAATTGTTTTTTTATTATAATTGTTTTAGTTTTAAAAAAATTAAAATTAAAATTAAAATTTTCATATATTTGTTTGTTTATATTTCAAAACATAATTTTAATTTTTTTCATTGTTTTTCTATATTTTAAATTATAATTGTTTTAATTTTAAGAAAATAAAATTAAAAATTAAAATTTTCATATATGTTAGTTTATATTCTAAAACATATTTTTCTATTTTTTTATTGTTTTTCTATATTTTAAATAATAATTGTTTTAATTTAAAAATAAATAAACAAATTTATATTTGTTTGTTTATTTTTTTAAACATATTTTTTAATTTTTTTTAATTTATTTTTTATAATTTAAAATTTTAATTGAACAGATTTTTTTTTATATTAAACAATACAATTTTTTTTTTAGTTTTTGTTTAAAAAATAAATAAATTTTTTATATAGTTTTTGCTTAAAAAATAAAAATAAAAAATCTGCTACCCGCTGGAGGCCGGAGGTTGAGAATCGACCTCCACCCAGCCAAGGATCGGAGGCCGGATGGGGGGCCCTCCACGGCGCCACTTGACTGGCCTCCGGCCCTCAATTGGGCGGAGTCCGGTCGGCGCCGTGGAGGGCTACCCAGTTGGGGGGCGAAGGCCGGCCAGGCAGCGTCGTGGACGGCTGCCCAGCTGGGGACCGGAGGCCAACTGGGCAGCCCTCCACAGCGCTGCCCGGCTGGCCTCCAGCCCTGGACGGGCACGAAAACAATTTTTTTTTTTTTAATTTAAATATAAAAAAAAATTTATAATGTTTTTTTTTAATATAAAATATTAATGTTTTGTTTTAAAATTTTTATTATAAAATTTTAATATAAAAGTTTTAAAATATATATAATGTTTTATAATAAAGTTTTAATTTTTTTTTTAAATATATAATTTTAAGATTGTTATAATATAAAGCTTTAATTTTAAAATTTATTTATAGTTATATTTATAAACAATATAATAATTTAAAAATTTTAAATTTGTTTTATATTAAAAAAAAATTAAATTTAATAAATAGTGTATATTTCAATATTTTAAAATAAAATTTTAAAATACAAAAAAAATTATAAGTTTTAAATTTTAATTTTAATTTTAAAATATATGTTTTAATTATATTTATTATATTTAAAATTTTAAAATATAATTACTTAAGTGTATATTTAATAAAACAAAACAATTTAAATTAAAACAAAAAATTAACATTCATTTTTTTTAATAAAATTTTTAGCTTAAAATGTATATATATATATATATTTTAATTTTAACATTCATTTTTTTTAATAAAATATATATATATAAGTCTAATTCTATTTATGTAACATAAAAGTACAAAACTGCCACAGTTTCAGCTGAGTGAGCCTGAAAGCAAGGCTTGATTGTCAAAAATTGCCTGCATGGTTCTGGACTACCCACAAAGGGGAAACCAGTCCCTTAGAAGCTTGTCTTGCCGCCCTCGCAGGGGAAACCGGAATTGAGTTCAGATAATTTAACCATATATACAAAAATTGACCTATGGAAATAACATTCTGCTCTTTCAGCAAAGGAGAAGTAAAAACAAAAAAAAAAAAACAACCCATGAAACCTGGGCTTCCGAACTGTGTTCCAGCATAAGTTGCCATGGTTACTTGTCATTAGCAGGAGAGGGAGGTTCCTCCACAATACGGCACCTGTACTCGTCGTTGTTGCCATCTTCATCTTCAGTGGTTGCGCAAGTGGCTTGGGCTGCACCCTCCTTCGTCTGTTCCTAATGTATGTCAGCTCGAACCATCTCCAGCGGCTCCCTTGTGTCCTTAGTAGCATCTTTGTTCGAAGGGGACTAAGGAGCGGGAGCAGCAGGGGGGTTGAATCTAGCAGCTTCCTCTCGAAGGGTGACAGTGATAACAGGCCTATCCATGGTGCATTCAAAGTGAAATTCAGCTCTTTGGGAGGTTTGGCGGAGGGGAATGTGAGCAGATGGAGTGGAGACAGGGGAAACAAAGGTTTGGGCACCCGGTTGCGAGGGAGATACCGCATGGTGAGGCCGGGAGCCCTGGGTGGACTGCGCTTGCTAGGCAAGGCGAGCTCTACCCCTTTGGCTTCTGGTTTCTGGCAAATGGCCACTAGAGAAATCCTCAGAGGAGGATTCAGTGCTGGGGGAGGACCGGGAGCGAGTAGCTCGGCCCCTGCTACTTCCTCGGCGGCTTCTCATCCTATGACAGAGCCAAGGCATGTTGGCAGTGGAGCGTGGGCTATGTCGACTGAGATGTGAATGAGAATGATGTTGAGCAGAAGAGAAGGGCGTATAGGGCTGAAACTTCGTGCAGCAGAGCTCACTCTGAGAGAAGTGAAAGCCTGGTAGAGTTTCAATGCAGCAGAGCAGCAAGCAGCGTCTCCCTGTGTGCATTCGAGCACTTGGCTAGGCACGGGCAGGAGGGCAGGAGCTACTTTGCAGAGCAATGGACCAGCAAGTAGGGTGAACATGAATCGAATTTCTGCAATTGAACACCATTAAAAACCCAAGGGGCGGCACAAAATGGCAGTGGAGCGTATTGGAGCTGCTAATGGAGAGCAGGTTGGCCACATTTAATGTGGAATAAATGTCTCTGTGGGTAGCCATATGGCCACCCCACACGATTGCCATCGGGATCCTCCACGGGACGAACGTCCCATCCTCTTCAATGAGCATCCGCATCCGGAAATATATATATATATATATATATATATATATATATATATATATATATATATATATATATTAACAAATAACATACATAATTTTTTGTGTTTTTTTTATTATTAAATAAAAACTTAAATTTCAAATTAATTTTTATTTTTTTTAAATTGTTTTATACAATTTAAAACAATTTTTAATTTTTCTATAAAATATATTCAAAAAATATTATATAGATATATATACCTATATTTAAATATGATTTTTAATATTTTGTTTTTAAATGAATAATTTTTATAATTAAATTTATTGGTTTATTTTCAATTTATTTAGTTACAAATAAATTTTGTTTTTTTAATTTATTTTATATACGTTATTTTTCAGTAAATTTAAATTTATATTGACAAATTTAAAAAAAAAAAAATTGATCAACTGTTTTCTCATTAACTAATATAGATATATTTCTTTTTATCGGGAAAATGGCATCAAAAAATATTTTTGTGAATGTTTCTGCACCTAGGGTAGCAACTCCCAAATCTAAAGTTGCAGCTCGACGCACTATGGATACAACTCCCAAATCTAAAGTTGCATCTGGGCACACTATGGATACTGCTGGAAGCAATAAGGACATTGTTGCACATACTAATAAAAGTCAAGCAAGTGGCCCACCAGGTTCATTAAAGCTTATTTCTAATTGGAAAAATGTCGATGAAATAGATAAAATTGATTTCTCATGGTATTTTGAAGACAGTGAAACAGAGGTTGATATACACATCTATCTGGTTTTTGGTATGATTCACTTAAATGAACCATATGATGTGATGGGAAGAGTACGAGGCATATGTATGGTCCCGAATACAAACACTATTTATGTTCTTGCAATGAAGGTTAATGAACGTGACAAGGTTAGATATCGTCTATCAAAGGTCAAGTATGACACAAATGAAATATCTACAAAATTTTCTGAATAAATATCAAGCAACATTGCAAATAACATTGTAAGTATGCTTATTTTTATTTCCGCTATGCATTATTGTAAGGATCATTCAATTTTTTATAAATTATTGATCATTGACATGTTTTATTTTGTTTCATAGGATTTTCTTCCAAGTCTTTCAAACATGTTTGAAGGTATTTATTATATGAAGCCAAATGTTATGAATGTGATCAACACTTTCCACACAGACAAAGCAGAGGAAAGGAGATTGAAGCAAATATCAATAGCTCGTGACATTGCAAAAATACAAAGAGGGGATCAACCAAGAGTCACTAAGGTGGGTCAATCTAGTAAACCTAAACATGTTTCTTTTGAAGATGTGGAATATGAAACTGAAAATTATGATAGAATTAGTGAGGAGGAGATTAGAATTGTTGTGCAAAAGGAGAAAACAAATCAAACACCAAAAAAAAATGGCCAAAGATGTCTCTCTTTTACTTGATGATGAAGAGCTTGTTTATAAAAGAACTAATATGTTAACCAATAAGAATATGAAATCAAATATTGGTCAACCTGTAAAATTCATGAGCAGCAGTGAAGAAAAAACTGAAAGCTCTAATGGAAGCAGAGAAATCATAACACCAGGTGCTGAGTTAGAGGATGGCATTATTATAAAAAAAAAAAATTCTATTCGACATGAGTTGAGGAAGAATAAATTAATTCTTGATGGCCAAACATTTGAGCTTAATGTCAACCAATTTTATAGGCTAGATGAAGGACAATCTCAATATCAAATTAGAAAGGCCCATCACCTACATGTACATAATCTGAAAACATTGTTCAAGTTCAATACATATGCGCATGTGGTGGATTATGTGGTTTTTGTCAATCCACGTCAGGTTCCCAACAAACAAGCATTTGACAACACAAAATGTTTTGATTATAAATATTATGTAATTGGAGGGAACCATTCGGTAGAGGCTAAAAGACAGTTGATTGAGGAATATCCCAATAACTATCTTTTTCAAACAGTGAAATGCATCATTTACGGTTGCTTAACAGAAATAGAATCAAATTTATTGGCATGGGATCATAATGCAGATAATGAGTACAAAATGAAAATGGATTTCATCCAAAGGGTCAGATTTATTCATAATGAATTCATAGAAAAATGTGGCGGGGATAAGACACAAGTTAGTCCAACATTTTGAAAGGAATGTTTAATGGAAACAGTGTATCAAATTGATGAAAAAATCAAAGCAAAAAATGAAAAATTTCATTCAAATATATTCAGAAGCATGGATAACATTTTTCAGTTAGCATTTAGAACTGGGGAGATATGGGATTTGATTGATGAGATTTTTGACCGGTGGGAGAATATTTCCATAAAAAATCAAAAGGTTAAAAATATTAAACCCATAATATGTACCAACACTAAGACAGGTCCTAAAATGAAGCAACTTCCAAAGGATATGACTGTCACACCTTAGAGAACAATGCAAGGTGTGAAGGATGACAAACTATTCAAATCTGTACTAGCACATGTGAAGTCGGGTGAATTATCAATGGAAGAAATGTGCAGAATTTTAAAAGTAATTTTCTTAAATTATTTCTTAATTTCCTTTCATTATAATTTTCTTTTAAATAAAACATAACGTTGTTGGTATAATTTGTTATACATGTCACTATATTAACAGTTTAAACTTTATTTATTTAGTCAGAATATTTTTATGAAAATACAAGAACATATGGTTAAAATTTTGAATGAATATAGTTGGGATGATGTTGTGCGCCACTAACCAGAAGCAAGTTCTACAACAACACTTAAAGATTTTTATATTGCATTCAATAAGGTATGTTGATTTATACATTCATTTTATTACTTATACATATATATTTTTATGTCATTAAAGATGTCGAAGAAGGATGGAAATGGAGTACCAGATACTTTCAAAAGCTTTATTGAAAAAAATAAGTTGGAAAAGATGAGGAAGAAGCATCTTATGAATGTTGAACTTGATCCTACTCTTAGTCATTACATTTGGAATGGCCTCGACAGTATCTAATATCATATAATACAAGGTGACTGTGAAGAAATTACATCACTAATACCTAAAAGGGAATATGCCCTAATTATCGCAGATATTCCTAATGGTTTCAATTTCCCAGACATTGAATATGATAGTGAACCATATACTTATCAAGATTTTAGTATTTTAAAGTGGTTACAGTTTTTCAAGAAGTGACAACATCACCACTTTGGTGATTTGTGACATTTCATTCAAACACACAGTTTGCAATGTTATTAACAAGATTCAAGGGAAAAGAAAATTCAAGGATGCAACTTACATGGTAAGACTTTGAAATTGTATGTTTGATTACTGTTAATTTTTTTTATTTATGAACAATTTAATTGAAATTTTATTATGTTATATTACAGGCATAAGTCAAATATTGTTTCTTCCGAAGATCAGCCTATTACAAATGATTATGAGTTCATCCACGTTGAATGTTGGACAAAAGAGGATAGTTATAAGCATATTCTTATGAATCGAGTAGATGGGAAGAGTCATAGTCAAGTATTGGTTCATGATGCAGTTGTAATAAAACTAACATATGAGGATAAAGATGCAAAAGGAGATATAGTTAACATTTATCAAAAACCGCAAGCATTGATTAACTATCTTATAGATCTATGTTCAAATGAAGGAGATTGGGTTTTGGATTTGTTCTCAGGTTTAGGTAAGTTTTATTATACAAATTTAAATTTGAATATTTTATTTTTTACTTTTTATTTCTTTATATTAATTTTCTTACTTATTTCTTTTGTGCTTGATGACTAGGTACAACACTAGCATGTTGCCTACCAAAAGGAAGAAATTTCATTGCCATTGAGAAATACCTAGTGCAATGCAAAATTATTCAACAAAGAATTAACACTCTTGAATTCCTTCCAGATGCGAAGCAAAAAGTTGGTTTAAGGAAAGTATATTTTAATGAATCATGTGTGACAAAAAAAGAAAAGGAACCTCAACAACCATTATATGGAATGATTGGAAAGGGACACTTTGGAAGATTTGCAGACATGAAAGATCCATTAGAAGATGACAATGACCAAAATGAAACAGAAAATGTTGCGGAAGAAGCCATCAATGATGTTCCAGATGATGTTGAACATGTATTAGTTTATATTGTTGATGATATTTAAGTTATTCTTGCAAACAAAGCTCATTTTTTAGATCTATTAATCAGTTTTACTTGTAATGTTTAGACTTTGATATTTTATGAGAAGAATCCTTATTTTTTGCAAAAAACATGTGATTACTATTATTTTTTGACATAAAATTCAATAAAAATGCTATTTTCTTAAGTTTTTCTGTTAAGATTTTCCCAAAAAATTAGTTTATTTAACATGTTTTTTTAACAAAAAAGTCTCTAAAAGTGTGTTTTTTGCATTCTATTTATATTGAAAATTTGTATTTTTTGTCATATCATTCAAAATATTGGTTTTTTAGGAACAATTATTTGATGTGTATTGAAAATTTAATTAACAATACATAAACTTGTAGAAAATATAAAATTTATAATATTGACCCTTTTTTTCATTTTTTATCTATGTGAAAAAGTGAAGATATCATTACAAATTTTTATTTTTATTTTAAAAAAAAAAGACTTTTTAAAACACAAGTACATAAATGCATTTAAAAATAAACATCTCATAGAAGAAGAAGACATTAGAAAATGTATAGTGTCAAAATCAATCCTCTAAAAAAATGTTGGTGATGATACGCCACCACTATTCAAAATCGACATAAAAAGCATCACAAAAAAAAAAAAAAAAAAAAATTAAAGTGCCAAAAACATGCTCTCAAAAAAAAAAAGATTTTGCATCACCACTTTGCAAAATTGGGTGCTTTTATTGCTACCTCAAAAACTAGGTACCAGTGCAGTTACCTATTTCATCGGTAACAGTGTTAAAATACAACCAAGTGAGGGACTTCCATGTACCACCCGACCATAGATTGAGTTGAACCAAATCTTTCCTTTATCTAATCACCCCCATGCCATATTCCAAGCATGAATGTGGAAATCACAACAAAACCAACCAGGGATTCCTCGAGCTTTACCATGTATCCCACTATTACCGGTAAAGTGATTCCTAGGCCCAAAGCCTTCATATATACATCTTGTCTTTACCATGTATCCCTTCATTACTAGTCAAGGGATTCCTAGTCCAGAAAATAAGCATACACTACAGATTTTACCGCAATCTCGTCATATACCGTTCAAGGGATCACTAGGCCCTAAACAAGCATGGATTCCTTCGTATTTATCCACCTAAACCATGAGGAATTTTCCCATATTCATCCTCAGGTTTTACCCTGTGTCCCGCCATTTACTGGATAAGGGATTCCTAGGCCTTTGGGAATTTTCCTGAGACCACCCCACTCAGTTTATTATTAAGGATACGTGTAATTATTTCCATGATCAAAATTGAGTTGAAATTTACCTTCAAAAAATTATTCCAATGTGATTATAATAAATTATTCTAAAATATACTTTAAATAAAATAATTTTATATCAAATTTTTATGAGAGAGAAATTAAAATTAAAATATATATATATATATTGTCCTATCATTAAGTGTTTTTTACTTTTCATGTATGAGAGGAATATGTATTTTTTTCAATACTTATATGGCTTTCACAAGTGATATATATATATATATATATATATATATATATATATAAACTCACTACCCCTAGCATGAGCAATCTATTCTTCACCTTTTCATTTCATGCCATTATGTAAAATAGTTCTTAAGGATAATGTTAGCAAATTAAAGTTAAAGATATCCTAGACATGTCTGAGTGTAGAAGAATGCACGAGGAAGTGGCTTTCAGACCAACAGTAAAGCCATATAAGGTATTTCCTATTATATTTTTTTACTAGTATCTAGTGGGTTGAAAACTATATTGTCTTTAGAGATGTCGATATTACTCCTAAAGTATTAGCTCGCAAGATCATCAATCTAATTGAGAAATTCAGGATTACTACCTCTAGTGGGTTGCAAACTATATTGTCTTTAGAGATGTCGATATTACTCCTGAAGTATTAGCTCGCAAGATCATAAATCTAATTGAGAAATTCAAGAGATTACTACCTCTAGTGGGTTGCAAACTATATTGTCTTTAGAGATGTCGATATTCCTCTTGAAGTATTAGCTCACAAGATCATAAATCTAATAAAGAAATTCAGGATTACTACCTCTAGTGGGTTGCAAACTATATTTTATTTAGAAATGTCAATATTCCTCCTGAAGTATTAGCTCGCAAGATCATCAATCTAATTGAGAAATTCAAGATTACTACCCCTAGCATGAGCAATCTATTCTTCACCTTTTCATTTCATGCCATTATGTAAAATATTTCTTAGAAAATTAAATTTAAAGATATCCTAGACATGTCTGAGTGTAGAAGAATGCATGAGGAAGTGGCTTTCAGGCAAACGGTAAAACCATATAAGGTATTTCCTATTATATTTTTTTACGGTATCTATTCAGTTGAAAACTATACTGTCTTTAGAGATGTCGATATTCCTCCTGAAGTATTAGCTCGCAAGATCACCTATCTAATTGGGAAATTCAGGATTGATTCAAAGTAAAAAATCCAATTGAATATGGTGGTGTTAGATCTGGACAGGGAAATCCCCTATGTATTTTCAATGGAGCAAAACAACTTCATCTTTTTGTTTGTGGTGTTTGCATCATGTCCTATATAAGCGTAATTTGTTTCCTATTCATTAGGTATTCTCCATGAAGAGACTCAAATAATAGAGTGAACTTTATAATTTCAAGGACTCTCCTAATGGTAGTAGCGGAAAGAGGGGTAACAAAAAATATAGATGATGTGTGACATGAAACTTGTTATCAATTGGGATCTAAAAAAACTATCAATGTGGAGATTTTTCATATTGGCTCTTTGCCTCACAATTTTCAATAAACAATCCAATCATTCAATTAGCTTCTATTTTGTCACATTTTTAGAAAACTAAATATAGAATTTGATGCTCTTTCTAACTAGGAATTGTTTGTCTTTCTCTTAGCTCTCTAGGTAAACAAGAGTTTCATGATGGGAAGGAAATTGATTCTTTGGAAAAAAAAAAATGGACTCAATTCTATATAGTCTTATGGTTGACGTGAGAAGAAATGTTCGTTTTTCTGTTAGATTTTAATGTAACCTTGAATGAAGGATGCTAAGTAGAGATGCAAAATTATATTCTGTGTAAATGATATATTAATAGATGAAAATAGCATAGAAGTATTCATGTGAGAGAAAAGCTTTATATTATTACTCTTTTTTGTACAACAACAATATACATTTTTTTTTTCTTTGCGAAAAAAATTATGTAAAGAAATAGTATAATTTTAGCTTAACTTTTCATTTATTGTGAGTGTTAAAGGATAAAACCTTTTTTGGTGAATACTTATTTTAGATTTACAAAAAAAAATTGAGAAAAAGTTTGCAACCTCGAGGGATTTGATCCCTTTCCACCCAAGATAGATCTAAAGTTAACATGGATTTTGGTTTTAAAAAATTAAATTTGATCCCTTTCCACCCAAGATATATATGGAGTTAAGATGGGTTTTTGTTAAAACATTTTAATGGGTGTTACTCCCTGAAAGAGATGTGTAATTCCTTCATAGCTCATCAAGGAATTCACAACCAATGTAGATTCATCTTAACTTTGTATATATGATGAACCATATTAATTTGAAATGTTCCATGAATGAACAAGGGATCAAATCCATCTAAGTGATTTTTTGTTAAATTAAAAGAAACATGAGAAAATATTTGCAACCTTAAGGAATTTTATCATTGTTAGCTAATGATAAATCAAGAGCTAAAGTGATCTCTGATTAAAACATTTCATATTTGGATCTATCAAAACCAATGTAAATCCATCTAAAGAAAATGTATCATGTTTGAAGAACGGATCCGAGGATCAAGTTCCTCTAGGTGAAATTTTTGAGATTAAAAATAACTGAGTAAATGTTTACAACCTTGAGGAATTCCATCCCTGCTAACTCGTGATAGATCTAGAGCTTAGGTGGATCTTAACTCGTGATAGTTGACTATGAGGGATATGGTTAATTACTTTCATGTTCAACATGGATTTGATATGCGGTACTTACACATACGCACATATATAAAGAACAAGTGTAGAGAGAATGAGGGAGGTGGTTAATTCCTTTCATGCTTAATAAGGATTTCATGTGTGGTGCTTACAATAAAACGCATATATATAAATAACTAGTGTAGATCCATTTAACTCTAGATCTATCATGCCTCTCGAAATCACCTCAAAAAATATTTAATTAAAAATTTTGAATAAGGTTAACAACTACAAGAGCATGTTAAATCCAAAGTTAAAATGGATTTGCAATGGTATTAAAACATTTCAATGGCATATTACTCCCTCTGAGAGAGATAAATAATTATTTTCATGTCTAACAACATAGAGTTCACAAGTAACATATATATAAAGAGATAGCATAAATGTAAACTCATTAACTCCCAATCTATTATGTAAAACGAATCAAACCTTTTAAAATAAAATAAAAATTTAAAATTATTTAAATTTAAATAAATGTAAATATTTTTATATAGAAATAATTCCTAAATTAAAAAAATTTAACAAAGCTTACATTTGCAAAGTATCAAACTTTTCAAAATAAAAATATTTCCAAATTAAGTAAATTTAAATAAAGTTAAATCTTTCAATATAAAATTAATTTCAAAATTAAATAAATTTGAACAAAGTTTACATTTTTGAAATATTATATTTTTTACATAGTGGGAAAACCTATCATAATTCAGTTATCAAACCAGCAATAAGGACAATCATCTTTGGTTGCTATAGGTGAATACAAGTTGACTCATCATCCTTATTCAAGGAAAACCATGCCTCCTGGAATGGCCCATTTGTGGTTAGTAAAGGGGGCAAACATTCGCTCCTTCTAGATGATTCTCGATCCTTGAGTCTTGCATTGTTAACTTGTTTCCTTAAGTACAAGGAGGTCTTGCATAGTTAACTTGTTTCCTTAAGTCCAAGGAGGAAAACGAACTCTTAGGGTGACTTGGTTTTCCTTAAATAACAGTGATGAGTCAACCTGCATTGGCAGATAGCAACGAGTGATGATTATCCCCATTATAACAATAATCAAAATATTGAGTTAAAAATGATTTAACTCAAAATAATTGATAAATATGAAATAAATCACTATAATTAATTTTTTGTGCATCATGTTAATAGTTATTATGGAGTTGTGTGTTTACGTCCAAACTAATTAATAAATGAAATGGTTTTTTATGTTAGAATTTAGAAATACAACTTTTAGGGAGATTGTGATTATTTAAAATAAGCTTTTGAATACATAAATAAATTTAGCTCCCTAGAAAACCCTTATGACATTTAAACTTTCTAAATTAAACAACTTAAATTTATGATTCTTAAAATTTCTACTAAAATTGACTAAGAAAAATACCTGGAAAATGATCATTTAGAATCATTTGATCTATTAATTAGACTAAGCATATAAATATCTATGTATATATCACCTTAGTTTAAATTCAAACTTGAGATACAAAATTCTAAAATTCTTTTTTGTTTATGATAAAAAAGATTCTTTTTAAAAAAACAATTTTATTGTTAAATTTTGAAAATTATTTGAAAAAAATTATTTAAACATTTTCTTAATTTTAAAAATAGTATTTAAAATAAATATTAAAAAATTAATAAATAATAATAATTTATAAATAAATTATTTATAATAAATTAATAAACAATTTAACTAAAAACTTTGTTTGGTCATTAGTTCAATTTATTCTCTCAACACCTTTAGAGTCCAGCTCTGAAAGTATATCCTTTCACGTAGAAAACCACCAATCTCTATGTATAAAAAAAATACCTTAATTAAAAACTTAATTTTTAAAACTATATAAAAGAATAATAACATTATTCTAAAAAACATTCAAATTACATTAATTTAACAACATTTTATATATATATATATATATATATTATTAGCTTCGTCTATCTTTATTTCATTAAAATTTTCAAAATTATTAAGAATTATATATATATATATATATATATATATATATATATATATATATATATATATATATATATAATATTTTAAAAATTTGTAAATATATCTTTAATCAATTTAATAATATATATTTAATATATTTGATTTAATAAATTTGAAATTAATCTTTATTAATATTAATTATTAAATATATGATAACATTAATGAAAATAGATTAAATTAACTCTTTAAACTTTCACACATATTTTTAAAAAGTTAAATCATTTTTATTGTTGTATTAATAATAAATAATTTTTATTGTCATACAACAAAATCCAATCAAATGATAAATAACATATATTGAATATTTGAATCCCTAGTAACTTTTCCAAGAAAACTTCCGCAAATGGTAAATATTCCTTAACGCATATTGAGTGTGCAAGGAAGTGTGTAACCAATGCCCTTTGCTTACCACAACCATGGTGGACCATATATAAATGGTCGTATGGTGGAGTATACACAATCAATTTGATATAAACAAGGCTACAAGGTAGCGACTACCTGCCGCTTAGTTTAAATATAGTAATGTTGCAATGTGATCTTGGAAATGTCTATGGATAGCTATTACGGCTATTACATGCCGCTTAATGTAATTATAGAGATGTTGCAATTTGTCATGGAAAAGTTTATTTTAAAGGGTTTAATTTCTTTTGTTTTATAAAGCGCCACGATGGACTTTATTCCAAAGTATTTTGACTTTTTAAATCTATATGTATGGTAAATGCATATATATATACTATAATTTTTTTTTAAAGTTTATAATATATATATTATGTTATTTTATTTTTTTTAAATAATTTTGTTATGAAAAGTTTTAAAAGGCTCGAAAGCCAAAAACGAAAAGACGATATGTATTTATTATTGTTTATTTATTTTAATTATTTTAATTTGAATTATCTGTTATCTAATTGGCCAAAAACTTTCACTTGTTATTGCAAAATGCGTAGATTTTATCACCATTATTTGTACTATCATTACAAAAACATTCATATCTATCCTGCAGGTCTTGTACTTTATCTAGAGTCGCATTAAGCAAAATAACGAGACAGTGCGCGATATATAAAGGTAGGGTATAATGCATCGTGGGCCCGACGATTGGTGTTGGTTTTTAAACCATTGGCAAATGCAAAGATTATAACAAATCGAATGGACAGAAGAATTTATTAACCTTGTGGGACCCTCACGAATCGCATCGAAGAAAATCATAACAACGGAACATGTTAATAAAAGTCCCGATGGCGATTGCAGAGCCGATGTGTTTATGGACTGTGATTTATATGTGTCTGAAGTTCCGGTTTAAAAGGCATTAATCGCATCGGAACGTTTGCGAATGCATCAATCATATGTGCGTGCAGGCACACAAAGTACCAGAGTTATAGTGAAATCTCAATATAAGTAGAGCACCAACAATCAGAAAGTATCAAAAGAGAAAAAAAAAGTGGAGCACTAGTATACCAGAATGGCCCAATAACAGAGACCAGAAGTATGATGTAAACCAAAGTCATATTCAGTGAAGTAGAATAGAACCCTGTGCCTGTGGTAGTACATGATTACAAAATCTTTCTCAACTCCTAGCTTTGACAGTCGATCAGCCATAGAGTTTTTCTTCCTGTAGACATGAAAATGTCAGTCTGGCTAAAAGAGTCACCCAAATCTCTGATCCTGTTCAGCCAATGTATCAGATGTGGAAAAGCCAGCCAATTTTTTTTATCAAGAAGTCAAATGATACGAGTAGTTGATTATTGGATATGTTTGAACCTGTGTTGAACCCTCTGGTTATTGGAGCAATATCGGTTGAGACAGAAACCTTGCTCGCTGAGCGATATCCGTGAAGTGTCCTCACGGCCATCTAGGCAGAGAAGACAAGATTGGAGGCTCGACCTTGTGTATGAGCCATCGTATAGTGACTTAACCTCTGCGTAAAAGAAAGCTTACATGGAAGGAAACCTCCGCGGCTTGAATCGGTATTTGCGCGAGGTTGCATTTCTGTGCAATTCTATGCGAATTAGAGGGTGGCCAAGCCTCATATGAAGTTCTTTGATTGAGATATTAAAAAATCACAGGTACAGTTAAATTTCCAGTTCAAGAAATTAGTGCAGAGTAAGTTTGCCAAATACAAAACAATTAAATACAACAAAAACAAAAACCAGAATTCTACTATTTAAGGAGACTTGTATTCTTGGCCTGAAACACTGTTCAAACCATTTGTGGCATCCACAATGTACGTGCATAGTTTATTGATTATATATATTATCTCATGGAATCGAAGATTTAGTGAAAATTCTTAAACAAATACTTATCAAAAGCTAAGACTGGAGTATTTGAATATTAAAGTAGAAAAAGAACTTAACAAAGTAAATATCAATGACCCAATAATGCTTAATATATAAGCTTTCAGTCGTAAAGTGCAGGTGAAGAAGAATCATATTGTAAAGAAAATTATAACAAAGGTGAAGAGCAGGGAAGATAAGACTAACTTTAGTCTTAGTAGAGTGTTTAGACATAGAATTTGGTGCATTACTATTAACAGTGAATATAGGAATCTGCAAAAAAAAAAAAAAAATATGAACTTATAAGCTAAGGAAGCATAAACTTAGAAATGGCGATTTACTATTTTTATTACCATAACAATATTGCCCAAATTGAGAGATGTTGTTCAAAGTTGATACATAAGAATATATGAAAAATTAATGTCCTTGCTTTGTTTGCAGAGGCGGCTACTTGTAGTGCACATCCTATGGACAAATAATCTTAGTGCCTCTCCCTCTTTTACAGAGATGAATTAATGTTCCAGATGTCAATTACGATTTTTGCAAAACCAATAAACAACAAGACAGAAGACTGGAAGTAGCCTAGGGATCATGTCTGCACAAATATTTTTTTCAGGAAATTTTTAAATAGATTTATAACATTTATATATATATATAATGTCAGATTGTAAAGACAGGTTCTATTCATTGAACATATATGTATGAAATCTGAAAACATTTGTAAATGTCAAATGGAAAAGCTATATTTCTTAAATATACATATATTAAGTCTAAAAGTATCTGTGAATAGGTAGAAGAAACACTATAAGTATAGCTAGTGATTATTGTTTGTAATTGTTCTATGAAAACATTCTTGTTCTGGCAAAATGTTGCAGACATACTGCACTTTGAGAAAGGCAGATTTGAGCAGTAAAATCTTGTACAAAAATTGAGAAGAAATTTGCACTGATTTCTGGATTACTATATGTTTCTGTTGTAGCCAATGTTTGTAGAAGCACTGGTGCTGCAAAGAAAATGGAAAAATTAGTACAAATCTTGCTATTTTGGATAGCATAATTTAAATTGCATATATCTGATTTTTTGTTGAAAGATGAAGAATAATTATAGTATACCTAGCCTTGGTAGGGCTTCCGCTGTTGTCAACAGATTGGATCTCGTTGTCTTCATTGATTGTAAATGTACCATTGATTTTGAAATCGCGTAGCATATACATTGTTGCTTGTTTCCTTTTAACATAGTCTTGAAAAGACATATGCGCTAGGTTGGGAAGTAACTGTTTCAAGAGGAATTTTCTTTGGATGCAACATTGCAAATTAGTGTTGTTGGACTTGATTATGCAATTAAGACACTGTGAATAGGAAAAGGACAAATTTTTATTGCACTTTAGGCAATCAACTGTATTCTCCTCTATCATTGTAGAGGCTGGTATTGGTGAATTGCATTCAACACAAACTGGTTCAAATGGCGTAGAGTAAATGCTTGCAATTGTCAATGTTCCTTTTATCTATTCATAGAGGAGGAAAAGTAGTATATGTCAAAATAGAAATAGATGAAGAAACAATTTCATATTGAGTAGTATAGGTACTGTTTCATTTGTACTTACAGAGAATGTTGGAGGGTTCAATTTTCTGAGTTCTTTTGTTGCTTCTGCATTCAATTTTGTGATGAATGTAGCTTGTGTTGTTCGAAGTGTTCTGTCCTTCAGTTTTTTCCTGTTTGTTATGTTTTTTAATAACATAATTGGAAGATGGCCTTTTTGCAATTCTTGCTCAATTTCATCATATAGCGGTGCAAATGTTTCAAATAACTGCAACTGCAAAAGAACACAGAAAGTTTTTTTTTTTTTTTGAAACTAAATTGAAATGTAGGATGGAACTATCAATATAAAAACATTGCAAAGTAATTTATGTCACCATTGCTCTATTGCCATCGAAATTTCCATCTTTAATTCGCAATGTATATTGGAAACCAACTTTCCGTGCAGCTGTGACAACTGCTGCAATTGTTCCAATTGGATATGTTTCTGTATTTGTTGTAAGTTGTTTTACTGTTGTATCTGGAATGAATTTTTATTCTTTTCAAATTTTTGGTATGTTCTATACGGTGCTTATTTCAGTTAGCAGCAGAATCCAATCACAATCACCACGGTCATAATTTTTTTTGAGAAGAACTTTAAAATTTGTAATAAATATTGCTTTTCTTGGTGATATTTTTTGTCCATGTTGTTCAATAAGCTCAGTTGGTATGGACAATGTGATTGTCATGATGCCTTCGGCATTTGTCAAATCTGCACGTAGTATTTGTCATGCTTTGTAGACTTTATCAAGATATGTGCTATAGATAACCATAACATCTCCATTGAACATTTTTCCATTTTTGCAAATGTTTAGTTCTTCAATGTTAACTGGAACTAAATATGTTGCTTTCGATCTGTATATTGATGATGTTGATGTGGCAAAAGAAACAATTAGAAGTAATATATATTGGTGATAGATATGAATTCTATGTGAATGGTATGTATAAGAATTTGTTTCAAATTTACTTACTTGTCTGACTCAGTTGCACTTGATATTTGTTGTTCTTTGTCTATTCTAGCTTGTTGTCCAAAACTGCAAGATGAAAAAGATGCAACGTCACTGAATGGTGTGCTTGAACGCAACCACGAAGTGTTTGGTAAATTTTAATAACTAAAAATAAAAATAAAAGTATAAGCTTATTGTATATTGTACTAGAAACTGAATATTAGTTATTGAAAGAAATATTAATTGCATTTAAAAACTTCGATAATGGAATACTTATAAACTATACAATATTAAATTCAGAAAATTCTATTGGTGCAATAGAGATATATAATGATCTGAGTTGCAAATATTAAAAGTTTTTTTGGCTGAGAGAAAAAATGATTCAATTCCAGTACTATAGAAACGTGTAAACGCATCTAGTACAGATGTATGAAAGTTTAGGTATTGTTGATTGGCATGAAAAAATTTACATATGCATGAAAGACTAAGTAAGTTGGGTGTAATAAGCAAATATGGATGTGTTTCTTGATCAAGTTCGCTTTCCAATGTTGTTACTTATTATGGGTGGTTGGCAGTTTAGACAATAAATATGTTGATCAAGATATATGTCATTTGAGCTTGTTGTACTACCCAATGAAAAATAACATAGAAACACCATAGGACAAAAGAAACCAAAAAAAAAAGATATAGATAAAATTTCAAAGATAATAGGGATACTAAGAAAAATAATGATGAGATTGGAAACATTTTGTTCAAATTGCACAATGTGAATTAAGATGTATATGGATTATGAAATAATTTAGTTTGATGTAACTGAAATAGAGTTATAATTTTGGAAGCAATTTAATTTGTATTTGATATTATATTTATTGCAATTTAGAGGTTGACAAGAAGCAACATGGGAAATTGGAGGAGATCTTAGTGAAAAAGGGTTCAAATGTAAAGTGAACAGGAAACTTGACAAGTTTCTAGAGGAAGGGTGAGGAAAAGGAATTAAAGGTTGACAAGAAGAGAAGAACAAGGAGACTTGGATTCATAGAATTATGCATGTAACAGTTCTGATGTAAATAAGCAATTGGTGATGATTGTCAAGTTTAAGCACAAAACATTATTGAGATGATGAAAAGGTAAACAAATTGTGTCGTAGTGCTAAAATACTGTAGAGAATAAGATTCAGTATTTTGTGGTGTTTATTGTTAGATAACTCCAAAGTGGTTATATATAGTTTGCAATTTGCAATGGGGCATGTCTGATTTGTGCATGAAAATATTACAATGGGTTGAAAGACAAATTCAAGAATTAAAATGAATTTTGTGATGCTTGAGAAATAAATTATTGATGCATAGAATAATTCTATATGAAGAACAGTGCTATAGAAGTCAGCACTAGTAATATAAGAATAGGTCTTGCAATAGTTTTGTAGAAAGAAATAAACAGTTAAACATAGAGATATCTCTATACATATGCATTGAAGGGTAAGTAAGTTTAATGTAGTAAGCAAACCTGGATGTGTTTATTTCTTTTTGTGACTTGTCTTTTCCTATTTGACTCATTGTAGAAAGCTATAGTAATCTGCAAGACATACAATTAGAAGTCAAAGTCATAGTAGTTTAAAAGGCTATTATGCAGCTTTCAAAGACTTTTTTTAGAAACAAATTAAAGGTATGTTTGGTAATAATGCTCACTATTGATTTCATTTGTATAATAAGGACATGAGTATGTAAGTCTGATACTATTGACTAGAAAAAAGCATTAGACTACTTTCATTTGCACTATGTTTGTGTTGCATTTTTGTCTTCAATGATGAGACAAATAGTATCATGGTTGCTCCAATATGTATCTAACCTGAAAGTCTTATAGCTACAAGTTATGTTTGACCATATGTGATCAATGATTGATAATTGTTGATTGTTATTTGTCTCTAAAAGAAAATGAAGGTTGTATTTGTGCATATACGATCTTAGTTTGTTTGTTTTGTTGTTGCTTTCAAGTATATTGATGTTGAAATTTCCGACAATTGCTATTGTTTGATTTGACTGTATTTTGCATAATGCTTTTGAAAGAAGATCCAATGTATTGTTAAATGTTGCATATGGCGCAACATAGACATTCATGACTATAATATCCATGTCATGAAGAAGCATTTTTGCTAGTGTAGCTTCAATGTTTTTTTCTTCAAAATGAATATGGTTCAAGATCTTTATATGCTTTTTAATACAAATTAGCAAACCATGTTTACTATGATTTGATATGCAATTGAATGTTTCAAGTATTTTTAGAAGCATTGAATTATTCAAATGTGTTTCTTGTAAACATAGGATGTCAGATTGCATTAGATCATAGTCATTTAACAAATCATCAATATGTATTTGTAAATTGTGAGTGTTTAGAGAAAGAATTGAAATGTATGCTTTTGTTTATAATAACGAATAGTTGTATTCTAGTTGCCACTTTGCGTTTCTGTGTAAACGTTCCATTTCAACAGAAATTTTGTGTTGAATTCAGAAGTTTTGTTTCTTAAGTGGACTAAGCAAATACAATGATTCTATGTTTCTCACACGAGAAAGAGTTGTATATATTAATCCATGGCGTCGTATTCCTGAAGGATCAAATGCAAGATTGTCTAGTGTCAAGCCTTGTGATCTATGTATTGTACGTGCACATGCTAGTTGGATTGGGAATTGTTTTCTGATTTTCAAGTTTCATGTTTTTGCTAATATAGAAATTGGCTTTGTTGTGCGCAGTATGGGAGTCAAATCACTAGAAATTTCTCCGCTATATAGAAAAGAAAATTTATGTGCTTGTTGACGGCCAACACGTTCATCATAGATTTTGATCCATATTACATCAAAGTTGTCTAACTTTACATATGCTTTAATGATACCATCTGCACCGTTGACTAGAGCGTCTTGTAAGTCATAGTTTCCTGCATATATTTCAACTAGCATGTTAAGTTTTAGGACAATTTGTGAAGGCAATGTTGCTATTTGTGCATGAGATGGTATGTGTCCATGGTTTTCTTCTTCTCAATCAATTGCATTAATTACAATTTCATCACCAGGAACAATAGACAACATTTTCTTGTTATGAAATGCTACATCTTTATTCCTAAAAAATAGATAGGGGAAAGTAGGATCATTAGGAGCATTTCTAATACAATGTCTATTTACATAATTCAAATCATCTTTTGTTTGATTATTTAAACGCATCCTATTCAAAATGCTAATGAATTTTTCATTTTTTTGACGCATTGCAATGTGAAATTCATAGTACTTTACATGTTCTTTCCAAAAGTCATATGTTATCAGTTTCCTTCTTATTGTAGGTTGTTCAAATATTATTGAATCTTGTATAGGTTGTGCTTGGTACAAGTCACCACAAAATATGATATCAATGTTTCCAAAGTATTTTGTTTGATTGTGTTTAACGTTTCTTAGTCGATCATCAATTTGATATAGAAAACAACTTCCAATTAGAGATACTTCATCAAAGAGAACAACTCTTAATTCTTCGTGCAGTTGTGTTAAGTTGTCTAATACATCGTTGCTAAGTGGAATAAAACTAGATTTGTTGAAATGCATTAGCAATGCAAAATGAATTGTAACTACACCTGCATTATATGCAGCTTTACCTGTATATGCTAATATCAAACCTTTTGGTTTCAAAGGGTCTGTATTGTAATGTTCATTGTAGATGCGCATGAGCATTTGGAATATTTATTTTGCTGTGAATGTTTTTCCAGTACCAGCTCCTCCAGTCAAAAATAAGTAGAATGGTTTGTCTATGTTCTTCCGTTTTTTCATTGCAATGTCTTTGAGTATTGCTTGTTGTTCTTTATTAAGCATTCTCCTAATCTTGTAGTATTCTTCATTGCTAAGCATAAATGGATGTTCTGTAAATTGAAAACCAATGTTAAGATGTATTTTTTTCTCATTGCATTGGGGAAATTGCAAATCTTTAGCCAAGTCATACTTCTCAGTAACATCATTAGACATTTCAGGTTTTTTTATTGTATGATTAGAAGTTGCAGTGCTGCTATCAATTTTTTGAATTGCTTCTTCCAAATCACCCCATTTCTTGTTCATGTTATATGTGAACTTAGTTTCATTGTTCTTTATTGTGTTCTT
Organism: Pinus albicaulis; assembly: GCA_034641835.2. NCBI lineage: Eukaryota > Viridiplantae > Streptophyta > Pinopsida > Pinales > Pinaceae > Pinus > Pinus albicaulis. Next base: position 772,285,919 of record CM076575.1, on the reverse strand, counting down.
ATGAAAAATGTATGCACTCTTCCATGTAGAGGAGTCTTGCTTTAGTGCATTTTCATTGTTTTCGAATGGAACATATAGCAAAAGTTTTTCTCTGTAATAGTTTTCATAGTCAATGTGTTTTTTGTATTTAATGAATCGAATTACTTTTTCTTTTTTTCTTTTTGATATTGGTCTACCATCTTTCCTATACTTTGATACAAATTTGGCTAAACATATATGCTTAATAGCATTAGGCCTATTGATATAGTAATCAATTATAGAACTGGACATAACATCTTCAGAGTTGTCAGGAATTTGTTTCAAAAGAGTAGTTGGTTTAAGTATAAATGTGCGTTCGTCTATTGGTGTTGTGTTTATAAAGTTGCATTCTCTTGAACTATGATTCAATGGTAGTGATAGAGCTATGTGGACTGCTTGTTGAGCTGAAATTTGTTGAAGGTTAAGCAAAGCATTGCCTAGAGACCGTATCATTTGAATAGCATCAATTTTTCTCTTTTCATGTTCTTTTCGTATCCTTTTGAATGCATTTGTCATAGATCTATCAACTTTGGTCATATATGAAGTGCAATATGAAGCTACAACATATGCATTTAGAACATATTGAGCATCTGTATTTGCATTCCATAGGTGTGGCATATTGTATGCAAAGCTATTATTCCATATTTCTGATGGTTTTCGTTGCAAGAATACCATTGGTTGTGTTAATGTACTTTGTATTAATTCGATGTAAGCAGTTTATGTTAACTGGAATTCATCTAAGAAATCTTCATGACTAGTTGATTTGTCATAGTGTTTTTTCTCTAAGGTGCTTTGCAAGGACAAAACTTTTTCATTTATTGAGCCATGTACCGAAGTAATTGGTTCAAGAATCCTTGTTCTTTTCATTGGTAGCATTGGAAATTTTTATCTATACTGTGATGCTTTTCTTTTTTTACAGCTTTTGGTATGATGATGTTCATGTATCTTTGCGAGTTCTGGATCAAGGTGATTTGTGCTACAAGTTATATAGTTATCCAAGAAGTTTTCAATTTCTAAGTTAGTATTAATTCCATATACTAGAGCATTTTCTATCCATATAAGAGCATGTTCATGTGCACTACCTCTATTTTGGAACTCATTTACAAAGTAGTAATCTAATATTTTTCCAAAAAATGTGCTATCTTGATAGATCAATTGCTTCAATGCATTTGTCTTATGTCTATAGTAACGTGTACATGTTACTGGGTCCTTTCTGACAAGATAATCAATGTTGCATTCCTCAATTGTTTCAATGTGTTTCTCTTTATTTCTATTGCTATGTAATTTAGTAAGAGTTTGTACTAGTGGTGTCCAAAGATGCTCTGCACTTGTAAATGTAACAAAGAAAGTTGGAGGACCTAATTGTCGTATCATTGCAAATATATGTTTCTGCATTTGTTGATGGTAATCAGGATAAATTCTCATGTGTTTGAAATCTATGTATCCAATGTGACTTTTTAGTAACTTTTCTAAGCTGGGCTTTTACTTAACATCTTTTGCTAACAACTTTCTTCCTTGTAATTTTCCTTTTCTTATTCGGACTGAGATGCATGACATGACCTTTTCAATGAGTATTTGCATTTTCTTGAAGAAAAAATTTGTGATGTGATAGGAAAAGTCACCACTGCAATGCATTAGTTCCCATTTTACTATTTCTTGGTAAAGAAATCTTTGTAGTATATCATCGTCACGTGGATTTCCAAAGAATAGTGTTGGGAAACTCATTTCTTCTGCATGTTTGTCTTTGAATATCTCAAGTGGTTGTTGTCCCTTAGCTGGTGCTATTTCAATAATCTTGTCTTGTAAATCATGAATTCGTTGTGAAGCTATGAATACATGTACCAAGGTTTCAGTTGGCCTTTCACTTTCTGAAATGCTATCAGTTTCACTTTTGCTATCAATGTTGTCATCATCAAATTTATTACCTTTATTGTCCAATTCAAGTATATGATTCCAATTGCTATTAATGGAAATGTTTTCAATTTTATACAAATTTTGAGAACATAGTTCTTTAAGTGCTCTCGTGACAATATGTACACACACTTTTCCTGTTTGTTGTGCATTCTTGTATTCTAGTCGTCGTTTTAATGTAATAGCAATTGTGATTGTATTGTTTATGGATTGTGGCAATGCTTTTTGGACAATGTCCATCCGGACAGGTACATTGATTATTGAACCAGTTAAGCCCATTTGTGATCGCTTCTTCCCACATTGTCTTATTTGTGCAAAGGGAATTCTCAATGCAACAAGTCTTTCCTCAAGCTCTGAAAGTCTTGTTACAGTTTGCAATGGCTTGTTACATCTTATTTGTTTAGGTGTTGCAAAGCGAGGCAACTTTGCATTTGCAAGTGTTGTTTTGCAAGATCTACAAATGATATTTAAATGCAATGTCTTCTATTTTTCAAATATGTTTATGTACATTTTTTCTAATTCAAGCCCAATGGTTGAGATGTTCTTTTGAAATTGCAATGCCTTACATATTGGACATTTGGTTTTTGGTGTGTCTTCAATTTGTCATTTGTAAATTTCTATGGGAGTACTTTTTCGTGATGAACAATTTGTATCTGCTATTTTATTTCTATTTTGTCCCATTTTATTTGGGTCATTTGTATGTATCATTTGTTTCAATTTGCGCAATTTTATTCTATTGTTGGTGTTTTCGTGCATTTGTACTATTCTATGTTGCAGATTGCACTGATTTGTATTTTGATTTGATAGTAATGGTTCATAATGAATGTGTGATGTACTTTTTTCAAATGATAATATGTTGTACGTTTGGTTGAAATTTGTTTTTGATTGGTAGTAATTCACAATGGCTTTACTGGTAAATGACCATATTTGTATGTTTACATTGAATATGATCGATGTCCATTGGAAGCAGAATGATGTTCCCTCAACTCCTCCTTTTTCATATGGCATTGCCATATTAATTAGGTATTGTTGCCAGCCCGCAACCATTGTTTGAATTTGTATAGTTTCATTTTTTAAGTGTTTTTCTATACAATTTAATGCATCGTTGCTCCTAGCCATTAGTGCATTGCAAAAATATTGGACAATGTAGAGTCTGAAAGATTGTTCATCAAATTTAGGTGCTATTAAATGACAAATTTCACTAAACATGCTATTAGCACACTTCGACATAGTTGTTTTTGCTATATGCAATCCATGAATTTTCATTTCATGAACAACGGATTCATAATAGTTTTCAAGATATTTGCAAAGAGGTGACAAGGAATAATTTGGTACAAAGTTGCCTATACATAATCTTTTGTATAATAGGGGTTCAAAATGTCCACTAATGGGATCTGTATCATGAAACAAAATTTTTAGTGTAATTGTATCTATATCGTGGTTGAAGAAAAAATACCTTGTTTTCATTGTTAGAGACCAGACTCCAATTGGTATGTTCAACCACTTTGATAGCCACCATATGCAAAATTTGTCTCCCCATAGGCCTCTTTCAGAGTGGAAATTGCTATTAGATGCAGAAAAATGCATTCTACGAAGGTATGTGTCAACATTGTGAATTCCATGAAGTTGATATAACATGACAGGATCTAGTTCATATTGGTATGATTCTTTTGCCTCTGTGTCATTTTGCTGTAGACAATTGAGAAAATGGTCTATTATTCCATTGCGCAGTTCAATTGACGAGTAACGAAAGTGCAGAAGCACTTCAAATGCACAAACAATCTCCAGGAGTATATGCAAATTGTTGTAGTATAAAGAGACTATAGTTCATTAAAACGATATCAATATTAGTATCTATGCATTTTTTTTTTGCTGGATAGTAGTTTTCAATGTCTATGATTTCAACCATTTTTTTCTATGTATTTATTCTTCAGATTCGTATGGTGATTTGTTTACTAAGTACTATGTATCTTAGATTTTTTTTCCTCAAAGATGAGAAGAGCTTCTATAATATTTTTTTATTTATTGAATATATCTCTATGATAATGTTTACTAGCACAAAATACTAATTTTACTATTGTATTGTATCTTTGATTTCAAAACAGTAAAATAAGAGAAGCAAAGTTGCAAGTAACTAGTTCCTATTTTGCATCTCTCTGTATTTCAAAAGTATCACTACAAAACAAAGAAGATGCAACGTTGATTATTGTCTCTGAAAACATGAATCTCACATACAAGCTATGTATTCTAGAAATAATTCACTTTTGTATACAATAGAAAGCATGAAATACAGATTGTATGTGTCTTGATTAGTAAAGTTAATTTTGCTAGTTGTAAACAACATAGTTGTAATTACGAATATGTATGTACAGTTAGATATGCACTATAGCATAATAGCATCTTGAAGGCAACAATATGCTTCATACAAATAGCTGAACGTGAGAATTGACTTAGTTATTACAAAGCATTCATCCCTTATGCAAGTCCCAACTTTATTGCACCAAAGCATGTACTTGCAAGTCAATGTAGCAAATATTGGACAAGATAGGTCAACATAATATGGACTAATTCTATTATTATATTTTGAAAATTTGGTGGTTACACCACTTTTTGTGATAAGACAAAATATTCATTTCAATGACGAATAAATGTATTCTATGGTGATTGCTAACAACCAGTCATTGTTCTATGGAAATTAACAATGGTGGTGTATACAACAACAACATTTGGATCATCTGAAGTCGTATCTATATGACTTGGTACCACATATAGATTTAAAGTATTGACTATTTGTTTTTTCCTTTGCTTTCCTTCGTGTTGATCTTTGACAACTGCTTATTATTTTTTGCATATTAACAAATGTACTGCATACAAAAACCACATTTGCACCATTTGAAGCTGCAGCTAAACCACTTCTTACAAGGTCTACATGCAAAGTATCCAACACTTGTTTTCTCCTTTTCTTTGTTTCTATAGTCTATTTTGATATTAGCGATGTCTTCTTCTCCCATTAGTTGTTGTAGCGTCTTTGAAAGTTGCATGTCACTACATTCCATCGTTCCAAATTTATATATTCCATTCAATGCAGCAAGTGGCACCTAACTTTGTTAAAACATCAAGAAAAAAACAACGAATTAACTATCCAAAGGTATCAACTGACTGAAGAATAAGAGCAATACCAAAAGTTGAGACATAGTCACTTGTGCGGGATAATGTGAATGATAGATGACATAGAACAATCTTGATTTATACTATATTAAATCTTTAAGATCCTATAATAATAACTTAGGGCATGGGACTAAGACTACCACCACCATAGGTCGATAGCAATAAGACTAATGTGACTATTTGGGTAGCTACTCTAATTTTCTATAAATCTCTAGACTATAGTGTAACAAGTACTATTCTCAGTAAGCTATAACTACATAACCTATAAACTATCCTTACCTTTGCATCTGTTCTATTTGCTACTTCTGTTTTGACTGCTCCTAGTGTTGCTTTTACTCGATCAATTAAACTGATGACTCTTGTTAGGTTTCTTGTATTCTGGAAGCAATTGTTTAAATATTAATTATGACTAACTTTCAACTAAGGTGCTTGCATTTTCTTGCCTCCATAATATGCACAAGATGCAATAATTTCTTGGAGGATACCAATGACCATAAAATAGCTTGAACTTTAATTTATTTCATAGAGTTTTGTTTTTTGGGCTGTCTTAACTACCCTTGGATTTGCATCTGTTCTATTAGCTACTTTTGTTTTCACTGTTCCATTTTTTATCTCCAATTTTTTCTGTTCCAACTGCTTTCTAAAATGGTGAACAATCAGTTTTTTGATTATCGGCACTAGTTTTCTGCATTTGAAAAATGGTCTTTTTTTTGTGTTCGGGGACAGTCTCTGTTTTGGGTGAAACACAGTACTTTTTATTTTAAACACAGTGAACAGAATCATTTTGATTTTTATATGAACGCAGATGTTTTTATTTTTAAACTCCGGTGGTGGCCACAGTGTCTTGCTGATGTCGCGATTTCGTATGCGTTCATCGCAATCGTAATGTCACCAGGGATAGATTTGTAATGCGAAATGTGTTAATGCAATTTGGTTCATCGCCTTTTGAAATCCGGCCGAGTTTTGTTTTCATTCATCGCCCGATGCAAAGTTTTTATGTCAAAGGTTTTAATATGTTTTATATGCACGACAAATTTTTTATAAAGTACTTTGTTATAAGAGCTAATGTTAAAACATTTCAATTTTTTTAATATGAGCCTTCATTTTGGGTGGCTCCGAAAGGGCGTATAGCTTTAGTTTTATTTTTAGTGTAATATGTGTTGCCACATATAAAAGGCCCGAGAGTCTTTGTAACAGTGTCATATGTTTTTATTTTAAAAAGCAGAGAAAAGTGCGGAATAGAATAGGTTTACATAGCAGTATTATTTTTTTTTGAACTGAGAGACACAGAATCAAATTTTGTGTACTGTGTCTTGCAGCAGTCACTATTTTGTAAAACCCTCTGTGAGCAGGAAGTTCAACACAAAATTCAGACGATATTTCAAGAATCAAACTAAACACCTAAAGATTGGCAACTGGAAAACTATGAACCTTATCATAGATTGTAGATGCAAGAAACGGGACTGTAGAGATCACTCGGGAATTACTTCAAGAGCATGATCATATGTCAAATTTGGAGAACCTGAATCAAAACTTTTCTGACAAAATCGAAAGCTTAAGAGAACGGGACTGTAGCGATCACTCGGGAATTACTTCAAGAGCATGATCATACATCGAATTTTGAGAACCACAATCAAAACTTTTCTGACAAATCGAAAGCTTAAGAGAACAAAAGATTATTTTGTCAGAAAATTTCACTCAAACTCGTCTTCCTAGCAATACTGTACTGTCCAGGTTAGTTAAAATTGCAAAAAAAAAAAAAAAACCCAAATAATGCAGAGCCAATGGATTTTGACAGCCAGATAAATGGTATAGAATCCAGTCAGGCAAGGATTTATAGGATGAAAAAATTTATTCTATATCAAATTATATATATATTTTAATTTTCAATCAAATAATAAAATAATGCGATGGAAGCAAACTGCAAAACATACACTCTTTGAGATATATTTTTTTTGTTGAAAAGTAAAATTACGATGTAATCTTTGTTGAAAATGGAAACAAACTTCAAAACATACAGTCTGTGTGATGTAATTTTTGTTGAAAAGTAAAATTACGACGTAATCTTGAAGGTTTTAGAAAAAATTAAAATTACAACGAAGTAATTTTTAATTAAATAATAATTTAAAAATTATTAAAATTACGAAAAGTATTTTATCTTTTTGAAAATTAAAATTATGGCAAAAACTTTTTAAGTCAAACAAGAACATAGTTTTTGATCTTCTAATACCGAAGCTACAAATGAAATGGAATTTGATTCAAAAAATGATGATGATAATAATCTGCATTTTTTAATGAACGCAGGCTTTAGTAAACAAAGTCGTTCCAAGGGAAATGACTTTGAATCCTCGGAGGCTGATACAAATGGTATTCTCATGCTAGAGACCTAACAAAATTACGTTTTCTATGTTTTCTCTGTATGATATAATCTTGAGAAGTACTCCTAGGAACTTTGTAAATTTGTTAAAAAGAAACGAGAATTGTAGGACGTACCAACTTTATCAAATTCGAATAGAATTGCAATCATCAATGTTCCATCGGCTATCATTTAAAAACACAGTCCATAATATGTAAATTGCAGGTATAATATCATCCACTTTGCGCTCAGAATCAAAGAAAGAAAGCGAATTTAATATGTGAAATTACGTGAAAGAGTAAGAGAAATTATGCTTAGCAAACCTTGCAACCGGAGGCGCACAGTTCCAGCCTGACTTGCGAAAGCTTGCTTGCAGAGTGTCGAGTCGCACGATAAATCTACTTGCAGATGTGTTGAGCGGAATACAAAGATTTAGATGGTCAATAACATAAAATCTAAACAGCGGAAATAAAATTCACAGAGCTTCAAGCAAAATAACAACTGCAAAGTAGAAACTGGTACAACTGCTATAATTTTATGCTATTTAATTTTGAATTAATGGTTGTTGATATCAAGAGATCTACATGGGATGTCTGTGACATCACTAGATCCTCCAACTCAGATCTGCACTTGCATAATGAATATCATAAATTACATATTCGATGTGGAAAACCTTATTGTTAATAATGATTCTATGTATAATTAATAACATTGAAATTTGAGTTTTATTTTTTCATGATGGTTTTCGCAGCAGAATAGGTGGACAGCTGTGAGCATTTGTACAATCAAGAAATGATCGATGATAAATGTAGATTCGACATGGATTTACTTTAATGTAATTTCCTCGAAGCGAGAAAAGATAAATCTGTGACTAGCTTGAGCTTCGCCAGTTTTTCCTTGGGCGGCATGTTTAGCACAAGAGCATTTGCAACAAAAGCAGCTTTAGAATTTCTGCTTCTCTTTGACATTTCAGAGTCGGGTAAACTCTCTCTGGTTCTGCGAATGAAAGGATTCGAACTTTTGTTCTGCAATTCAAATGAATGCTTTCAGCCGAAATAAAACACAATAATGAGAACAGCTACAAATATTTTAATTACCATTTAATATCCCCGTGTTTTCAACATAAATGCTCTCCAAGGGATGACGTTCACGTATTGAGAACAAAATAACCCATGATCCTCTGCCTAATTTTGAATTAATATCATCGTACAATCGGAGATCGGCGAATCCTTGTAATAAATGTTAAAATTCACTTTTGATCTTTTGCGATGCGATGAATAAATATAAAAGCAAAATAACAATCGCATCGCAAGTCTTCAATGGTGTGCAAGATAAATAGAATATGATTCATGTTGATTTTCCGATTACGATAATCGCATCGCAATTTGTTTGAGTGAAAACATTTTTACCAAATCCCGATCACATCGGAGATTTAAAATGAAGTGGAATTTTATAATCTATCTCCGAAAATGCGATTGCGATTGAGCGCAATCACATCGGAATTTTTCAATGAGAGGAATGCAATGTTTAATCTTTTTCCCGAGACGCAATTGCGATAAATCGCATCGCATTGTTATAAATAGAAAAAGTGCAATACTTAATATTATTTCAAAATGCGATTGCGATTGAGCGCGATCGCATCGGAACTTCTCAAAGCAATAACAACTCTTTAAAACAACTTTTTCAAATTTCCATTTGCGATTTACTATTCATTTTAACATATTTCTAAGTATAAAATTTTTCTAATATGTTCAAAATATGTTAAAAGGTCTTTTAACTCATCGGATCGGAAAGTTTTTAAAACTTGTAAACTTTGTGAATAAAATGTGATATGCATCTTTTTATTTATGGAAAATATATAAAAAGGGCACCTATTTTTAAATGGGATTTATTCTAAAAATTTAAAAATGGCGAGGGTTGTTGTACAGTACAACACCCCCGTACACAAAGACATTTTTCGGACCCAATATTTTTTTATCCATGCCATTGTATATTTGATCACGCCTCCATAATGTGATGTCATGACCTTTCATTTGTAACGCGAAATGTGTTATTGCATTTCGGTTTAAACAGGTTTGAACTCCGGGCTGGATGTTTTGCGATGGTTTAAGTTTTATTAACATTTAGTTATAATATTTGTCATCGTGCGAACATAAGGTTGTGTAATAGTTGACATACATAAATAGATTCCATACTCTCAAAAAATTTACAACTTAAATTTAACATTCTAACTCATTACTATAAATGAAGATCTGGCCAAAGCTTTGTAAGTAAATTCAAGATTTTATATATGAATGAATCTATCTAGTTTTACATGTGCATTGGTCGAATCAATTTCTGTATGGGAATACTTGAATCCCTGTGATTAACCTTGTGGATGGAACTCTATCATAGAGCTCTAAAATAAGGCTCTGCATTTAGTGGAGGAGTCAGTGTGAATAATACCGATATCGTGGTTAAATTGCTGCGTAATTTATGAAGAGAATCGCAATCACAATTTATATGATACAACCGCATATGTTTTTCTTGCCACTGTTCAATGATGTGATGCGATTGGCACAATCGCAATTACAAATCGCAAGTTCAAGTTCTTTTGTTATGGCCCAATTGCAATGGTATGAATCAATAAAACATTTGATATAATTTTGAATTTCAATCGCAAATTGTATTAAAATTAAGTGTCTTGTTGATGTGGAAGATCGTAATGCGATCGCCGCATCCGTTTGTTTTTCCACCGTTGAATGATGCGATTGGCGCAATCGCAATCGCAAGTCGCAAGTTCTTTTGTTTTGGACTCATTGCAATCTTAAGTCTCGCACCCGATAAGTTTTATAAGGCAGATTTGATTTCTACATCGTGTAACAATTTGGGCATATGTTTTCTTTGCTACTGTTGAATGATGCAATGCGATTCACCCAATCGCAATTGCAAATCGCAAGTTCTTTTGTCTTCGACCGATTGCAATGGCAAGTCTCAGACCCGATAAGTTTTATAAGGCAAATTTATTCTCCATATTTGGTTTAATTTTTTTCACGTTCAGCGGGGTCCACAGTTGCAAAAGGGTCATTTGATACGTTGTACTTTATCACGCAATGGATAACTTTGATAAGTTTTCTTTTTTAATACTTTTACCTATTTTATTATGTATAGTTTAAAAAATACATATCCCAATCTACTTTATTGTTTGAACAAAATCACTATAGATTTATTATTTTATTTTTTACTATATTAATTAAAAATATATATAACTTTAATTTTGTATTTAATTCTTTGTTTTTCAAATTTATTATTTTATTTTTAACTATGCAATCTCTTGTTCATAATTAATCTTTGTGATCAGCCTACCTGCTTACACTCTCTGTCCATATACGAACTGTATTCATTTTTATTTTTTAAATCTACGCACTCTAAGCCGGAACTTCAAATACATATAAATCACAGTTCATAAACACATCGGCTCTGTTATCGCCATCGGGACTTTTATTAACATGTTCCGTTGTTATGATTTTCTCCGATGCGATTCGTGAGGGTCCCACAAAGTTAATAAATTCCTCTATCCATTCGATTTATTATAATCTATGCATTTGCCAATGGTTTAAAAACCAACACCACTCATGTTGGGAAAAATACTGAGAGGGGGGGGTGAATCAGTATTTACTGCATATTCAAAACTTTTTACCTTTTCATGCTCTAAAACCCATACGCTAATTTGCTGAAGCCAACTAGCGTATACACGCGGATATCCTTCGTAAAACTCGCGTATACACAGAGATCTAATTATGCCATTAGTTCTTTACTTATATCATTCCATCATTCATTCATTAGATGTTCTATAAACAGTAAACATGTGCAGTAAGAACAGAATAAACCATCACACAAAGCATCACACATGAACACCAGGATTTTTAGGTGGAAACCCAAGTCGGGAGAAAACCACCGCTGCAGTTGCTCAGCCTTCAATATTTTATTATAGAGAAAGCATCTTACAACATATGTGCTGGCGCAGACTTGACCAGCACGCAGGCACCCACCTGCGCTCGTTTACCAGCCTCTCCTGGAAGGGAGCTCCAACCCCATGACTCGTTTACCAGCCTCTCCTGGAAGGGAGCTACGACCCCCTGCTCTCGTTTACCAGCCTCACCTGGAAGGGAGCTACAACCCCCTGACTGAAGGCTACAACCCTCAGCACCTCTATGGACCACGTTTCATCAATTTTCACACTGGATCCAAAGCTTCATTTAGGACACCACTTGCAGACCACGTTTCATCATATTTTCAGATTGGACCCACTCCATACATTTAAGCTCAATCATACATCAAACTGAAACTTATCAATTCAGACAACCCAAAGCGTGATCATCATTCCGAATGCGGTAATCGAAACCCAGTTAGGACATTTCATACCCCTTGCTTGACAAACCCGCGGTTACACTCGCTTCGTTCTGCCGTCCCAGCGTATACTCCGCGCCCGTCCTTATCGACGAACGCACCTACGCGCAAATTCTGAAATTAATTTCCTCGCGCCTCGTGCTTTCTGCCAGAGCGCATATATACACGCGCTTCCTCTTGAGCGAACTGGCGTATGGATCTTCAACCGACCATGGAAAGGTACTTGCGGATCGGATATTTGGATTCCAGTTTTCCTTTTACTTCAAACGGATGTTTACCTCATCTCGGATCTAAGCCTTCCTGGCAGATCTATGGATCTGTGGATAGTGAATGGGATCACAGATATTAGCTTCATAATTTCTTCATTGGTGCATCATACATTCAGATCTTTCATTCCACTGTAACCCTTTCCATTCAGATATGCTTCTGAGAGAAGTATTCATTCAAGCTTAGACTTCTTGCACACCTTTGCACAATGAATTTCTTCTCCTTATATAGGACCTGCCTTTCAATACCGACAGCTCCCCATTACTTGGAGTGGTATTCTGGGGCCAGAGTCATTTAAGCAGTATTTTAAAACAATGGTCGATACCATGGTGGTTACTACAGTTTGCACTTTAAGACGCTAGCTCCATACGCAACATGCGTTTTCTAGTTTAGAGTACATCGCATTTCCCACAGACAAATCCGTGTACTTGAAACATACTCTTTTCTGTGTGGATCTAGCATATTTGATTCAGCTTTCTTCATTACCTTGTACTCTCTGTGGGTACATCGGTTACATCTATTATTGAGTTCATCAGACATATTCTATCAAGCACAACTTCATCAAGTAAGTTGCCATTCAGAGGTTTACTAAGCATCATATTGCTAACAAACATCATTTCATATCAGTTACATCATTTACCAAGCCCATCAAGTCAAGAATAACTTCATCAGGTGGATTGCCATCAAGGACAACACATGTCAACAGTCGCATGTCTTCATCTTCATTCAGTGGGTTGCCATCAAGGACAACACTCTGCATCATATTGCCAACAACTCATCGGGCCCACGATGCATTATACCCTACCTTTATATATCGCACACCAACTATGATATATCAGCATACATTACAGCCTCTGATATAACTCAACATTTGAATGTATTGCTCAAGCACAGCATCACCACGCCGCACACTTACATTGAAACTTAACCAAATAATTAACCATAATACCTGCACCAATTAACTCACCTATGTTAAAACATAACAAAACCTATTACAAAGCCTCTTGGGCCTTTTATAAATTGCGCATGAACATTGCAAAAATTGCATATAACATATACGACCAAAGGTTAAAAACCCAAAAACCTGCTTATCAAATCCACTGAATAATATGCATCGGGTCCACTTTAAAACAATGCAGACTATGCATATAATATGCTCTCATATTCTAACCCCAACGCTAACCTTCGAAAAGTTCGGGCGCCACAGCTTCATAAACCTTTCTTTTCTATTTCCCGATGCGATTAATCGCAACTCAATGCTTCCGATTGCGATTAATGCATTTGCCAATCTTCCGATGTGATGCCCTTCCTCCGATGCGATTGATGCATTCGCAAATGTTCCAATGTGATTAATGCCTTTTAAGCCGGAACTTCAAACACATATAAATCACAGTCCATAAACACATCAGCTCCGCAATCACCATCGGGACTTTTATTAACATGTTCCGCTATTATGATTTTCTCTGATGCGATTCGTGAGGGTCCCACAAGGTTAATAAATTCTTCTTTCCATTCGATTTATTATAATCTTTGCATTTTCCAATGGTTTAAAAAAAAACACCACTCGTTGGGCCCATGATGCATTATACCCTACCTTTATATATCGTGCACCAATTATGATATATGAGCATACGCACGGAAATTAATGAGGTATGGCCCATCATTTATTCCATTTAAAATCGTTCATCAAACTTTGATTATGTGGCCAAAATATCAAGTGTTGGTTTGCCTGCTATGTGATAGACCATAATGGCTGCCTCGTACGAGGAAAATGCGTTCAGTACTATCTCGTTATTTTGCTTAATGCGACTCCAGATAAAGTACAAGACCTGCAGGATAGATATGAATGTTTTTGTAATGACAGTACAAATAATGGTGATAAAATCTAGGCATTTTGCAATAACAAGTGAAAGTTTTTGGCCAATTAGATAACAGATAATTCAAATTAAAATAATTAAAATAAATAAACAATAATAAATCTTATAGTGAACCATGGCAAAAATTTTAAAAAAAATTGAAAACATATGTCTAATCAAGGTGAATTAATGTCACAATCAGGAAAAACCTGATGCGTAGTATCCTGCCAGCAGCAGGTACAATAAGAAAAAACATCTATACACATCATATTATAAATGTGCATACAACACTTATATGATTACATAAAAATTTATATTGAAAATTTATTTGGAAAAAATAGTTTTATATTGATATGTTTTTCTGAACCACCTAGAAAAAATTTCAAATTACATTAATGTAAGAGCATTTACAGGTTTTTTTTTTTTAATATATATATATATATATATATATATATATATATATTAAATTATATAAAAAAGAATAATAATGTTTTTTAAGAAAACATTCAAATTAGCAATTAAAAATATTATTTTTAAAATTTAATTTCTTTATCTATATATATATATATATATATATATATATATATATATATATATATATATAATTTTGTTGACTTTTTATATTCAAAATTATATATATATAACAATTATAAATGATATTTTTAATCAATTTAATAATATGTATTTAAAATATTTAATTTTAAAAAATTGAACTTAATATCTATTAATATTAATTATTAAATATATGACAACATTGATAACAATGGGTTTAATTAATCTCTTAGACTATCTGACACATACTTTTAAAAAAAAATCAAATCATTATTATTGTATTAATAATAGAGAATTTTTGTTGTCATATAACAAAATCTAATTAAATAATAAATAAAATTCACTTGAAAATGCATATATCAATATTCTAATCCCAAATACCTTTTCCAAGAGAACTTCCACAAGTGGTGAATTGTCCTTAACTTATATTGAGTGTGCAATGTAGTGTGGAACCAATGCCATTTTCTTATCACAACACATAGTGGAGCATACATAAACGGTTGTATTCTGGAGTATACAACAATCCACTAGTTAGCGAAGCAATTTGATATGAATAAGAAAAAGCATCAATGTTATAAATGTGCATACAACATTCATATAGTTACATACAAATTAATATCCAAAACTTACAAAACCAAAAAAAAAAAAAAAAATTCATATTGATAGGTTTCTCTTTATTTCTCTTTATTATTTAGTAAAATATTTTACAAAAATAAATCACTTAACTTTTTTTACTTTTTCTTTATAATCAAGCTTGTTGTCCTCACAAAGTTTTCTTATTTTCTTTATCACTTAATCACTTTTACAATCTCTTCTTTCTCATATTGTAAGTGTATCTTCTAATAATAAATAGTCTTTTAATTCATGTCTTGTTTTTTCAAATGCTATAAATACCCCTTCACTTTCTCTAATTTTCAACATTTTGGCTACTAATGACCTAACTTCACCTCTAACATATCTTTTCTCCATGACTGCAACCTCCACATTTGAGTCCCTCTCCATATTTTTCATGTGTCTCTTGTTTCCTTTTGGTTTCCCATTCCACTACCATGTAGTTTGTTTTTTCTATTTGACCACGTCATTTACCTACACCTCTTCATGTTTTTCCTTCTTTTCATTTCCTAGTTGAATCCTTCAACTTCCCTCCATAATAGAACTAGACTTTCATGGAGTCATACCATACCTACATTGTGACAACCCCATTAATTCCTTCGTTAATTACACAGTAATCATATAATGTCGCCAAGCCCTTCTCAAGGAATTCCCACGTAGTTCTTGGTAGACTAGTCAAGGTTTTCTTGGTATTATCCCATTTGCTAATGTAGATAAGATATTTGTGAATTCTCCCCAGAAAATCCCCCACATAAACTAATTGAGACTATTCCTACGACTCCCCCTCCTCAAAGCATGATAACTCCTCAATATCACTAAGACAAAGACAATTTCCATAATGTCATTGTGATTTATCTTATTTCTTCATACACCATGATTAAATCATTATGTAACATATGTCCACTTTGACACTCAACTTCCACCACATTATTGCAATGTCATTCTCATGACCACATCATCACTTCCATGTCATCAATGCTTTCCCATGTCACCATCCATCAACATGTTCACCTTTCTTTACCAATGTCTTCATTATTTCTTCAAGCTTTGACTACAATTTCACTATCCAAGCCTACCCTATCATTCTATCAAAGTATATATTCTTTTTGCTAATAATGTCTTCATTATTTCTTCAAGCTTCGACTACAATTTCACTATCCAAGCCTACCCCATCATTCTATCAAAGTATATATTCTTTTTGCTAATAATGTGTATTGGGGATAAAAGTCTCACTTATTGTATTTTAAACCTAATATAAGAAAAACAATAAATATAATAGACACTTGCCCAAAATAAGCAACTTGCAAATAAATATAAAATTACATATAAGAAAGGAAAATAGAGATATAAGAAATGATGAAGAGAAATATAAAAGATGGTGATAATGTATTTTTGAGCGACCAACATAGTGAAGTATTGAAATTCAAGATTCACAACTTCTTACAACTACTTCTTCATTTCATTAACATATAAATAAGAAAAACAATAATACACGTGAACATGCCAATAATACGCGTTGTTATTAATTACTTAAAAAAGTACCACCTAAACATAAAATTAAAGGGCCAACGCTGGCAATCTAAATGTTAAAGGTCAGTGGTTTTCCCCGACTTTTAGACAAGTTGAGTTGGGTTGATTAATTGTTTTTCAATAAAATTGGAGAGTAAAATATAAAGAGTTATTTATCTAAATCAATTACAATGTTGGAAATAAAGAAGTATTTATGTGGTATATAGATAGTTTTAAATTTTATATATATATATATATATATTAAAAGGTTTAAAGTGATGATGACTATCATGATTAATGATTAATGTTTCTTAACACTAATAAGATTTATTGGATTTTTAAAAAGTAAGAGTTTAATTGAGACTTATTAATATTTTGTTTTTATGATTAAAAAGAAGGGAAAGAAACATTCTCATATCACTATATTTTTGCAGGCTTAACAAGTCAAGAAAGTTGGTAGTGTGTCAAAGATTCTGGAAATGAGAACGGATGTAAGAGTCGGGCAATCCAAGAGAAAGTGTTTCTTATCTTCAACCTTCTTAGTATTGCAAAGGTGACAAAGTTTTTCATTCCAAGGAGTTTTGGGAATTGACCAATGCCCGGTTTCACTTTGAAGCTCATGATATTTGTTCTTATATTCACAACGTTCATTTTCTTCTTAGCACTTGTTAATACATAATTCTGATTAGCAAAATTGGGGTTGATCATCTCCTTATAATACATTAGCTTCACTTTTCCTTCTAACTCCTTATCGTCCCAAAACTTATCCTTAAATTTGGAAGTAGTAGTATTTTTTATTTTATCCTTATTCTCCAAGATGATCACTTCCTTTATCCCCCAATTGTCGAGCCAAGACTCGGTATCTTTATCACAACCTCGCTTGAGCCGAAGGTGGGGGTTTGGGGCAGAGTTAGAAGAAATTTTGGGGAACCTCTTGGCTTCCATATTGTAAAGGTTCTTCTTATACATCAAATACCTAAACATAGCCAAGCTTTCAATGGGGAAAATGCTAGCTTCAATCAATAAATAAATATAAATAATAATTAATCAATTATTGTTATTTTAATAAAAGATATTACCCAAGATGGGGTGATATGCATCAATAAGAGAGGGGGGTTGCCACCGCCCCACCGAGTGAATGAGTCGAGGGTTGTGGGAACACGCCCCCAACAATAATTAATGACAACATGTGTGGCTATTACGGAAATACTCAGGACCTAGATGAAAGGACGGAGGCAGGGAATGAGTAGCCTACTCGAGAAGTTGAAGTGTGTTGCATGCCCAAGAATCCAACTTAATTATCTAAGGCTCAACGCTAGGGAGAATGAAATCATAGGTCTCCAAGTGGGGCAGAGTCTAGTAGAGGTAATTGTGTTCAATACTCCTGTTTTATATATTTTAGTCTAATTTGGTTGAATTGAAAAATATTTGGTTGGAAGCCTATGTTAAGGCAGTTACAGTGGTTGTTTCTAATTTTCTCCCGGCATTTGAAGTGGTTCCTCTCTTCAATTTTGTTAGATTCTCACTATAGTTTATTTTTAGCTTTGAATTATGCCAATAGTTGTGGTGTGCCCTCTCTATTAGTGTCCCTAGGAGTGCTCCTTCTCCCTATTTGGGGTATTTTTGTTGGATGGCCTCTCTGGTGGGTTTTGCGTCATCTAGCAGTTGCTTTTTCGATGGCTAAAAGGAGGTTGGGGATTGTTAGCTCTCCCCTAGTTCATTTTCATTTTTTCCATTCTATGATCATGTTGATGGTGTTATATGCCGCCAACAATGTAAGGGGATCTCCTTGATGTGAAGTCCCAATTAGACCTCACATCGTTCTCCAATTTTATGGCAATCCTATCTTTCTTGTATATATGTTGCAGATAATATGGATACTTAGAAACCCACTCTTGAAGATGAATGACTGTTCCGTTTACTACCTTTAGGAGTTTCACCACTTCATAATCCTTCTTATGAATGCCAACAAGAGGAGACACTGCTTGTTGTAGAAGAATCATCTCATCATATAATCGTGCCATGGTGTCCTCCATTGGCCCCAATTCTTCCTGCATGGCTGACTACCATTCGACGGTGTTGAAGCTTTGTGATGACAACCAGTATTTCTCCACCACAATATTTTTCTCATGTTCCTTCATCGCAAAAAGTTATCTTCTTAGCCTAGCATTCTCATTCAATAAGTACTAAAAAATATCCTATGTCATTTTAGAGAATGCAAAATTTGTCACCATAATAGCTATGGGATTCCTTCTGGTGTTGGAGGTTATCACCTTCTCTGTAGAAAGTGAGACTGGATTTTGAGGATCTTTGGGGAATTATTTATGCCTTTGTTGCATGTTCCTCTTCTTAAGTTGATCAAACGTTACACTGCATACATCCATGAATATGTCATTTGGTGGAGGTGTCATCCCCATTTCCCTGAATGGAAGATGACCGCCTGTAAGGGGAGGTTCCTATGGACTTCCTTGTTCATCATCCATGGGTCAGATGGTATCTTCTTCCTCCAATTCTTCTTCTTCAATCTCCTGAGTCAACTTCTCTTCTTCTAGTCTTTGCGCTGCTTCATCCTTTTGGGACTGCCTCTATTTTTCTTCTTTTATCCTTCTCCTCTCTTCTTCTTCTTCTTATTGCTTCTAGAGCAGCTCATCTTACTTCCTTGTCTCCTCTTCTTCTTTTGCTTCTCACCTCTCATGCTCTTCTTGAATAGCCCCTGTTTTTAAAGGATTATCTTTCCATTTCTTTCTGCTCCCGCTTGTAGAGGATACTTGATCCTTTTATTAAGATCCACTTTCCTTTATTGAGGATTTATCTCCTCCTCCTGCACCTGCAAGTCTCAAGCTGATGGTTCTTGGGGTGAAATAGTCTCCATTCCTGGATGTGCCTTCATGTTTGGGTTGTATGAGTTCTTTAACTTCTCATCTTGTGTTGTGGAAATTGATGAGTACCTCATATTGTGACCAATCCTTTCACAATATTGCCTTACCACTCAGCTGGGATCATATCTAAGAAATTATTTAGTGGAAAACTATAGGAATTCCAACTCCTCTATCTCTGTTGTTCTCGCCTTGTGGCTCTTTAACTCATATAATCTGATCCTCAACGAGAAGATGGGCCAAGGGGACTTCTTCCTCCTGCGAAGAATTCCTGACAATCCATTGTCCAGCTGATTTGCTACTTCTTTCATGACCGCCTTGTTGGTCACATATCGCGACATGAGATGACGACATATCTAACAACCAAAAAATTTTATGTATGTGCCTTCGAGAGCTACAAACTAGTCTACAATATCTCAAAGTGAATCATTCTCCCAATCGGTCATGCAACTAGGATTGATATTGAAAATCATATGAAAGATAATTGCAAAGAAGTGCTCATCCAATTTTTCATATATGCCTCTGAATCTTACTTCTTATAACACTCTGAAGTGGAAGTAAACCGAGAACTTATCCTCAGGGTTCCAGTTCCATTTCATTCCCAGAAATAAATACTATGCACAGATTCCATCTAAGAGTAGTGTATACATGTATAATTCTATTGCATGATTCACCCTCAAAGATGTTTTTTCCTACCCCACCTAACGTTGCAACTCATATGACAATATATCTACCCAATTGAAATCTTTTCCATGGGTCACCACCATATTTATCATATATATCCAATTCTCTTCAAACACCTCAACATTCTTACGCCCATACAATCGAAAACACATGGGTATCAAATACTAATATACATCTCTAAGAATATTTATCAGATAAAAAAAGGTTGGGCGATGGAAAAAGTTGACAGTCTCTCGAGACCATGCTTTGATAACATCACGTGTGTCAAAGTTAGCCCATCACATTTAGAAGTTCTCATTTTCATATTATGTGGGCCTAAGAATATCATAATATTTCTGCATGTCTTCACCATAATAGGTGGTGAGCTGACTGCAACTCTCACTATGAAGCACAAGGTGAGAATCATCCATATGTGTAATGATTCATTCAATCACTTCTGCACATGGCATGACTAGGAATATACGTGTAATCTTGTGCATCTTAGACTTCTTAATGTTGATTTACAGAATATCATCTTCTAAGTCCTCATAAAACTTTTCTTGCATGAATGTGTTGTATATATTGCTCCATGTGATATTTGTAGTCTTATCGATAAAGCACTGTCACGTCTGCATATATGGTAATATTTGGATTTGTAACTTCAACAGGTTCATCAATTCTTTCTTCTAAGAGTTATTTGGAGGTCACTTTACAAGGCGACATGGCTCCAATATATGAAGATAAGGTGACAATACTTGTAGCACAAACACATATTTTTGGCAGCACACTCATAATGACAAGATTAGCTTAAAGAAACCTACTTATGCAGTAATACTTGTAAATCATGTACAAAGATCCAACACATGTAACTAGACATTAAAATATATGAAAAACAACACAAAATAACTTGCATGCATAAGAAAATAGGCATGCAAACTAGGAGGGCACACTTTCAAAGAAAAAAGTAGTGTAAGGGGTCACTTAGGGCTTTGTAGTGCGCTCATGCACTCAAGCAAGTGGAAATAATCAACAAGGGTTCATTGGCACACTCTGAATGATCGAAGGGGTGATTAGTTGGGAATTCAGGCCTTCACCGTGTGCTCATGCACTGAAGGAGAGAAAGAGGCCGTATTGTCACACTTCGAAGGGATGAAGGAATGGATTGGCCAACCTTCAGGACTTCACAATTCACCCATGCACTCAAAGGAAAGGAGGGAACACTAGCGCACTCCCAAGGGTCAAAGGGATATCCTCCGTGTCTTCATGATGCACTCATGAGATCAAGGGAAGGCACAGTTCTTCTTGGTGAAGAAGTGCGCTCAAGAGGAAAATTTGGTCATTTTAGGCACAATTTTCACGGTTGATTGGGCTTCAAGTTCCAGAAGTGCGCTCTACCTGTTGGAAGCTCAGAAACAAGTGTTAACAATAGGATTTGATGATAAGATGAGGAGAGATAAAATATTCCAGGTTATATGTCATCGCGTTCATGGTGGAACATGAAAAGGTTGAATAATGTGAAGATTTTATGCATGTGACAATATATTAACACTTGCGGAATTTAGATTTGACATAAATGCCAACAAACAAATTGAAAAATGAGGAAGCGACCGTAAGAAAAACTTACTTGTAGCACTGGTTGTTGAAGAGTTTCTTGATCCAAAATTGTATGCCCAACTCAGATGGAATGATTATGAAAATGAATGATTAACTGAGTAGATTTAAAGAATTTTACATGCAAAACTGATTCATGCATGAGCGCCACTTGTCGATGAGGGAAAGTATTAGCTAAGGGGATTTAAGTGGGCTCTTATTTTATAGGAGTGCGCCCACGTTCAACAAGTTACCTGTGCATGCACCCAGGAAGAGCGCATGCCTTCAACATGAAGAAGTGTGTTCAAGGTGGGCACACATTCTCAGCATGAATGAGTGTGCTCAAGGAGGGTGCACTTCTTCATCCTGAAGGAGTACGCTCAAGTTGGGCACATGTCTTCATCAACTTGGAGAGCACTCTTGCTTTTCTGAGTGATTTTCTCAATTTTTTTCTTTATCTATGCTTTTGAGTGCTTTTCTAGTGTGTGCATGGTGAGAAGGCAAGTTTTTAAGTCAATAAATATCATGAGTTTACTTAACCATGGACTAACTAACTCAAGCACTTCTAATGGTTAAGTGAGACGCTTAGGAAACATTGACTTAAGAGGATGTGACACTAGAAGAAACAAATGAATAGTAAATAAAAACAACATGACGACATAGAGGGGCTTGAAACGAAATTTGATGTAGGCTCCAAATTTGACATAGGAAAAAAATTTGGAGGTTCATTTCCGCACCGAAAATGAATCCTAGACTCTCTTCTATTTGGGGCATGTTTCCTGGAATCTAAGCAACTTTTATGTTGGGAAGGTGCTTAGTTAGGGCCTCAGTGTTAGGAGGAGTCTCATTTGGTGAAGGATATTAGATCCATCTTTGGTTTCTTCCTTTTTTTCTTGGGATGCAGGATTTCCCTCATTTCTCCTTCATGGTGGCACCTATGTGATTCCTCGGAGTACTAAGGGACTTCCTCCTATGCGCATTAAGTGGAATTGTGAGGCTAATTGGTAGTTGAAGGTGTGTTTATTGTCTTTCCACGTGTGTATTTTTCTATTAGCTCTTATTTAAACTTTCTATTGTGTTATCCATTTTGAAGTTCTGGGAATTATGATTTTTGGGCTTCCCTATGCTATATTGGCTTCTTTTTTTAGTAGTTGTTTCCTAGAACCTGAGAGACTTTTATGCCTAGAAGGTGATCAGTTAGAGCCCTAATGTTGAAAGGAGCCTTTGTGGGTGAGGGAGGTTGGCTCTATTTCTAAATTCGTCCTTCCCTCTCGGGCGGTGCGGTTGGCTTCATCTTCCCTCTTTTGTTGTGTCTCTATGATTTCTCTGTGTTCATGGTGGCGTGAGCTACGTTGGTGGTTAGAGGTGTGGTTGAGGTCCTCTTATCAATGTTTTATTGTATTGGATTCTTTCTCTGTTGGCTCCTACACTTTCAATTTTGAAGTTATGTGTATTAAAAAATTTGGGCTTTATATATTCTGGGTTCCCAGGTCCTCCCCTGGCCAGTGGAAAAAAAAATTATTTTTAGATATTGGTCGTCTAGATCCTCATGTCGCATCAGTGGGATCAAGTATAAAGAGGGGCCACTTCTTATCAATAGTAGTTCTATCATGGATGAACTCGCATGCATCATCAAATTGAATTTTTTTATCCTACTACCGATAGCTTACTCCTTCAGTTATACAAGATGAACTCACCAATATGGAAGGGGAACCTTCCTCTCATAGAGCCTCCCTCTCAGACACAGAAGTTTCAACTTCTTGGGCGGGCTGGATCTCAAATATTGGTCATACAAGAGGGAGGTATAACCAGTATATGTAGACAATTAGCCTTTATTGGCAGATGAAATTTTAGTTGGGGCAGTCTACCTTAGATCGTAATGAATCTCATTTGGACAACCTTCAATCCCTTAAGCACTTGCACAAGCACATAAGGAATCTTAATAGGAGGATGGAGAGGATTGAGCATCACTTGGCATCTCCTCAATGCAGGACATAATTCAACAAACCCGAAAACACACATCTTGGTTAGAGGATCAGATATAGACCCCTCATCCTAATTGCAATATGTTTTTGGAGTGTGATCACATAGTTTTAGTTTATTTTGTATGAGCCTTGTCAGGCTCGAGTATTAGATATAACTTAATCATTTTTGTATCTTTCAAGTTTCAGTTGGTTCTCTCTTTCTCAAAGAGAGTATTTTTTGGATCTAGTTTGGGCTCCCTCCGAAAGACTAACCAAAATTTCGAAATCCACTATGTAATTTCCTATTTTCCAGATAATAAAATTAAATAAATATATATATTATGAACAAAATAAATAGAATATATATAATTAATTCTAAAAACAAAGTCTTTAACATGAATAGGATTATGTTTCAATTAAAAAAAAAAAAGTTATTGTTGACATTATTTTTTATGTTCATTAAAATAACGAGTTATTTAACATAAATAGGATTATACTTCAATTTAAAAATTTATTATAGATATATTTTTTTAAATGGATAATTGTAAATAAATATATATAATTTTTTTTTGTTATATTTTTTTCCTAAAAAAAGAAATAAACATTTTCATATTGAGTTTTAAAAAATATTAATAAGAAAAAATGCATTTCCATATTGATTATAAATTAAATATTTCACTATTCACATGAGGTCAAATATTTTTTTATGTGAAATTTATATACAAAGTTAAATTAATCAAATATCCACACACATATAATGTTTTTAAAATCTCATTATGAGATGTGTATCTCCATCCATCTTTAATATGGAGTTGACACATGCCATTAAAATATTTCAATATGGACCATAAATATTTTAATATCAATTTTGTATATATATAAAATAATTAAAAAATATATCTCTCTATACGAAAGGACTTTGATTTCACATATTTATATCTTTTCATGATTAACATTGAGTTAATATGATAATTTAAAAATAATATTGATAATAATAAAAAAATTAGATGTAACCATAAATAAAATATTTTGAAATCTACTTTAAATAAAATAATTTTATATTAGTTTTATATTAAAAATAAATTAAAAGTAAAAAAGAATAGTGGAAATGTGAAATTATTTCGATGTTTAATATATATATATATATATAATGATTAAAACATTTCAATGGTGTGATGCTCACTTTGAGAAAAAATTGTAGTTCCTTCCAATTCAACATAAAGTTGACACTTGGGCCTTCAATGGTGTGTTGTTGGGAAATGTGTAATTCCTTCCCTTCTCAATATGAAGTTGACACTTGGCCCATATGTGTGGGTGACTATAAAGAAATAATATGCACTAGGAGATGTTTATGTAACTTTAACGAGGAACTCATTCTTCACAATTTCATTTCATGTCCTTATACAAAACAAGTCAATGTTAATAGAATTAAAGTTGGAGATATCTTGGACATCTTTCAGAGGGGAAGAAAGCATGATAAATTGTCATTCAAATAGTGGGCCAGAAACTCTAGTGATTTTAGAGATGTTGATATTCCCCCTTAGTAAAGTCTTAGTTGGAAAAATCATCATGCTAACTAGGGAATTCAAGGTTGATTTAAAGGATAAAATCACAAATAATCTAGTGTTGGTAAATTTGGACAAAAAAATCCCTTGGGGATTTTTCATTGGAGCAAGCCAAGATCATCCTCCTATGTGTGGTGTTGGCACCATGCTTTATCTAAGTATAAGTTGTTTCCAATTCATTAAGTATTCTCCAAGAAAATTCTCCAATAATAGAGTGGATTTTATAGCTCTAAGAACTATCCTTATGATTATATCCAAAATAGGGCTCAAAAAGTTACAAAACTGGTAATGGATGACTCAAAATTGGTTGTCGATTGGGATCTAAAAAAATGAATTTGGAGAATGTTTATACTAGCTCTTTGCTTTAGGATTTCCAAGAAACAATCCAATCATTCGATTATCTCTCCTTTCATCACATTTATATGGAACTAAATATGAAAAATGATGCTCTTTCTAAGGAGGAAATGTCCCTCTGTCTCAAATATCTAGGCATACAAGAGTTTCATGATGGGGAGGAAACTAATTACAAGGAGTTTTGGTTTTGACTCTATTCTATATAGTCTTATGCTTGATGTCAGAAGAAATGTTGGTGTTTTCTTGCAAGATTCTGATGTAATCCTCAATGAAGGATGCTAAGAACACATTCCAAAGTACCTATTATGTAAAGGATGTATCAAAAGATGAAAGTTTCCTAGAAGATATGTATTCCATTGAGAGAAAATATTCATGTTAATCCTTTTTTTGGACAAAAACATGTTTATTCATCCCTTACGAATATACAATTTTCATTCTTTGGAAAAATATATATAAATAAATATTATAAATACATTTTAACTCCATGTCTATTATGAGTGGAGAGGGATCAAGCCCCTTTGGGTGAACATATATTCCCATATCAGCATTATAACAAAAATTACAGGTTTGAAGAAATTTTGATATTCCAATATAGGTTTCCCTTGATCATATGCACTGGTTGCAAAGGTGCTTATGTATAGAATATGAGGGCCTAATCCCTTGACACATGTTCACAAAATTTCTTGATATCTGGTAAATGCATAACACTTGATTGTATGTACAAGCACCAAGTTTCAAAGTTTGCACTGAAGGAAGCACCAAATTAAATATATGTCTCATTGGTAAAGCATAAATCTCAAACATGGGTTGAAGGAAGTCTTAATTGTAAACTTGGGTTGAAGGAAACACCAAATTATAAGGTGTCACTTAAATTAACCACAATTTCTAAATGTGAAGTAATTGAACAAAATCAATTAACGAAGTATGTAGTTTCAAAATGATAGATAACCAAAGTGGGTCGTTGGAGAAGGTTGTATTTGAAGGATGTGTCTAGTTCAAATCAATTGTTGATAATCGAGGGGAATGAGGTGACTGAATTTTTTTTTTAAGAAAAGAAAAGTGGACCAGAGAAGAAAACATTTACATATCAAATTTCAGAGGGGATTAGTGTTTCTTATAGGTTGGTTCCTACAAAGCAGCACAAGGAATTGGTGTCTCCTATAGATCGGTGCTTACAAAGAAACATAGGGGATTGGTGTCTCCTATAGGTTGGTGCCTAAAAATTTGATAAATTGAGGGGATTGGTGTCTCTTGAAGGTTGTTGCATGTAAATATTGTAACAGTCGCTTGGTGCCTACAAAGAACTATCAATTAAAAGAAGTTTTGTCATTTTTTCCCTAAATGGTTTCCACGTATATCTCGTGTCCCATTTTCTTCTTATGAAATTGATGTTTTATGGTGCTTGATTTTTTTTAATAATTTAAAATTGTATTATATTGATTCACCCAACCCTCCCTCTTCCCCTCTTAGTATAATTGTGAATCCAACACTCTCCACCCATGATAGATCCAAAGTTAAGATGGGGTTTTGTTTTAAAAAAAGTAATGGTGTGTTGCTCATTCAAAGAGATTTTTAATTCCTTAAGAACTCAACAAGGAATTGACACCATATAAGAACTAGTGTAAATACATCCTAAATTTGGATATATCATGAAAAATGTGATTTTTTCTTCAATTGTATTTGATTCTAGTGATTTCTTGATAGATCAAGAGTTAAGGTGATCTTGTGATGTAGCCAAAAAAAATTGGACATAATTTCTACTGGATTAATTGATTCTCATATATATATATGTGTGTGTGTGTGTGTGTGTGTGTGTGTGTGTGTGGAAGCATGAATTTCCAAATTCTATTAATCGAAATTATTGCACATACGTTTCAGTAATCCTCCTTTCTCCTTGGCTTGATTACACAGTAATGTCCTTCCCTTTTTCCCTCTCCATCCTCTTCCTATAACCTCTTCTCTCTCCACCCCCTTTACAATGAAAAATAAACACTTCTTATATACAATACAAAAATCACCCCTTTTTGGGAATTTTTTTTTCATAAATTATAAAGCTAATTATAATTATGGAAAAATCCCAAAAAAATAAATTAAAAAAATCCCAGTTTGAGGCCTTATATGAAGGAAATTTGTCCCCATAAAAGTGCTAATATGCTAATTACATGCAACATTCCCCTCTGTTTAAAAAGAAAATAGTTTATAGAAGTTGGATCAACTGGAGCTAGAAAGAGTCCCTATAACAACACGAGAAATCATTAAGGATCTCTTAAAACATGACTTGCACAAGGCTTTTCACCTCCTTGTATAGAAAAGGTTTTGTTGATTCTAGAGTTACATATCTTGGAGAAAATCTGGCACCACCAATAGTTAAAATAAGAACAAATTTATCATGATAACTCCATCCTTTTCTGGCTCGTGTAATATGATAAATTGTATCATGAACAGTTTCAGTTGCAATCGCCCTTGCACCATGTAGCTTTTTTGACAGAGAACTTATCTCCTAAATTACCCCTGGACCACTTCAATCAAGTCTAGTACCCACGGTTATAGTATCTCTCACAGTCAGGACTATTATCATCACACTTGTATCACTATGTTCTTATTAAAAAATCTTGAATATATTTTCATACTTGCCACTTGAACTTTGACCATTTAAAATATTGTCCATTGATATCTATGTTTATAGAACAAACAACTTGCCTACATAAAAAATTGATATTTCTCACACCATTGTCCCTAATGGATTTCTTGTATTTTATTTCTTCTGGAAAATTATAATAATGCATTTTCATACTTTATGCTTAAAAAGAAACTACTAATTTGGTGTTTTGTGCTTATAACAAAAAATCATGGGGAACCAGATCCCTTTTCTTGTTCCCAACAAATTATATCACGTTGATATTCATGTCTTAAAGGGTCTAATATTCTTGGTTTAGTAAGTAGGATCTTGTACTCTCCAAATTCTAGGATCTCTCCAACCAACTAAGCATTGAATTGTAGGAACAGCCATAAGATAGAAACAAACTAAGTAATCCTATAGGACATGATTTCTATTGGATTAAGTGATTCTCATATACAAATGGAAGCATGAATTTCCAAATTCTATTAGTCAAAATTCTTGTGTATACGTTTCATTAATCCTACTTTATCCTTGGCTTGATTACACAGCAATGGCCTTCCCTTCTTCCCTTGCCATCCTCCTCCTCTAACCTCTCCTTTCTTCATCCCCTTTACAATGAAAACTAAAAAATTATTATCTATAAAATAAAAATCACCCTTTTTTGGTAAATTGTTTCCAAAAAATATAAAGCTAATTATAATTTTTGAAAAATCACGAAAAATCACTAAAAGCCCAATTTTAGGCCTTATATGAAGGAATTTTGGCCCCATAAAAGTGATAATATACTAATTACATGCATCATTCCCCTCTCGTTGAAAATAATGTAGTTCCTAGAAGTTGGGTCAAGTGGAGCCACAAAGAGTCCCAATAACAACACAAGAAATCAATGTGGTTCTCATCAACTTAATGCTCTCATGAAACATGACTTGCACAAGGCTTAATGCCTACTTGTATAGAAATTTTTTTGTTGATTCTGGAGTTAGATATCTTGGAGAAAATCTAGCATCACCAGTAGTTAAAATAAGAACAAATTTATCATGATCACTCCATCCTTTTTTGGCTCCTCTTATATGATAAATTGTATCATGAACAACTTCACTTGCAACCACCCTTGCACCACCCAGATTTTTTTTATAGAGAACTTATCTCATAAATCTCCCATGGACCACTTCAATCAAGTCAAACACCATAGGCTATTGTATCGCTCATAGCCAGGACTGTTATCATCACACTAGTATCACTATGTTGTTATTAAAACTTCTTGAATATATTTTCATACTTTGCACTTGAAATTTTACCATTTAAAACATTCTCCATGGATATTGATGTTTGGAGAGTAGGAGAGTTGCCTACATCAAAAATTAATAGTTTCACACCATTGTCCCTGTTGGAATTATTTTATTTCCTATGGAAAATTATAACAATTCATTTGCATAATTTATGTTTAAAAGGCGACTACTAATTTGGTGCCTTGTGCTTATAACAACAAAGCATGTGGAACCAGATCCATTGTCATGTTCCCAAAAAAATATAGCATGGGGATATTCATGTCCTAAAGGATCTAATATTCTTGTTTTAGTAACTGTGATCTTGTACTCTCCAAATTTTAGGATCTCTCCAACCAACTAAGCATCGTTTTGTAGGAATAACCATAAGATAGAAACAACCTAAGTAATTGACAGGATTTCTTGGAAGACCAAATGCAAGTATATTTTTCATGGCCTTGTTTATGTCGATGAAACTTCGATCGTTGCAAATATTATTGGATTTATAAAGTTTCATACAAACCCTATGAAAATATATAGTACCATGACTTTCCAATAATTTTTTAACAAAATCCTTGTCTCCCATGAAAACACTGCCTAATGAGAAGAGAACATCCACCCCAATAGAAGTAGTTATATCTAGCTTGGCTTCCAACTCTCATTCTGCTAGAAGCGTGGCCCGATTTCTCTCATTCTCATTATTAAACTTAGTAAATACATAACCTTTTGAGCAACTTGTAGAGGGGTCTATCACAACCTTTGCACCTCTAATAAATGGGTATCGAGATCAAAAAATATTTTGTAACAAATAATATGTGACATCTGGAGCCAATTCTCCCACAAATATAGAATGCTCCCTTCATGTTAAAAGGTGTATTTCTCCTAAATGAAAGGAGGCCCAATTTAATCTATAAATTTTCTCTATACATATCCTCCATGTACCACCTTTCTTTGGATTCAACAATAATAGTATAACACAAGGGCTCATGCTTTCTCTCATGACACCTTCCTTTATATTATCTATCACTTTTTTTTTGAGCTCTACATGTTGTGTAGGGCCCATCCTATATGTTGCATAATTAGGTAGAGATTATCCTATAATTAGATTATTGTGATGTTGAATATCCCACTTTGCTGGAAGACCATTAGGTAATTCATTTGGTATAACATCAAGATATTCTTCAATAGGTATTGGTATGTCTTATTCTTCTCCTCTCTGCACCATTTACACATATAAAAATCATGTTATCCTAACTTCTCTAACAAGTTGTCTTTCAAACAACTTATTCTCAACTTTCCCTTCATCCTTAAGGGGTAGTAAGATGATTATAGATCCATCCTTCCAAAATGTATATGTATTTTTCTTCCATGCATGAATTTTGAGTGTCGTAGTTCCATGGCCTCCATAAAAAAATATGGCATGCATCTATTAGGATGACATCACACCATATTTCATATTTGCAAGTCTTCAATATAGAGAACTTGACCAAACTCCTTTTTTCAATAATAAATTCATTCCCATTTTTAAACCATGCAATTCGATAAGGATGGGGATGTTTATCATATTTTAGGATCAATTTATCAACTTTATCTCTAGAAACAATATTCTCATAACTACCACTATCAAAAATAACTTGGCATACCTTTCCCCCTGAAGTGCACCTGGTTGAAAAGATATTCATCTGAAACAAATAATATTCATTGTTGCTACTATGTCTTTGCTCCTTTTCTAGAATCACCATTTCTCTCCTCGTCATGAGATTCTCCCCCACATCTTGTGAAAATTTATATTCAATTCCTTCTTCATTCTCAGCTTGGGACAAGTTCAATCTAGACTACTCTCCTTTTACGTGTAGGCTTGGGAAAGGATAAGAGGATAATACAGGATGGAGGTTGAGATACAACAAGTTAGGGCGGCGAGCTAGATCCAAATCGATCAGAGGAGATGCCATTCACGAGGCTTCTCAAATATAAGCTTCTCATAATATTTTTTATTTTACCTTTGTTAAAATAATGTCGCACCCTTTCAACAAAAAAGTGTGTCAATGTCGCAATCTAGCGACACTGCCTTACTATAGCACTGTGTTGTA
The DNA here is from genome assembly GCA_034641835.2 of Pinus albicaulis. Taxonomy (NCBI): domain Eukaryota; kingdom Viridiplantae; phylum Streptophyta; class Pinopsida; order Pinales; family Pinaceae; genus Pinus; species Pinus albicaulis. The sequence goes on along the minus strand of CM076575.1, from coordinate 772,254,294 downwards.
CTTACAACCTACACTAAAGTCTAAAAAGTCAAAATTTTCCTAGGGTTTTCCCCGAATTGATCTTGGATTTGTCTTTGATATAGTTTTTGAGTTTTTTTACTGTCACTTTACAGTTTAAACTTTTAGTTCATGCCTCTTTTGTGTGTTTTTTCGCATTTTTGGGTTTGTATGAAATTTCCATTTTTATTACTTTGACCTAATTTATTTTATTTTCTCATTGAAAGGATGAAAGGTTTATATACTTGAATATTCAAATCTCAATGTATTTTCATTCTACAATTGAAAAATTACTTCAATGATAGACATTTTTTGCATTGTTTTGTGAAAAGATAATTTTATTCCTTTTTCCAAATTTTTTTTTTCAAAAATAAAGAAAAACAAAAATATATATTGCTTGAGTTTCTTTTTGTTTTTATACTGAGTTTACAAAAATTTTGTGTGTTTGTTTGTTTCTTTAAAAACAAAAATTTGTCAAATTCTTGCATTATAGGAGGGAATTTTATGTTTTGAAAAGAAGTAAGTTTAAGAAGTATTTCAGTATTAAGAGATTTGATTGAATTTGGGACACTGTGCATTTGGGAAGATTAAAGTTTTTCTTATTCTTTCATTTAGCATTCATCGAAGTGAAAATATAGCATTTCATTTTGTTGCATTTGAGATTTTGGGTAGTGTCAAAAAATCATTTTCATCCACTTTATAGCCCTATTGCGTAAACAACAACCATAAAATTAATGCTTAATAAAATTGATTTAACATTTTTAAATTTCTCTAGTAGAATACATACATTAGCTTCATTTTAGGACCTTGGAATAGGTGGTGAGTTTAAACTCTCCAAAGCTACAAAATAAACCCAAAACCTTGATTTAGGGAGTGAAAATATATTTATTGCATCTCATTGTATAGGAATCTCCTCTCACGCAAGATCTAAGCATGAGGTCACATTGGCCCAATGAAGTAATCTAACTTGCTATGTTGGTCTTGGTGGTGTTGATTTGCATGTATTAAAAAAAATGTTGTAAAACACTTGGGGATAACTTAGGAGGACTACCCTCTCTTTGAGGAACCTCTCAAGGGGATTTAGGGTTTATTTACTTATCGTTTTCTGTACGTCTGATTGTTGACTATATCCCAGGTTGGAATGTTGTAGGTGGTGAACTTAGTGGCTTTTGTCTTTGGGCTCATATATAAAGAGATGATGAGGGGGACGTCCTCCTTGTACTTGGTATAGACATTGGTCAAAATCACTTGGGACTTCCTGGAAGGTGCTCCACTATATGTGAGGTTACTTGCACTAGGGTTGGATCGTTAAGCAGGTCGCCAACGTGAATGTTCCACCCACTCTCTCTTTAGGCACTTTTCATATCGATATCAAGATGTTGGATTTCATCACCCACTAGTGTGTTCATTGTGGAAAGTTTTGTTTTGTATGTTTTCTTCCTTAGATTTGTTAGTGTCTGCTATGTTTATTTTATTATTTAGTGGACCTTAGGGTGTATTTTTAATTGTTAATATAAATTCACTGTGTAAATTTTCCATTCACATAGAATGTAGGGTTTACCCCTTGAAATTATACCTAAATCATTGAAAATTACATTACCAGAAGTTACACCTATATCATAAGAAATTGTTATTGAACAACCTGAAATTACAGAACCGAAGACACTGGAATCGAAAGAAGTCGAATTTGAAACTTTGAAACTAGAGGTGACTAAACTTGAAACTTTGGAACAAAAAATTATTAAACCAATAACTTCAGAAATTTGCATTCCTCCTTTAATAGGTTAAGTATCTACACCTTTACCAGTTAGCTCTCAAGATTATATTTCTTCAAGGGAATACGTTCTTTCACTTCTTTTGTTAAGTATAGAGGAAATTTATCAAGAATACCACTCCCCATTTAATCCTCTAATAATTGATATAAGAGCTCTTCTTGTGGAATTACCTAAATCATATCCATGGTGAGTTAACCCTTAGTACCAATTTCTTATTCAATTTTACACCTAGAAGAATAAGTCATTTTTTATGCACTCCTTTATTTACTTCTCCAACCATGTCCATAGAGTCTTAGACACTTGCAAGTAACCTAATACAAACTTTACCTTGTGCTATAGGTGGATCTTTTGAATCTAGTATTGGTTATTCTTTACCTAGTGGTTCTTTTAAATCTACTAGACCTAGTAACACTTATGTGTGTCATGGACCTTTAGTACTTGTTGGGTATCAATCACTTAGTAGAATTTTTTCCGGAGATATAACTAGTCCCTTGTTTTTTCATTTCCCCCCTTGGTCTCTGATCAGGTGCTTATAATTACGCTAAAAAATCAAAGTTCTCAGAATAACACGAAACCTGAATGACCGCGTAGTGTTCATAATTCGGAATCGGGCACTACTCGTTTCGCGTGAAATGGGCTTCATATGGCTTAAGAAACGAGTTATGTATGTTTTCGTAAACATGCAAATTTGGAAAAAAATTGCAGAACAGGGAGCCCAGTCAGAATTCCATACTACTAACATGGCATGCTAACTGGGCAGGTCAACTTTTGGTCAACCTTTTCCTCCAGTGAATGAAGAGCTGCCAAGTGGCAGAATCTAATTGGTGCATTTTGGGTGCATGTGACAATTTATTATAGGTTGGTTTGGGCCAATGAGGAGAAGGCACGTGGCTCAACCTAGGGCCGCCATGTGTCCCCATCATGGCAAAGTAAAAAATTAGTTATGGACCGGAGGGACCGAGTGGGGGTCGAACACGAGACCTCCGCCCAACAAGCAAGATGCACCACCAGCTCGCCTGCATGTTGCTTCTTACCCTATATATTCGCTATGCCTATTTGAAGTTTCATAAACGCACCAATGGGGGGAGAGGGGGCCAGCCCCCAAGTCATGTGACCGATACCCAAAGACCACCAGCAGAGTAGGAGCGCTTAACCTTAACCGAAGTTATTAAACATTAATCTTGCATTTAATTAATGCCTAAACTTGTTTAATTAACAGGCACCGATTTAAAACTAATCTCGTTTAATTATCCACTAAGATTTAAAACTAATCTCGTTTAATTATCCACTAATGAAGTTTAATTAAACTAATCCGACTTTAATTGGAGGTTTTGAAAAATCCAAACGGGATTTAACAAATTTAGCACCAGTTAGCCCAATTTGGGGCCAGTTAGCTATTTTTTTGGGGGGGGGGAATGTGGAGCAGACTTGGAGAAGTCATAACTCAGCAAATTTTCGATAAAATGAGAAGTAAAAAGAGGCTAAGGTACCATTTTTGAGTGTTTTGAACTCAATGAAGCAGGTTTCAGGAACATAAAAGCATTGTAAACACATCATTTTGTAAATTTGAGCATAATATAGAGGCCCAAGCCATGGAAGCTGGACCAAGGAGATGTAGCCTAGGAGGGGTGAACTCCTTCATAAAATACCTATGTTGATGTGTTGTATGGTGATGTACTATACTTTTTATCGTTGTTGTTCAATCTTTGTTTTATGTTAAATTGTTCATAAAATTAACATAAAAATCACTTATGAGATTCAATAACTTGCAAGAGAACTTGAACCCTTAAGTACATGTAAAACATTTGTTTCGAAATATGAAAGAGGAATTAGCACAACATTACTAATGTAACTTAATTAGATAATTTTTGATATCATAACATTAGTTTTGTTGTGCAATAACGGATATAATTGTTTGCAATTTTGTGTCATGCTTACAAAGTTAAAACTCAAAAGAGGAGAAGGGAAGCTAGTTGAAAGCCCTGTAGTTGGCTCAAGAGGAACAAGGGAAAGGTTTCCAAAGTATTCAACACGAACATATCCTTAAATTGAAGTTCGTTCTTCAGTGAGCATGTCTCATGAAGGACAACCTACCATGACAGAAGAGGAAAGAGCATTCAAGAAGTCATTTTTTGATATGACAGAGATGGTAAAGGTCCTCTATGAGGAGAGGAATTTAAGGATGCAAGTAGAAAGTTCTAGGCCTCCTAAAGGAGAGGGTTCTCCAAGAGAAAGATATCATGGAGATGCTAATAAACCACCATCCACTCCACCATCATCCTCACCACTATCTTCACCTTCCTCTTCATCATATTCCACTACCACAACCCTTTCATATGTTCATCCTCATACTTCAAGAGGAACTGGTAAATCACCCTGACTTAAACTTGATGTTAAATTTGAGCTTCTAATGTATAATGGTGAAGTGAATGCAGAGAAGCTAGATAATTGGATTCGTTAGTTGGAGGTTTATTGTATAATTCAGAACCTTCAAGAGGATGACATAAATATTCAATTGGCTTCCTTGAGAATGGAGGGTGCAGCACTTGTATGGTGCGAAGCAAGGACACAAGATGAGATTAAAAATCATGGTAAGATCTCAATTTCTTGGTATGATTTCATTGTTGCCATTAAAACGAAATTTTACCCTCTAGATCACATGCAAAAAGCCATTATGGAATGGAATTAGGGAAATTTTGAGGTCTAAAATGGGCCTCCTAAGGAAATTATAAAATAATAGTAGAAATAATAAAATAAGATTAAATTACATGATCGAATTTTAGACAGAAAAAAGAAATAACTATTTTTTCACCTTGTATTTTCAACTTATCTCCCTATGGATTTACTCAAATTTCAAGCGGGAACACTCATTGGAGGAAAAATTTGATTCCTTGTCCAAGGAGTACCCATGTTGCATACTTTTGATGGACACTGCTACACAAAAATGAGAAATACATTAAAAATGTGATTGCAATTATGTTTTTTCATGTATTTCTCATTTTTCTTGTAGCAGGATCTATCAAAAGTATACAACGTTGGTACTCTTTGGATGTGGAATCAAATTTTGCATCCAATTAGTACTCCCACTCGAAATTTGAGCAAAACTTTAGGGAGATAAGTTGAAAATACAAGTTGAAAAAGTAGTTTTATTATTTTTTATTCTTTTTACTTTTTTACCTAAAAAAAGGTGAATCATCCCCCGTGGTTGAAATCATCATCTTGAACCCTATTGGTTCTTATAAAGTTTATTTTGGTTTTACATTTTTCGTAGGAGGCCAAGTTCTCTAATGCCGAATTTTCAACAACTAAAGGGACAAAGTGTTCAAAATTATACAAAAGAGTTTAGGAGAAGAGCACTAGTTTTGGGTGTCAATTTATCTTCTCAAGGAACTTTGTTAAAGTATATTGGGGGTTTGCACAACTATATTAGACATACTATTCTCATTTTCAATCCCATAAACTTATATGAGGTTTGTGTTCAGGCCACTTATCTAGAAGCAAGAGGGAAACATAGTGCAGATGAGAAAAGTGATAGTTTCCTTGAGTATGAAGACAAAGAAAAGGGTAAGCTTAATGGAAAAGGAAAGAAAAATTGTTCTATTAAAATAGAGAAAGAGAAACTCACATGTAAACATTGTTCAAAAAATGGACATGATGAATACCATTGTTGGAAACTCCATCCAGAGTTGAAGCAAAAAAAACTTAAAACCAAAGAGAAGGAGAAAACAACTACAATCATTGAACATGACTTAGGTTTATATTCATGAGAAGAAACCAAGATTACAGTGATGGGTTTGAAAGGTAAGAACATAGCAAGCACTAGTTCTTCAATTTGTTCTAATGTAACTCAAGACGATGATACAAGAATTGAACTCTTTCATATTAGAGTTGTTTCAATGCATACCAAAATAGACACACTATTTGATAGTGGTTCTCAAGCCAATTTGATTTCTGAAGACTTAGTTAAGAGGTTAAATATAAAAACTATCACACATTTGATACCTTATCCTTTAGGCTGAATATGCAATAATGCAAACTTGCAAGTAACAAGTAAGTGCATCTTAAGGTTTGCAATCAATTCAAAACTTCTTGACGAAGTTGAACTTGATGTAGCTCCGCTTGAGATTTCTTGTATTGTTTTGGGAAGTCCTTATCTTTATGATAGGAGGGAAGTATTTCATCACCATGATAATAAGTACCACTTTTTCAGGAATGGAATTGAGTACATATTTAGATTGCATAATAAGAAGAGGATTTTGTCTCTTATACATGCAGGAGAAATGAAGAGAATAGTGAATGCAAGTCAAAATTTGGCTTTGTTAATGTTCAAGCATAATGATGTTTTGAATGAGACCTTTCAAAAAGATTCATTAAATGAAAAATATGATTTCATTTAATTTGTTAATGTTTGTAATAAGATGTTTTAGGGCTCTAACATGTTGCCTTTGAAAAGAGGTAAACAAGATGTGAAATATTTGCAGGAGTCCACATCAGTGTTGAACAGTGATGGAAACAAGATACCAGTGCTGAATGGTGCAAAAATCAAAGAAAACGCCCCAAAGAAATATGACAAAGAAGGAATAGGTTCCAAAAGTACTTGTTTTTGGTTTCAAAATGGTACATGGAAATGGAAAAAACACTTGGTCAAAAGTCAATGCAAGTACAAGGCAAGACAAGCTAAAAATCGACATGTTGACAGTGTTCGAGGTGAGAAAGTTTTCAAGTTTCCTTTGATTGATGATTGAGGTGGGAATAAGTTTGTTTCTTCAAGGATAGCTTTTTTTGCTGCAAATTCTAGGAAATTGCAGCATGATGGTGTCTACAATGGCAAGACAGGGTCTCTAGAATCAAGGAAAAAGATTAGTTTTTATGAAAAGCTCAAATTGTTGAATTTAGGAAAATTCCAGTGGATTGAGACTATAAGGGTGAGGGAATTGTACCCTCATCCACATGTTCAGTAATTAAAGAGCTTATGGGGTTCAAAAGCTTCCAATGGGGAGGAATGATCAGGTTCTCATAATTGTGTTCAAAAATAAAAGTTCTCATAATGACACGAAACCTAAACGACCGCGTAGTGTTCATCATTCTGAATCCAACGCAACTCATTTCATGCGAAATAGACTCTGTATGGCTTCCGAAACAAGTTTGTTATTTTTCCTAAACAGGCAAATTTGGAAAAAAATTGCAGAATAGGGAGCCCAGCCAGTCATTTGTACTGCTGATGTGGCATGCTAACTAGGCAAGTCAACTTTTGGTCAACCTTTTTATCCATCAAATGAAGAGCTGCCAAGTGGCAGAATCTAATTGGTGCATTTTGGGTGCATGTGGAAATTTATTATTGGTTGGTTTGGGCCAATGAAGAGGAGGCACATGGCTCAGCCTAGGGACGCCACGTGTCCCCATCATGGAAAAGTAAAAAATTGGTTATGGACTGGAGGGATCGGGCGGGGGTCGAACATGAGACCTCTGCCCAGCAAACAAGTCGCACCACCATCTCGCCTTCACATTGTTTCTTACCCTATACATTCGCCACCCCTATTTGAAGTTTCATAAACGCGCCAATGGGGGGAGAGGTGGCCAACCCCGTGGGGCTAATCCCCAAGTCATGTGACCGACACCCGTAGATCACTGGCAGAGAAGGAGCGCTTAACCTTAAGCACAATTGTTAAACACTAATCTCACATTTAATTAATTATTTCTTCATTTGGGCTAATTTTGCAAAGGACTTTTTTTGGGCTTAATTCTCAAATGACTCTTTTCGGGCTTAATATTCAAGAATATTTTTTGGAGGTACTTTTTAAAGTGACATTTTTCTAGAGGTTTTTTGGGCTTACTTTTCAAAGGACACTTTTTGGAGGTATTTTTTTAAGTCACATTTTTTTAGAGGTTTTTTGGGCTTAATTCTCAAAGGACATTTTTTGGAGGTATTTTTTAAAGTGCCATTTTTTAAGAGGTTGAGCTTAATTTTCAATGGACATTTTTTGGAGATATTTTTTAAAGTGACATTTTTTTAGAGTAAGTGTTTTGGGTTGAAGTAAATCTTTTATAATTATTTTTTAAAGTAAGATTTTGTCTAATTTTTTAAATGATTTTCTTTTGTAGAACTTGGAAGGAAATATTCTAAGCTTCATTTCAGTTTTAAAAGACATTTTTTTGGCAGAATTTTTAAAGTAAGTGTTTTGGGTTGAAGTATGTCTTTTGTGAAAAATTCTCAAAATGAGTTTTTTTTAAATTAAATCTTTTGTGATGCTTTTTTTAATTGATTTTTTTGTCTAAATTTTGATGTAGTGAGCTTTTTTACAAGATTTTGAAGGTAATTTTTTGAGCTTCATACTAAATTATAATAGGAAATCGAAGGAATTGTAAGAGAAAATATGATCGAACAAGAGACCCTGAGGAACATAGAGAACAGGGGAGAGAATATCGCAAAAAAAAGAGAGAAGAACACTCAAATGTTGAAAGGGAAAATCAACCTCAACTAGAAGTTGAAGCAGATATGTAAATGTCAATATTATAAATTTGATATTTAAAATTTGACTAGTGTATTGTGAAACTTAATTTTTATTTGATGAACTAATTTGGAAATTATTTTGCCATGTAAACAGAGAGAGATATTCCTCAAAACATTGATGATAAGATAGAAAATTTTGAAAGAGAAAGTGAAAGTTATATTGAATCAATTATTGAAGATGTTGAAAATGTTGAAAGAAATTCAAGTGAAGAAATTGAATCACCAGGTATGTATATATATGTTGAATGTGTATTATTGAAAATATACATATTTATTAATTTAATTATTTATTGAATATGTAAATTCATTATGTACATTTAATTCTAATATGTACAGATGAAATCAATATCGATGATGAGATGTTAGAAAATGTTGACACTCACATATATGGAGATAAAAAGTTGACCATGTTATAGGATATCGTGTTAAACACATTATTTATTCTTTCTTCAAAGATGAAACTATGGCAGTTCAAGCCCAACAATTGAAAAGTCTCTTAAAATCAAAGAAATTAAAAGAAGCAGCAAATTTATTGGGTATTCTAAAATCAACAAAAGATTAAAAAAAAAATGAAGGAAAATGTGATACAAAATATAAATAGTCCTCTAAAGTCAATTCGAAGATCTAGAAAGAAAAGTGCTTTAGATGCACGTAGAGAACTACAAATGGAAGTGGTTTCATCAAGTATTAAAGAGAATCACTTGGTAAAATCTATGGCACAAGCATTAGGAACCTCACAAAAAACTTTGCACAAACATCAAAAAATTTGATTGCAAATAGATGTAAATAATGAACTTCCTTGTTGGATAGTTATTTGTAGGCAACCATACAAAGATAGACTTGGAGAATATGTTAAAAAAATAATATATGAATATTGGATGAAAAATTCACGTGTTTCACCAAAAGCAAGGGATGTGATGCGAATAATAATAGCACTAAATCAGTACGAAGAACATGCAAAACATTTCTTGGACAACACTCAAATAGAGTTGTTCAACAAGTTCATAGAAGAGAATCATGAAATTAATGTCTCAATAAATGTTTTTGTGCAACAAAAACCATGGTATGTTAAACCTATCACTGTACATGACACTTGTTGTTGTCTTTATCATGTGAAATTTTAGTTATATTATGACACATTCCTTAATTTTGGTAAAACATTTTGGAAAGATTCACCTCCTCCTTCCACTATCCATGATTTCATATCTCAAATTCTATTTAGAAGAGAAAGCCATGAATTATTTTACCAAAAGAAATGTAATGGTGGTAAAAAATGTGATGATTGTGGAAATTTGACTAAATTTAAAAAAAAGTATTGTACTGATATAAATGATCAATCATTGTCCAACATAAAAGTGAAATGGAAGAGATATGAATATATTCATACATCGATTGGTTCAAGTAGTACTACAAGTGCTAAAAGAATTGATTTACAAGAAGGAAAAAAAATTGTGATAGAGTTTTTGAGAAATTTGAGGCAGAAATTTATAAATACACCAAGCATTCCTATAGAGCTCGATGGCAGGACTTTCAATTCAAAAAATCCAGTGAAGTTTTTCCACCAGGGACTATTTTGTCAATAGTTGATTTTGGAGAGAACTACACACTTGTTCCACAAACAGAAATACAGAGTGAATAATATCATTCTGACCAAGTCTCCATGCTTGTCCATATTTTATATAGACATGCTAAACAAAATGTTGATCATATAGAAATCACTAGTTAAAATCAGCATGTTATTAGAGAACATCACTTTTATATCAGCGACGATCATACACCTGATACATATTTTGTACAACATTTTTTTGAAAAGATTTATGACTCCTTGAAAATTCATGAAATAAAATTCAATGAACATTGGATATGGTCATATGGATGCGCAGGTCAATTCAAATCTTCATGATCATTCTTTTGGTTGTGTCGTCTTCATATGAAAACCCGCATTAAACATTGTTGGAATTTCTTTGAGACTGGTAATGGAAAATGATAACATGATGGTGCAGGGGCATGTATAAAATGAGAACTTCGAAGATATTAAATGGACCACTCTACAAACTGACTTGTCTCAACTAAACAAGTTGTTCAATGGTGCATCGTTGCACTAAGCCATGAGACTAACCGATCAAGGGAAGTATGAAGGTATATATATATATATATATATATATATATATATATATATATGTATGTATTTATGTATGTCTCTGTGCGTGTAGAACTTTAATATGTACATGATTTAATTTTTATTGGATTTCTAATTTTAAACATTATTTATCACAATGATTATCTTTGATGGTATTTTGAATAACATATTTATATTCTTGTTTGAATTTTCCATATAGGTTTTTTTGGCATATTAGGGTCCAAGATGTAGATAGATCGATCAGAGATGACGTTGAAACAATAAAAGGGACTCGAAAATTGCATTCAATTAAAACAAAGTTGTACAAAAATGTCTTTGCATTTGATAAAAGAAAATATTCTTGTTTTTATCATGTTTGCATAGAGAACACATAATCCAATGATGTTTGTGAAAACAAAATGTATGTAAAATATTGGCAACATACATAACTAAATACAAAGGGGAAAATGTCCATTGAAAACTTTGAAGGAGTGCAATCAGAGGAGACTATGATATCATCCTAAGGTGATCAAGTTTTTGATCTTGTTAGAGAAGATAACATTTCAATTGCTTTCAAATGATAAAGATCTAGAAATAGATAATAAAATTAAGTACACGTGTTAATTTTAAAGTTATGTTTTCATGTTAATTATGATCTAAATTTAAATGTAAGTTTGTTTTATTGTGCAAGATATGTTTTTTCTGTAGTTGCACCTACTACCAACAATGAAAATGTGAAGTATTATTTGATGCGTTGCATTGAACGAAAGATGAAATTATTGGAAAACTATGATGATAACGGGTTTATATATGACAGAGGGTATATTATATTGAAAGGTTATTTTTTCCAACAAACTCATCAAAGTCGGGATTTTGTTTACTTTCAAGACTATGAACATGATGTCATAATTTTTCAATATAGTCACTTGGTGTGTGCAACACGCATAAAGTTAATAGAAGTTCAATCAAAGAAAAAAAATTAAAATTAAGAAATGGAAAATGTCAAAATCCGATCATGAACGGATCATTGAAGATGGCATTCCATTAGAAATTTTTTGATTGAACTGCCCAACAATTTCTCCTCTTTAGATTCACCTTTTAGAACTTCCAAAACTCAACTAAAAATTGAACTAGCCTTTTTTTTGTGCATTCTTAAGTTTTAAAATTATTATCATATGTATAATTTATGTTATATGTACATGTGTTTTCACATATACATTGTTTTTCTACATGCACACGAGTAATTTATATACATGTGTACAAGTACACATGCAGATTATCTCGTCTTAAACGATTTCATACATTCTTTGGTACAATTTGCCATAATTTCGTTATTGTAAAATGTACATATCTGTGTATCTAGCATAGTTGATATAATGCAAATTTCAAGCTGCAAGATTTTGTTTTAGATGTATCTATTAAGCAAATTATAATATTCATACTTGAATGCAAAATGTGTGGTACGTGTTTTGTAATTTCTAGTTTACTATCAACTGAAAGTAGTTTTTCTATGTACAATAATGAAAAATGTTGTGTATTGGATATATGTTTTAATGCAATTTTAAAATTTTATGATTGTTTGACACATCTATGAACACCTAGAATTTTATGATTTTTTTTAGATATATACATCGATATGTATTGTACTTCAATAATTTTTACATATATTCAAATGTACTTCAATCATTTTTATGTATATATTCATGAACCTAAATATGTAAAACCATATATGATTATTTTAAATGACATGTATGATCATGAAAAATGTTCCTAAATATCTCCTAAATAATAGACATCCTAAAATTATATAACATCCTCACACACGTTCAAATGCATAACATGTACCAATGTATGTGTTAAATGTAATTTGAAATTTCCATATAGATTCATTTTATATTTTACAAATAAAATGACAACTTGAGTTTTAAAAACAAAACATTATATCACAACATGTGATCACATGCCAAATGTATTTCAACTATCCAAAATATAAATGTGTTTTGTAATTTGAAATTTCCATCTAGATTCATTTTATATTTAACAAATAAAATGACAACTTGAGTTTTAAAAACAAAACATTGTATCACAACATGTGATCACATGCCAAATGTAGTTCAACTATCCAAAATATACACGTGTTTTGTAATTTGAAATTTCCATCTAAATTCATTTTATATTTAACAAATAAAATAACAACTCGAGTTTTAAAAACAAAACGTTATATCACAACATGTGATCACATGCCAAATGTAGTTCAGTTATCCAGAATATGCATGTGTTTTGAAATTTGAAATTTCCATCTAGATTCATTTTATATTTAACAAATAAAATTACAACTTGATTTTTAAAAACAAGACATTATATCACAACATGTGATCACATCCCAAATGTAGTTCAACTATCCAAAATACACACGTGTTTTGTAATTTGAAATTTTCATCTAGATTCATTATATATTTAAAAAAATAAAATGACAACTTGAGTTTCAAAATATATATATATATATATATCACAACATGTGATCACATGCCAAATGTAGTTCAACTATCCAAAATATACATGTGTTTTGTAATTTGTAATTTCCATCTAGATTCATTTTATATTTAACAAATAAAATGACAACTTGAGTTTTAAAAACAAAACATTATATCACAACATGTGATCACATGCCAAATGTAGTTCAACTATCCAAAATATACATGTTTTTTGTAATTTGAAATTTCCATCTAGATTCATTTTATATTTAACAAATAAAATGAAAACTTGAGTTTTAAAAACAAAACATTATATTACAACATGTGATCACATGCCAAATGTAGTTTAACTATCCAAAATATACATGTGTTTTGTAATTTGAAATTTCCATCTAGATTCATTTTATATTTAACAAATAACAAAACAACTTGAGTTTTAAAAACAAAACATTATATCACAACATGTGATCACATGCCAAATGTAACTATCCAAAATTTAAAATAATTCTTGATAAAATTAAATGTAGTTCAACTATGTCCAAAATGTAAAATATGTCCAAAATTTATATCATATGAATAATAAAAATAAATATATATAACATTGTATAGTGTTACAAGTAACAAGTTATATAGAAAATTAAATATGACTACATAAATAAGACTCTATATAGAAAAGTGAATTAAAGACTATCTATCAAATAAAATGTTGCACATGTGCATCATCAATCAAATAGAGATGGATCCAGTGTCTCTTCCACCAGCGTCCTGAGCCTCGTTGTGCTATCCTCTGAAGAATGGGGAACCTGTACACAATGTCTAAACATTAAAATTTAATGTTTTAAAATTTAATGAGAATGTAGAACTTCATGTAAAAAACAAAATGAAAAAAAACAATCATGCAATACCTCATGTAGTTCCCTCTCCATTGTCTTCTATTGGTCATCCATCAATACATCCGCCACAGTAAATTATACAATATATATATATATATATATATATATATATATATATATATATATATATATATTAAAAAATTTCAAATGAAAATGCATAAATTAATTTGCAATAATATTTTTTAAAAATTTAGATAAATTCTTGTTCAAATTGTGTGGATGTTCCTATCTCCATCATACACTCCATTGCTAGAGTCCTTGGAGAACGGAAATCATCTCCACAAACCTAAAATTCAAAAAAAATAAAATTATAAAAGAACTCAAGATCTAGATCTCATTTTCTAATGAAACTTTTGAACTTCAATTTATAACTTAAACATATGAGTGAAAAATTGAATACCTGTGAGGGTGGATTTGGAACATCTCCTAACAGGGAAGAACAGGGTGGCTTCAAATGAAAATCATCTCCACAAACCTAAATTTAAAAAAAAATAAAACTGTAAAATAACTCACGATCTAGATCTAATTTTTTAATATAACTTTTGAACTTCAATATATAACTTTAAAAAGTAAGTGAAAAAATGAATACTTGTGATGGTGGATTTGGCACATCTCCTAACAGGGAAGAAGAGGGTGGCTCCAAATGAAAATCATCTCCACAAACCTAAAATTCAATAATTTTAAAATAGTAAAATAACTCAAGATCTAGATCTCATTTTTTAATGACACTTTCACTTCAATTTATAACTTAAAAACATATTTAAGTGAAAAATTGTTCATACTTGTGACGGTGGATTTGGAAAATCTCCTAATAGGGAAGAAGATGGTACCTCAATTGTGAAAAAATTGGACAGAATCATAATCTGTTAACATTTAATTATATACATGCACATGTGTACAAAATTATTTATTTTAAAAATATTTCATCATGATACCAATATAATAATATATTAAAATAATTGTACATCAACATCATGAACACTTAAAAAACACTAACATTTTCCAACATATCATCTTGATTGTGAGAACCTAAAGCTTCGACCGTGATATTAAAATATTTGTTCATCAAGCATAAGAACTGCAAATGGTGTTCACATATATGATACATTTTTGTTATATTAACATATACAAATAAACATATGTATATGTATTTATTACAAATTATACATGTTAAAATATTCACCCTAACCATTAACACATACCGATCCCATGCCCTCTTCCTCATGAATAACTAAGTCCTTCCAACCATTGCGACAATGCTTTGCATATGTTCTGAGCTCTTCAATACTCATGTTGTCTATCTCATCATCTGTATGATACACAAAATTAGCATGCGCATTCTCTTGTGCTATTTGTCGATTCATATAAACATCAATTCTACAAAGTCCACTCTGAACATTGTCTATGATGACATCCTCTGCTTCTCAATTAATTTGAGAAGTGGCATCCATCTATGACTGCAAAGTTTCCACACGAAGAGGTCGGTTTACCAATGGTGGCTTGGGGCGAGGCAACTCAACATCACGCTTAGCGCCCCTACGGTCACATAATCATCCTTTCCCAGGACCAAAAAATTCAGAGGGAAGGTCATTATAACTAAGTTTCATTCTCAAAAATAATTATGCATAAAATAATTTTGCAAAATAAAGAGGAACCTCGTCATTCCATGGTAGTCTTCCATAGGCAGCAAGGTTCCTATCATACAAATGGAAAGCTATATTAGGGTGCTTTAAATATTGCACCTTTAGCATCTTTTTTTTTTTGCCCTTCTTTCAAATTAAACATAGATTTGGCCATTTCAGTTGTAACTTTGTGTTTAACATCCTACCATGTATCGGGACCCATCACTGTTTCCTTTCTTTTCATCATTACTTCTACAAAAGTATCAGTGGTTGGCCTAAGATTTTTGTACACATCTACAAGTGTGCTTAAAGAGAGAGTAACTATTTCTAAACTTTCTCCACTCTCAGCAGGGATTTTCAAAGCACAAGATCTTTTTTCAGCTTTGAATAAAGATGTTGACACCTTTGTAATGTGAATTCTTGGATGTTTGTTTCCCAAGGTAAATAAAAAATGTCATAAGGATAAGTCATTTTTGGTGTACAACCTTCTTCTTGAATAACACGTTCTAGCCTACATCTTTTTCGAGCAAAATTTTCACCCTCTACATCAATATATAATGTTTTGTATAAATAAAAAAACATGTGAACAAATTTGTACAAATTTTATTTTTAACCATAAAAAAATTATATAAATAATTTAACAAATTAATAATTGAATGAAAATAATATTCAGATTGATGGTCACCTTGAGATGTATGGGCAGCATCATGCCCACCCTGAGATCGTTGAGAACCAAAATGACCACCGATTGGTTGAGAACCAACATGACCACCCATTGATTAGCCATCGGGGGAAGACATATCACCACCTATTGATTGGCCACCTGGGGAATGTGTACCACCACTACCCTCACGTGATGAGAGGGAAGCTTAAAAAAAAAATATGACTTTATAATCAATTCAGAAATACATACATACATATAAATACATGTACAAATGATTGATTAAATTGCGTGAACCATGGCCAGGCTTCATTGATGGAGTAGATACTCTTGTCCTCCTAACTCCTAAAAAATAAAAAGTAAATTTTATTAAAAACTAATTTAACTATCAAAATTGATAAAAAAAATCAATTCCATATGTATATATGTATGTACATAGGGATAACATTACATATATATATTCAATAAAAAAATAAATTCTACATGTATACATGTTTGTATGGAGATAAGATTATATATTCAAATTTCATTTAAAAACATGCACATTTAATATAAATACCATGAACATCCCTCGATCCATAATCTCCCTCTCTCGTAGGCATGAGATTCTACTGATGTTCGCATTTCATCCTCCATGATATATATATATATATATATATATATATATATATATATATATATATATATATATATATACAGTGGACATTTACAATTATTTTTAAAATTACTATTTAAAATAAATTCTTAAATTATTGTTTAAAATAAATTCAAAATAATTCAAATTAATTAATGTAATTTAATACACAAATGTTGAGCACAAACACAAATTATGTAAAACACAACTTTCAAATCACAAATTAATGTGTAAAACTCACTTTAAACAAAAATTTGTTGAATTCCTGCACATTTTAATTTTATAAAACACTAAGTTCACCAAGTTGTGCTTACATGGTGGGAGCACACTTGGTATATAATTGAAAAAAACACATGGTCATTAAAAATGACGCATTTATAAGTAAAAACCGCACACATATCAAAGATATGTTACAATGTCCATCAATCAATTTTGAAGGAGAGCGTCTCAACACTAATTCATCTTTGAGAGATGAATCTTGAATTGACATTTCCCCGTATAATACTAAGTCACCTTTGACAAATGAATCTTGAATTGGCATTTCCCCACACAATAGATCACCAGACATCTTATTAACATTTTCACAATGCCTTATACTAATTTTGAAATTGTCTAACAATATTGTTTTCTTTTCCATGTAGTTGTTTTAGCCTCCTTCTTAACTTGGTACATGTCTTTCATCTGGTTGCACACAAGTTCAAAATTTGTGAAAACTACAATTCCATTTGATCCATACTCCCTAGTTGTTCCCAAGCCTTCTATCAATGCAATATAATATGCTTCATTGTTTGTTGTTCTTCCCAGTATATTCATTTTTCTTTGGAGGACTTTGTTAATTGTAATATTGCAAAGAACATATGTAATCACTGCTTTCCCTGGATTGGGATAGCAAGAAACATCTATGCATAATGTCCATTTTTCAACCATGTTTAGTGGGTTTTTTTATCCCTGAAAAAAACAAATTCATTAAAATATATTAAGTGAACATTTATTTCAAATGCATGGGAGAAATGACATGTACATGGTGTTACACGTTATTCTGTCACCATGACATTTGACTATCCATATAGGTTCATCACTACCTATATTGTGCTCCCTTAGAAGTCAAAAACCCTAATATTGCTAAACCAAGTCTTGGAATTGGAGAAAAGCTCATTAAAACCCTTAAAAGTCTAACTCCACACTTTTCCTAGCTCTTTCCTATGGATCCGCAGATATTTGTTCTATAACCTATGGCAAAGCTCGCGCGTTTTTCTTATAAAACCCGCGGACCCCTGTAAAATTTCAAATAAAGGGAAAAGTAAGTTCTAGAAGCCCATTTGGTCGAATATTCTCCCAACTGGAAGCTTCTATAGGCGTGATCAATTCGAGTTGTATCCCTCCACTCATGGATCTTATCCCTTGGTCTATGGAGCTCAAATCCCTTCATGAGATAAATCCATCCCCCTCTTCATGGAACTGAAACTACCTCCATTTCCCTATAAATTGAACTCATGTTTCAGTCTCAAGGGTAGCATATATGAGGTAATTGCTGAGAATTCTCTACACTAGTTGTTTTTGGCATGAGAATGATCACACCCTTATGTCCATAACTCCGTGCTGGTTCAAAGAGATGAAGGCTTGTCAAGTTGAAGGAGGAACGATTGTTCAGGACCCCGGGAGAAACTTGTACGACATTAAGGCATCAGGTTATAAAATTACTCTTTTCATTCAAGATAATACATATGGATCTCCTTTTCTCATTGAGTTGTTCTTGTGCTTATTTAAATAATTCAATACTTAGATTTCTTGATCACTAAGTTAGATTAGTTGTTCTTAATTATTATATGTTACAAGTGCTTTTAATTCTTTTGTCTGTCTTTGATTGCAGGTTCTACTTACTTAAGAAGCCTCTTTGGAGCGACTGGATAAAATATTGCACTGAACGTTGGATTTCAAGGTAGGTGAATGTCCTCTTTCTTTGTTTATAATAATTCTGAATTACAAATAATCTAGAGAAAATTATTTACAAATAGATGTTTGTTTCTAGCTATTCGTAGAATATTAGGGAGATCGCTCTTGTTCGAAAGAAGGATTAATCTGCATAACACATGGTTTTCCTTAAAGTTTATGGGTGAAATGACATGTACATGGTTCCCAAAAACACTAGAAAATGCCTTAAAGTTTATGGGAGAAATGACATGTACATGGTTCCCAAAACACTAGAAAATGTCTTAAAGTTTATGGGAGAAATGACATGTACATGGTTTCCAAAAACACTAGCATTTTCCTTTAAAATATATTAAAAGAACATTTATTGTAAATGCCTTAAATTTTATTGGAAATGCCTTAAAGTTTATGGGAGAAATGGCATGTACATGGTCTTCCTTAAAGTTTATGGGAGAAATGACATGTACATGGCTTCCAAAAACATTAGAAAATGCCTTAAAATTTATGGGAGAAATGACATGTACATGGTTTCCAAAAACATTAGAAAATGCCTTAAAATTTATGGGAGAAATGACATCATTACATGGTTTCCAAAAACACTAGAATTTTCCTTAAAAATATATTAAAATGCACATTTATTGCAAATGCCTTAAATTTTATGGTAGAAATGGCATGTACATGGTTTTCCTTAAATTTTATGGGAGAAATGACATGTACATGGTTCCAAAAAACACTAGAAAATGTCAGGTTTATGGGAAAAATGACATGTACATGGTTTCCAAAAACACTAGCATTTTCCTTAAAAATATATTAAATTAAATTTTATGGGAGAAATGACATGTACATGGTTTTTCTTAGAGTTTATGGGAGAAATGACATGTACATGGTTTGCCTTAAATTTTAAGGGAGAAATTACATGTACATGGTTTGTCTTAAAGTTTATGGGAGAAATGACATGTACATGGTTTGCCTTAAAGTTTATGGAAGAAATGACATGTACATGGTTTGCCTTAAAGTTTGCCTTAAATTTTATGGGAGAAATGACATGTACATGGTTTTCCTTAAACTTTATGGGAGAAATGGCATGTACATGGTTTGCCTTAAAGTTTATGGGAGAATTAACATTTACATGGTTTGCCTTAAACTTTATGGGAGAAATTACATGTACATGCTTTGCCTTAAATTTTATGGGAGAAATGAAATGTACATGGTTCCAAAAAACACTAGAAAAATGGAGAAATGACATTGTATGCTTTTAAAAAACAATAGCATTTTCCTTATAAATATATTAAATTAAAATTTATGGGAAAAATAACATGTACATGGTTTGTCTTAAAATTTATGGGAGAAATGACATGTACATGAATTACCTTAAAGTTTATGGGAGAAATGACATGTACATGATTCCGAAAAACACTAACAAATGTGAGAAATGACATTGTATGCTTTCAAAAAACACTAGCATTTTCCTTATAAATATATTAAATTAAAATTTATGGGAGAAATGACATGTACATGGTTTGCCTTAAAGTTTATGGTAGAAATTACATGTACATGGTTTGCCTTAAAGTTTGTCTTAAGTTTATGGGATAAATGACATGTACATGGTTTGCCTTAAAGTTTGCCTTAAAGTTGATGGGATAAATTAAATAGAAATGGCATGTACATGGTTTCCAAAACACTATAAAATGTCTTAAATTTAATGGGAGAAATGACATGTACATGGTTTCCAAAAACACTAGCATTTTCCTTAAAAATATATTAAAATAAAGTTTGTGGGAGAAATGACATGTATATAGTCTGTCTTAAAGTTTATGGGAGAAATTACATGTACATGGTTTGCCTTAAAGTTTTCCTTGAGTTTATGGAAGAAATGACCTGTACATGGTGTGTCTTAAAGTTTTCTTTAAATTTTATGGGAGAAATGAGATAGAAATGACATGCCTTAAATTTTGCCTTGAGTTTATGGGAGAAATAACATGCACATGGTTTGCCTTAAAATTTTCCTTAAAGTTTATGAGAGAAATGACATGTACATGGTTACCAAAACACTAGAAAATATCTTAAAGTTTATGGGAGAAATGACATGTATATGGTTTCCAAAAACACTAGCATTTTCCTTAAAATATATATTAAATTAAATTTTATGGGAGAAATGACATGTACATGGTTTTCCTTAAAGTTTTCCTTAAATTTTATGGGAGAAATGACATGTACATGGTTCCCAAAACACTAGCAAATGCCTTAAAGTTAATGGGAGAAATGGCATGTACATGGTTTCCAAAAACACTAGCATTTTCCTTAAAAATATATTAAATTAAACTTTATGAGATAAATGACATGTACATGATTTTCCTTAAAGTTTATGGGAGAAATGACATGTACATGGTTTGCCTTAAAGTTTATGGGAGAAATAACATGTACATGGTTTCCAAAAACACTAACATTTTCCTTAAAAATATATTAGATTAAAATTTCTAGGAGAAATGGCATGTACATGGTTTGCCTTAAAGTTTCTGGGAGAAATGACATGTATATGGTTAGCCTTAAAGTTTACATTAATTTTATGAGAGAAATGACATGTACATGGTTTGCCTTAAAGTTTGCCTTAAATTTTATGGGAGAAATGAAATAGAAATGTGTTAGGTACCTATATTACTAGTGTAATCCCTTATTGTTGTTAAGTAGCCCCCTTATTATTATTATTGTACCCTTGTAACCCCCATATTGTTATTATTGTGCCCTTACATTATTATTGGTAGGTCAGCTAGGATTATATTATGACCCCATGGACTCCTATATATAGAGGAGGTTTTGTCGTTTGTATCATCCAAGAATTGTTCATTTATGTAATGTAAAGGAGGTTTACCTTTCGAAGTGGCTTATTTCTAAGGCATTTATCTCCCTTTTCTTCTATTTTTGGAGCCGGTTTCATAACATTTGGTTTCAAAGCTTTGGATTCTAGGGTTTCGCTGCTCCAAATAGGCCATTGTGGTATTCTCGCTATAACCTTTTTTTTAAGAAGGTTCAGAAGCTGAAATTTTTATCACACAAAGCCGAAATCCAGATGAACTTCGTGTAAAAATTTCAGATCTTGGTTCACAATATTTTCGGAGATATGATCTATGGAAGTTAGGTTTTTTGCAAGCTCCTGAATTTCATCTAAAAGAGGTGACTTGGGAAAATCATCATAATGCTCTCTCTGAGCATCAGATTGGCATTCTGTAAAAAGAAGCTGAAATTAAACAGGTTGTAGTTTCATGTGTATCAAGTTCAAAGCCGAAGGATGAAACAGAGACATGTGGCATGTCATACAAGTTCGCTCTACTGAACCAGTCCATAATTAGGTCATTGTGGGAGATTGGGCATAATGTTTCTTAAAACATCTAAATCGGGTCAGACCTGTGGCATTTGAAAGAATATTTATAGAGCTACTACAGGACCGAATTTCAGATATTGAAGATATAAAATCACAGAGATAATTCAGTTTCAATATCGAGCTCCACAAAATAAATAAAAAATGCATGTATTTTTTTTCAAATTGCATAAGTCTTGTTTGAAAAATCAGTTTGAAGTGATTCCAATGGCATATTGAATCATAGATATCAGTATTCGGTTCTAAAATGCCCCCTAAAAATAATTCAACACCCATTAAGCCCTCATAATATTCTACTATGACTCATGAAAATGAAGAAGTGCAACATGATATATCAACATTACAAGAGCAAGTGCACCAAATTTCGTTATTGCAAAGAGCAACAAAAAATGAAATGGAAGTTTTGAATAAAGACGTGGAAGCTAATATGGATGGTTTTAAGAAGGGCATGGAAGCTAATATGGATGGTTTGAAGAAAGGTGTGGAAGATAAGATGGATGGTTTGAAGAATGGCATAGAAAACATGAAAGAAAAAATGGAAGACATGAATAATGATATAAAAGCAGACATGGAAGGTTTAACAAAGTTGATACAATAAATTATTCCTAGTGGCGAAAATGTAGTGGAGGAAACTCATGATGAGAAAAAAATAAATGTTAATCGTGATTTCATAAACTCGAATGTTGGATGGAAGACCCATCATATTCCAAAGATCGATATGAAGAAGTTTGATGGCAAGGATCGTGTAACATGAATACTACATATGGAGCAATATTTTGATCTCAATAATGTGCAAAACACACAAAAGGTACGTATTGCAACTTTATATTTATAACAAAATAAATTTTTATGGTATCGATGGCTTTGCTTCCGTAAAAATATTGTCACTTGGTCAATTTTTACGGAGGAAATGATAGCACATTATGAGGATAAAAATAGAAAAACATTATTTAGCCAATTGATAAATCTCAAACAAAAGGGTTTAGTGGTGGAGCACATTAAGTACTTCAAAAAAATGAAGATAAGGGTAAATGATATTCTAGAGGAATATAGGATTGATGTCTTCATAGGGACTTTAAAGGATATCATCCAACATGAGATTCGCCTTTGGGAACCTGATTAATTGGAAAAGGCATTAATGTTGGCAAGAAAAATTGAATGTAAAATTATGGCAACAAATAAGCCTACCACTCACGTCTATAAAGATGGAAATGTTGCTACTCCTATACTTCCATAACCTACAAGGTTGAAACCACAACAATTGGAATAAAAAGGAGCAAAATTGATTTGCTACAGTTGTGATAGAAAGTACACTAAAGGTCATAAGTGTGTTCAGAAGAAAACATTTTACATAGATTGTGAAGAGGAGGAAGAAAATGAACAAGAAACTTCAAAAGGAGAGGATATACACCAGGAACCAACCCTAGAGAAAGAAGAAATGAGTCTGACCATATCGTGTAATGCATTGGAATGAATTACCACTCCTCAAACTCTCAACATAGAAGGGAATATCAAGAAGAAAAAGGTAATAGTGTTGATTTATTCGGGTAGTTTTTACTCAACTTAGTGTTCCTAAATTGATGTCATAAATTGTCAACCAGGGCTAGTAAACTGTCGAAGTGAAGTACACTATATGTGCTTAGGTATCTTCTTCCTACTTCGTTGTGTTTAGTGTTTTTCTAGTGTTTTTTTGGTTTTGTATTTTTATGCTAAGAGGAAAAGAACTAAATTGTTGGCAAAGAGAAGTTATTGGTCACACAAAAACAGAACAAAATCTACTCCAAACTATGTATGGCACCTAAGGACAGAAAATGCTAATTCACAGATTGCAAATCTTAACAAGAAAAGTAACTCATAACATTACACTCAGTCTAATTCATTTCATTAGAGATATGTTGGAACAACTTGAGAAAAGGATAAGTTTGTTGCAATGAGGTTCTCTTTAATAAACAACAACTTACAATATCACAGAGAAAATCTCATCCATGGTTAGAAATTTTTTGGAACATTTTGAGAAAAGATTATCTGCAACATAATAAGGAACCCTATGCTAAAATAACTTATGACACTATAATTAACCCATTCTGCAACTCAAAATGTTACTGTTAAGCCTCATTCAAGGGTTATAGATCTCTTGGAATATCTTTAGAAAAAGGTTGTTTGTAAAATTATGAGAAATTGCAGAACAGTCAAGACCTCAAAATGATATCACTAATTCTTGTCCATATGATAATAATGTGTTAGAAGAGACTAAGAAAAAGAGCAGTTTGTAAATAATGAAGGCCTGTAAGTCTAATTTAACATAACTAGAATACAACTAGCTAATAAAACTTGAAATACAATGAACAGAACTGAGCTTATATGCAATTAACCTTCGAAATACTACAGCTCTATCTCATTCACGTGTTAGTGATATATTGGAACAGTTCATAAGAAAAATATTGACTGTAACATTCGATGTAAGTGAATCATAAAACATGAAGCTCACAAAAACTACCTAAATTAAGAACGAAACAGAGCTAAAGTCACTTATCTAGAAAATATGCACAAAGCCTTTCGGACAGTAGGGGCCCTCTACCATCGGATTGGCACACGAATCTCCTCAAGATTGCTTTAGATCATGCATTAAAGTTGTACTTCTTTCATTAAAGGAAAATGCTTCAGAAACAGAGTATCACAGTCTTGGACAACTTAACAACAAAACATCAACTAGCTAACTGTCTTTCGGTTCACCGAGTTATTCTTATATTGAAAATACATAACTGTCATTGAGAAGAAATAGGGATAGGTGTCTTTTTCAATCAAAATCAAATTATAACTCCTGTTGAGGCCTCGTATTTGCTGAAGACATCTGCAAACTCCTTGTCTTGGTAGAAGTCTACTTCTTAGTTTTGGTTTCCTCCACGTGCATAACCACTTGCAGATTTTTGCTCGGACATTGTAGAGGGAAAGGAATGATGTAGGTGAGTTATAGAATTCAACTATATGTGTTTTTCCTTTAAGTGACACCTGTAACCTATGTGAACATAAATATAGTTGTAGAATATGTAACTAGCTATAGAATGGCTGCATTCTGTAGCTAAGTCTAGTCAAAAATCACTACAACAACAAAACCACAAAAGCATAGTAAGTCAATCATTGCATGCATTCTTAAAGTGACTTTAATCAATCCTATTGATCTTTTAAGCCTATAACTGATAAAGGACAAATGGAATGAAGTGAAATTTGGTGAAAGGAAAGGACATCTTTGGGGCTCAACATACCCCCACTGCAAAGATTTTGCATGTCCTCATGCAATCAATCCATGTATTCTGAAACTTCTGCTAGGACATCTAACTTCATTTTTCTGCTTTGCTTGGTGTTCAATGGCATCCTAGGCTTCCTTATGACCAATTTGAACCTCAGGTTTATAGGTGCCCTGCTCAACTTTTTATTTTTCTTCTTCAGCTTCTCACTAGCCTTATACAATTTTTCCATTTGCAAAGAGAGAATTGTATTCATATTACTTTTCAGCTTGACTTGTTCCCTTAAAATTTCATTTTCATTTTTTATGTGCCTATTAAGTACTTCCAATTCATATTTATCTCTCCTCAGCACTTCAATTGAATATTCTTGTGGGCTAGGAGTTCTTCCTCTGTTTTCTGAGGCTCTCTTTTCCAATGACTCCACATAATTATAGATTTATTTTTGCGCTGGGTCTACCTCCGTAGTTCCTCTATCAAGATCCTCTTCGTACTGGTACTCAAGAGATCTATCAGTTGGTGTCTCTTCATCCTCAATATCTATGATTCCCGTTTGCTTAACCCCTGTTTTCTTCAATATGCCTCTAAGCCTATGGCTTCTTCTTAGTTTAGATGGTCCCTCACCTCTCTCCTTAGCATACTTCCTTATTATCTTTTCCTTTTTAAGTTGTTTCTTGATTTCGACCAATTTTTCAGAGATAATCTCCTCACTGTCCTCTTGTATGGATTTACCAATTTTAATTTCAACAGATTTGGAAATTTTCCCTCTCCTGCTTCTTCTTGCAAGTTTGCCTTCAGATGGAGTTTCTTTTGGTTCTTCAAAATGATTCCTCAAGAGGAATTCATCCCAACTATCTCCCACCTTTTTCAAATGATGCTCAATTAGGATTTTAACTAGGCCATGGTGATACAAGGTGGTTTCTAAAAATTGGACCCTTTTTTGGACATTAGAAGCCATCCTCTTTAGGCTATGGAGTAAGAAAAAGGGTAAATTCATTTCTTCATCTAGAAAATGCATCATAAGTTGAATGTGATAAACATATAGGGTGCCAAACCTTCCCTCACAAGTTATAAACTTTTGCAGAATTAACAGCATATTTCGCCACTTATTCTTTAAGGCTGAACTAGGAATGTCTTTCTTGAAAACTGAGATATCCATACCTGGTGTTTTGAGCAGCTGCCTCCATGCTTCATTGTGAAATTTCTTGTTTTTGAACCATCGTTCACCTTGCCTTGGTAATTCTGTTGCTTCTGCAATGAAGGATTCTGTGATAATGAACTTGAAATCACCTATTTCAACTTTCTGACCCGTTGAAGGACTGGGCAAATGTCTTGGTAACCTCCTTATGGAATCCATTGAACTTTTCCAAAAACTGTAGCCACCCAACCTGCTGTAACATCTCTCTAATCTGTGGGTAACCCTCTAGGTATTTGGTTCCGACTGGTTCGGACCTTACAATGAGTCCCGTGGTTTCTTTTCTCTATCTTCAATTTACTGCTCCGTTACTGCTCTCCTATTCAAGGTAAAAATGGCTGTAGAGAGTTGTTTCCACCCCAAAGATGACTTCTCTGTTTTTGCAGACAGGAATTGGCTATGGAAAAATGACATGAAGTGGTTATGGAATGAGTGAAATACGGTGAGGGTAAATTACACAAATAAATGAGTTTGAGAGCTGTCATGGAGTGAAAGACCACGGAAAAATCTCGTGAGAATTTCAAAATCATCACTGAATACTTCGGGTTAGTGATGTGACCTAATAGATCACTTCAAGTACTAACCGTTAATTTTTAATAAATGATGATTTGATATGGCGGA
This sequence comes from Pinus albicaulis, assembly GCA_034641835.2. Classification (NCBI taxonomy): domain Eukaryota; kingdom Viridiplantae; phylum Streptophyta; class Pinopsida; order Pinales; family Pinaceae; genus Pinus; species Pinus albicaulis. The sequence goes on along the minus strand of CM076575.1, from coordinate 772,227,245 downwards.
ATGGAAGGGATTTGTCCATGAATTTTATGATAGGCTTGATAGGCTTGATCAATATAATCAAAATAACTTTATGAAACATACATATAACTTAACCATACTATAACTTTCATAATCTGTTATCATAATAATTTCACAAGTTACCTTAGTCCTTCTTTTGTTTTTTTTTTGTGGTTTTTAATATGCTTTATCTTCCTTTGAAAATCATTGATCTTTCAGTCTTCATAATCCCTTTGATTTTTCTTGTTGACATAGGTGTGCAGGATCAATTTGCTGTTGAACAAGTGGTTGCTGGATAATTTCCTGCAGGATATATGGTTGCAGAATGTCTGGCTGCAGAATATACCTGTAAAAGCTTTGAAACATGGAATGAAATGATTTGAAACATGAATGGAATGTAGTATGAAATTAAATAAAATGGATCATGAAATATGGTGGAATGAAGAATGAATGAAGCGAAATATGATGGAATGAAATGGATCATAAATGTGAAGTGGAATGAAATATGAAAAGTGGCCTGCAACTTATGATTTGTAATACTCAATTGCAGAAAGAGATCAAATTTGAAATAAAAATGAGATGGTCCATGAAATGGAGTGAATGAATTATGGATGAATGGAGTGAATGAAATATGAATGAAGTGAGATATGATGAAGTGAAATGGATCATAAGTGGAATGTGATATGTAAAGTGGGCCTGCACTTATGATTTTATGATAGTTGCTTGCAAGAAAAGAACAATTTTGAAAAGGTAAAGTGTCAGAAAGATTCTGACTTTCACTTTATCTTTTCTGTATAAACATGCTAATCAATGATTAGTTTTCATATTTACACTTTTCTTTTCTTTTCTTTTCTTCCTTTTCTTTTCTTTTTTTTATGCATCTGATTTCAGAAAATACAATTAAGTTGATGAAGAAGAAGGTTTCTTCTTCATTAACTTCACATCATTGTTCTCTTGGAATCTCTTGACAAATTCTTCTCTTGAAAGTGGCTTATGATACAATTTTAATCTATGACCATTTACAAGAAAAGTGACCTCATCTTCATCTATTGTCCTGATTTTTATTACTCCATTGTTAAAAAATTTCACAATTTCATATGGCCCAAGCCAATGTGTTTGGAATCTACCTTGAAAATATTTGAACTTTGAGTCAAACAAGAGGGCCCAGTCACCTTGTTTGAATTTCTTTTCCTTAATGTACTTATCATTCCATCTAGTCCTTTGCTGCTGGACTATATTTTTTCTCTAGACTGCATCCTGTCTGATCTCATCCAATTCATTAATCTGCTCCAATCTATGCTTTTGTGCTTCTGTTAGATCAAGTCCTAGCTGGACTGCCATTTTAAAAGTTTGAATCTAAAACTCTATGGGAAACAAGACTTGTTTTCCATAAATAAGTTCATAAGGAGTATGACTTGTTGTGCTTCTCCATGTAGTTCTATAGGCCCACAAGGCTTCAGGAAGCATGTCTGTCCAATCTCTTCTATGTAAATGAACAGTCTTTGTTAGGATCCCCTCAATGACCTTATTAGTAGATTCCACTTGACCATTTGCTTGTGGATGATAGGGAGTAGATTTTCTGTGTCTGATTTTGTACCTCTCCACCATTTGTTCCACTAGCTTTGATGTGAATTGAGCTCCTTGATCTGTAACAATTTCTCTTGGGACACCAAAACGAGTAAAAATATATTCAAAAATAAAATTAACTACAGATGCCTCAGTAGCAGAAAGTAATGGCTTGGCCTCTACCCATTTGGTAACATAATCAGTGCAAACTAATATATATTTCTTTTTTCTTGATGGAGGACTAATAGGTCCTACAAAATCTAAAGTCCATTTCTCAAAAGGTTCAATATGTACTTGAGGTTGCAATGGCATCTCACCTGAAGGAGAAGGTTTCCCTACCCTTTGGCAGTTTTCACACCTTTTGACATACTCTTTAGCATCTTTAAAAAGGAATGGCCAATAGTATCCTAAATGAAGGACCTTATAAGCTATCCTTTTATCAGCGAAGTGTCCGCCACAAGGTTCATCATGACATGCCTTGAGAATATCAGGCATCTCATCTTCTTGAACACATCTCCTAATGATAAAATCTGGACCTGTTTTGTATAACTCATTAGCAACCCATGAATATTTTGCACTGTCATAAATGATCTTTCTTTTGTCTCTTGCATTCATTATTGAAGGAAATTTCCCTGAACCTAAATAAGTAGCAATGTCAGCAAACAAGGAGTTTGAGTAGAAACTGCAAAGAGATATTCATCAGGGAATTGATCTTCAACTAGAGTATTGTCTATAATGTTTTGGAGTCTAGATAGGAAATCAGCTACTGTATTTTGTTTCCTAGGCCTATCTAGAATGGTGATGTTGAATTCCTGTAAAAGCAATAACCATCTTATGACTCTGCCATTAGTAATTGATTTGTTCATTAGATATTTAATTGCAAAGTGATATGTGTAAACAAAAGTTTCATAGTTTGTTATATAGTGTCTGAATTTATTTATGGCATGAACAACAGCTAAGAACTCTTTTTCAGTTACAGTATAATTTAACTCTGAAGGAGTCAAATTTTTACTTGTATAGTAGATGGCATATGGAATCAGGTCTTTTTGTCCCAATACTGCTCCTAAAGTTGTATCTGAGGCATCTGTTGAAATATGAAAAGGTAATTTCTAGTTAGGTCCCCTTAAAATAGGTGCTTCAGAGATTTTTGTTTTTAGAGTCTCAAAGGCTAACTAGCAATCAGGATTCCACTTGAATTCACAGTCCTTGGTAAGTAATTTGAAAAGTGGAGATGCTATCTTGGTGAAGTTTTCTATAAACCTTCGATAATATCCTGTAAATCCTAGAAAACTCCTAACATCTTTTTGACAGCTTGGAACAGATAAGTTAGAGATGACTTCAACTTTTGACTCATCAAGTCTAATCCCATCCCCTGAAATGTGATGCCCCAAAACAATTCCTTCAATAAACATCATAAAACACTTCTCATGACTTAGTGAAAGATTTTCTTCTTTACATCTCTTTAAAACTTTTTCCAAGTTACTAAGGCTTCTTCAAATGTGTTTCCATAGACTGTGAAATCATCCATATATACCTCTACACAATCATGTATTAGATCTGAAAAGATTCCTAGTAATGCCCTTTGAAATGTTGCAGGTGCATTGCATAGTACAAATGGCAATACTCGGTAAGCATAGGTACCCCAAGGACAGGTAAATGTGGTTTTGTCTTGATCTTCAAGTGCTACTTGAATTTGGTTATAACCACTAAACCCATTTAAAAATGAGAAGTACTTTTTGCCAGCTAATGTATCTAAAACCTGATCTATGAAAGGTAGGGGAAAGTGATCTTTAAGAGTAGCTTTGTTTAATTTCCGGTAGTCAATACATACCCTCCATTTACCATTTTTCTTTGGCATAATTACCAAAGGAGAAACCCACTGACTATCTAAAATGGGATAGATAAAGTTGACATTTAACAATTTCTACAATTCTTCTTTAACAATCTCCCTAAGACTTGGATTCATTCTTCTCTGAGGTTCTCTGATTGGTTTACAATTTTCCTCTATGTAGATGTGATGAGTGCAAGTCTTAGGGCTTATCCCTTTCATATCAGTGTACTCCCATGCATATGCAGAAGAATGTCTCTGTAATATCTTGACTAGCTTTTCTTGTTGAGATTTCTCTAGGTTCTTGTTTATGTTTAAAGTTTTACCTGGAAATATCTCAATTGCAGAGCTGCCAAATTTATCCATGGAGTAAAGAGACATCTGTCTTGATGATAAAAACTCAATGTTGTATTCTTCTTGAAATTGTTCATGTTTGTATTCCGAAGAGGATTCAAAATTTTCTAAGGTATTCAGAATCTGGCTATCTTCACTAATTTCTGAAATTGTGAAGAGAGGTTGTATGTCTTCTTCATCCTCAATCCATTGAGTATCATCTAATTCTGTAATTGTTTTTGTTGGAGGGTACAAGGTAAATTTCTTGGTTGAACTACCATCAGAGATGTACATATCACCGGATCTACAGCTAATGAAAGCATCAGCTGTAGCTAACCAAGGTCTTCCTAATATAATAGGATGTCCTCCTAGATTATTCTTAGGAGTTAGGATCATAAAATCCACAAAATACTCCCAAGAATCTAGGGACACTGGAATGTCTTCTATTACCCCATCAGGTTTGATCACAGATCTGTCTGCTAATTGTAATAATGTGGGTGTAAAAAGAAGATTATGAAGCTTTAGTTTATCCATGATTTGTCTACTCATGATATTGATTGCTGCTCCTAAATCAATAAGTGTGTTTTGGATCTCAGTTCCATTGATGTGTATTTTAACAACTGGATTTCCTGGGTCTAGATACTTTGGAATGGAAATCTTACCCATCATGATATCTGCTATTTTTCCTGCCAGTTGAATTTTCTTTGTCTCTTTGATTCTTTTTCCTGTTTTTTTCATGCACAACTCCTTTATTGTTTTTGCTAAAATTGGAATTTCCTTGATAGCTTGTAATAATGGGATCTTAATACAAACATTTTTTAGCTCATCTAGGAAATCATAATTAGGCACCATAATTTGTTTTTCTACACCCTTATCAATTTGTAATCTTTCTGGAAAGGGAGGTGTAGAGGTAGATTTTGATGGCTGCTCTAATATAGGAGTTGAAATTATTGGTTCTTGTTGTTTTTATTTTTCAATGTTTGGGTCTTGGAAAGGTGTGTTCTCTTCAAGACTTTTATTCACCCGTAGAGAATCTTCCTCAGAGTTGTTTTGTTCTTGTATAATTACAGAAGGTTTCTTCTTTTCAAGTATTCTTCCAGACCTAAGTTGAACATCATTAAGGTCTAAAGGAGTAATCAAATAGGTTGGAAACTGTTGGCCTTCTATCATGTATGTGTTCTGAGGGTTTTTATTGTTGAGGTTTGGCATGGGTTGGGCAGGTAACTGATTTTCTTTCTGAGGAAATGGTAATGGAAGTGGTGGATTTTGATGTTGTGGATTTTGAGGATTTTGTTGAGGAGGAAAATGTGGATATGGTGGATATTGATAGTACTGAGAGTATCTTCCATAGGGATTTTGTGCTCCTTGTGCCCAAGTTTGAGATTGATTTTGAAATTGGGGCCAAGGTTGCTGCCACGAATTCCAATTTGGTGGGGGTTGATTATACAGCTGATCATGGAATCCTTGTGTTTGAGGTCCTTTCCAAGGCCTTCTAGAGACAAAATTGAGAGATTCTGTGGATTTTGTAGGGGTTTCTTCTTGAAAGACAGCTTTAAGACCAGGAAGTGAAGGACAACTCTTGGTCTCATGTTTTCTGAAAAAATTACACAAGTCTCTACTACTTTTGCATCCAAAGGGCACTCTCTCAAGGCATGCTTCTTTCTACATTTGGGACAAAAGATTGCTAAGGCATCAGATTCAGCTTTTTGCTTGTTTTGTAACTTAAGGGTGTCTATTTGTTCACTAAGACTCCCTAAAATGTCAGATTTGAATTCATCAAGCATATGTCCTATTTCTTCCCTACTTACTGTCCCAGAAGCAGACTTACTTGCCCTTGCAAGAGCAGTATCTCTTGGTCCTTTTACAGTTTTATATTTCCCTCTTGAAAGGTTGATACATAATTCAGCTATTTCAGGTAATGTGAGCTGAGATATATCCCCTTTTCCCATCATATTAAGGATATCTAACCATTCATCCCTAATTGTCTTCAACAAGAGAGCTTTCAAAGTATCTTGGTCTAAGTTTTCCATTTTTTCTCTCTTGATGTTATAGTTAAACCTCTCCAACAAATCTTCCAGATTTTCATCCTCTTTTTGTAGCATTTTAAACACTTCCTCCTTATGGTTGACTGGCATACAATAATCCAAATACCTCTCTAGAAATGCATGTTTCATGTCTTCCCATGTCCTAATAGAATTGTTGATCAAACTCATAAACCATTTTAATGTTGCTCCTTTCAATGTTGAAGGGAATAGTTTAAGTTTTTGAGCATCTTTTAAGTAGTCATAGGTTCTACATAGGACTTCAAATTCAAATAGGAAGGTTTTAGGATCTTCACTTTTGAGTCCATAAAATTTTGGAAGGACAGAGGGTGAAATTTTTTTCATAGTTGCATTGGTTTCTTCATCTACTATAGGAAACCCAAAAGAGCTTCCCATTTCTCTTGTACCTCTTCCTCTGCCTCCTTCTTCACCCCTGCCTCCTTCTCCTTCTGCACCTCTACCTCCTTCTCCTCTACCTCTACCTCTACCCCCTCCAAATAGTGTATGTTCTCCATTAAAGACTCCTCCTCCCCCTTCTTCTGCCATGGTTGATTCTTCTGTGGAAGTAGAAAAGTTTATGTCCCTAGCAGGGGTTCTTGAATCTTCTTCTAAGACAGGTTCAATGGATGAAGTGGAAGGTCTTTCTGATGGAATATCTGATCTTAATCCCTCTAGAATTCTGTGATCAGTATAGGATGGAATGTAGGTTTTAGTTGGATGTGTGCTGCCTCTTGGTCTTGGTGAAACAAGTGGTGTTCTAAGAATCAAGCTTTTGCTTCGTATAAATCTACCCCTTGAGTCTCTTTCTCTACGCATATCATTGTTTTTGGGAGGTAAGAAACAAGGCTACCTAGTTACACTTCCCCGGCAACAACGCCAAAATGTCTACTCAACTTAGTGTTCCTAAATTGATGTCATAAATTGTAAACCAGGGCTAGTAAACTGTTGAAGTGAAGTGCACTATATGTGCCTAGGTATCTTCTTCCTACTTCGTTGTGTTTAGTGTTTTTCTAGTGTTTTTTTGGTTTTGTATTTTTATGCTAAGAGGAAAAGAACTAAATTGTTGGCAAAGAGAAGTTATTGGTCACACGAAAACAGAACAAATCTACTCCAAATTATGTATGGCACCTAAAGACAGAAAATGCTAATTCACAGATTGCAAAGCTTAACAAGAAAAGTAACTCATAACATTACACTCAGGCCAATTCATTTCATTAGAGATATGTTGGAACAACTTGAGAAAAGGATAATTTTGTTACAATGAGGTTCTCTTTAATAAACAACAACTTACAATATCACAGAGAAAATCTCATCCATGGTTAGAAATTTGTTGGAACATTTTGAGAAAAGATTATCTGCAACATAATAAGGAACCCTATGCTAAAATAACTTATGACACTAGAATTAACCCATTCTGCAACTCAAAATGTTACTGTTAAGCCTCATTCAAGGGTTAGAGATCTCTTGGAATATCTTTAGAAAAAGGTTGTAAAATTATGCAAAATTGCAGAACAGTCAAGACCTAAAAATGATATCACTAATTCTTGTCCATATGATAATAATGTGTTATAAGAGACTAAGAACAAGAGAATTTTGTAAATAATGAAGGCCTGTAAGTCTAATTTAACAGAACTAAAATACAACTAGCTAATAAAACTTGAAATACAATGAACAGAACTGAGCTTATATGCAATTAACCTTCGAAATACTACAGCTCTATCTCATTCACGTGTTAATGATATATTGGAATAGTTCATAAGAACAAGATTGACTGTAACATTTGATGTAAGTGAATCATAAAACATGAAGCTTAGAAAAACTACCTAAATTAAGAACGAAACAGAGCTAAAGTCACTTATCTAGAAAATATGCACAAAGCCTTTCGGACAGTAGGGGCCCTCTACCATCAAATTAGCACACGAATCTCCTCAAGATTGCTTCAGATCATGCATTAAAGTTGTACTTCTTTCATTAAAGGAAAACGCTTCAGAAACAGAGTATCACAGTCTTGGACAACTTAACAACAAAACATCAACTAGCTAACTGTCTCTCGGTTCACCGAGTTATTCTTATATGCAAAATACATAACTGTCATTGAGAAGAAATAGGGATAGGTGTATTTTTCAATCAAAATCAAATTAGAACTCCTGTTGAGGCCTCGTACTTTGCTGAATACATCTGCAGAGTCCTTGTCCTAGTAGAATTCTACTTCTTAGTTTTGGTTTCCTCCACGTGCATAACCACTTGCAGATTTTTGCTCAGACTTCGTAGAGGACAAGGAATGATGTAGGTGAGTTCTGCAATTCAACCATATGCGTTTTTCTTTTAAGTGACACCTGTAACCTGTGTGAACATAAAGATAGCTGCGGAATATGCGACTAGCTATAGAATGGCTGCATTTTGTAGCTAAGTCTAGTCAAAAATCACTACAACAAAAAAACCACAAAAGTATAGTAAGTCAGTCATTACATGCATTCTTAAAGTGACTTTAATCAATCCTATTGATATTTTAAGCCTGTAACTGATAAATGACAAATGGAATGAAGTGAAATTTGGTGAAAGGAAAGGACATCTTTGGGGCTCAATAGGTAGTACCCATAATTTTATTCATTGTAAGGTAGTCAGGGAATTTAATTGCTTCCTATACCCAGCACTAGAATGTCAAGTGATGGTTGCAAATGGAGGAACTATAAATTGCTCTAGAAAATGCCATAATATCAAGTTAACCATGGGAGAATATGTATTAAATAGTCCAATGATTTCCTTTCCAATGGGAGGTGTTGATGTTGTACTAGGAATACAATGGTTACAATCTTTGGAGACGATAGCTTTTAATTGTCAAGAACTTTTCTTGAATTTTTTTTCGGAAGGAAAGGAAGTCGAATTACGAGGTATCACAGGGAATCTAGAAAATATAATAAGATCTAATGTCATGACAAAGCTTCTAAAGAAAAAACAACGAGGCGTAATTGCACAATTATGCTCACTAGAAGTTTCAACATCATAATCATCTATTTCTCCAGATCTCCAGAAAGTCTTGGACAATCATTCCAAGGTGTTTGAAACTCCCAAAGGACTCCCACATATTCGTGATCATGATAATGCTATTCATTTGATTCCAAGAAGTGTTCCTCCAAACATTAGGGCTTACAGATATCCTTATGTCCAAAAGAGAGAAATTGAATAATTGCATAAATGTTAGAGGCTAGTATAATTCAACCTAGTCAAAGTTCTTTCTCTGCTCCAGTAGTACTGGTGCACAAGAAGGATGGATCATGGTGCATTTTTTCGGGTTATAGGGAGCTCAATAATCTCACTATTAAAGATAAATTTCCCATTCCTGTGATTGATGAATTATTGGATGAATTACATGGAGCAAATTATTTTACCAAGTTGAATCTTCGTTAAGGATATCGTCAAATTAGAATGAAGACTGAAGATATTCCAAAAACATCATTTCGAACTCATGAGGGTCATTATGAATTTTTGGTCATGCCTTTTGGCCTTACCAATGCACCGTATACATTTCAAGGGTTTATGAATTCCATTTTCAAACCCTTCCTTAGAAAATTTGTGTTAGTGTTTTTTGATGATATACTAATCTATAACAGTTCTTGGAAGGATCATGTTCAACATGTTGACAAGGTACTCAAACTATTGGAGAAGAAAAAATTATATGAAAAAACCTCAAAATGTTTCTTTGGAGTACACGAGGTGGAATATATGGGTCATATTATATCTCACAAGGGTGTTAAGGTAGACCCTAATAAAATTAAATCCATTAAGGAATGAAAATTCCCCACAACCATAAACTAGTTATGAGGATTTCTCTGGTTAACAGGGTATTATCACAAGTTTGTTAATAATTATGGGAGAATAGCAGCACTTCTAACAACAATATTGTATAAAGATGAATTTTCATGGATTCCTATAGAAACTAAGGCCTTTGAACATCTTAAAGAGGCAATGTGCCTAGCACCGGTCTTAGCTACGCCAGACTTTAAAAAATGTTTTATTGTGGAATGTGATGCCTCAATAAATGGAATTGGTGATGTTTTAATGAAAGAAGGAAGACCCATTGCTTTTGAAAGTCATCCAATCAAAGAAAAATATTTACAGAAAGCTATTTATGAGAAGGAAATATTTGAAATACTACATGCACTAAATAAATGGCGACCTTACCTAATGGGAAGACACTTCAAGGTAAAAACTGATCATGATAGTCCTAGACATTTTTTGGAACAAAGACTATCTTCAGAAGAGCAACAAAAATGGGTCACAAAGATGTTGGGTTATGACTTTGAAATCATTTACAAAAAGGGAAGCTAAATGTTGTTGCAGATGCACTCTCAAGAAAGGATGAAGAGGTTGAAGCATTGCTTTGTGCCATTTCTATTATCGAACCAGATTAGATGACCGAAGCAAGGGATGAATGGAAGAAGGATGAAGAAGTGTGGACACTCATTCAAAAGTTGCAGCAAGATCCTAGTACATCTGATACATTTAGTTGGAAAAATGATTCTTTATGGTACAAAGATCGCTTATATCTTTGTAAAAATTCCCAACTAAAACAAAATATTCTTTTGGAATTTGACACTTCTCCTATGGGAGAAATGACATGTACATGGTTTCCAAAAAAACTAGAATTTTCCTTAAAAATATATTAAATTAAAATTTATGGGAGAAATGACATGTACATGGTTTGTCTTAAAGTCTATGGGAGAAATGACATGTACATGGTTTTCCTTAATTTTATGAGAAAAATGACATGTACATTGTTTGCCTTAAAGTTTGTTTTAAAGTTTATGAGAGAAATGACATAGAAATGACATGTACATAGTTCCCAAAACACTAGCAAATTCCTTAAAGTTTATGGGAGAAATGACATGTACATGGTTTCCAATAAAACTAGCATTTTCCTTAAAAATATATTAAATTAAAGTTTATGAGAGAGATGACATGTACATGGTTTGCCTTAAATTTTATGGGAGAAATGACATGTACATGGTTTTCCTTAATGTTTGCCTTAATTTTATCGTATAAATGGCATGTACATGGTGTGTCTTATATTTTTTCTTAAATTTTATGGGAGAAATGACTTGGAAATGACATGTACATGGTTCCCCTAATAGCCAGGGCCAATGTTCCACCTACAGGGTTGGAGACTATCTGGTGTTTAGGCCTCGTCTATACTTCATTGTAACCCAAATAACCCTACTAACATCGTTAATAAAATACTAACATACTAACAATGCCATCTCTCTTGAATGTTGACATTTGCATTTGTTTGGTATTTTCATTATCATTTTATGCTAAGTTATGGTAACAACATAATCTGATTTGATCTAAAGTTAAACAGTGAGTATAAGAGGCTCTGGCGTGTCATATATGCTCAAAATTTGATTAAGTTCAAACTTGGCAAATCTATGGTTGTCACATTATATATCTTGCTCGTAGTGAATATAAGAGGCTCATGGCCTGTCATATATGCTCAAAATTTGCTTAAATACAAACTTGGTAAATCTATGGTTGTCACACTATATATCTTGTTGGTAATAACTCACTGTTAACACACAAATCTGAACATATAATTTTCATTTCTAAATATTTTGATCTTGCTAGTGAATATAAGAGGCTCATTGTCTGTCATATATGCCCAAAATTTTCTTAAGTTCAAACTTGGTAAATCTATGTTTGCCACACTATATATCTTGTTGGTAATAACTCACTGTTAACACACAAATATGAACATAGAATTTCCATTTCTAAGCATTCTGATCTTGCTAGTGAAGATAAGAGGCTCACGATCTGTCATATATGCTCAAAATTTGCTTAAGTTCAAACTTGGTAAATATATGGTTGTCACACTATATATCTCACTAGTAATAACTCACTGTTAACACACAGATTTCAACATATAATTTTCATTTCAAAGTTTTTTGATCTTGCTAGTGAATATAAGAGGCTCACGGCCTATCATATATGCTTAAAATTTTCTTAAGTTCAAACTTGGTAAATCTATGGTTGTCACACTATATATCTTGCTGGTAATAAATCACTGTTAACACACGGATCTGAACATATAATTTCCAGTTCTAAGCATTTTGATCTTTCTTGTAAATATAAGAGACTCACGGCCTGTCATATATGCTCAAAATTTGCTTAAGCTCAAACTTGGTAAATCTATGGATGTCACACTATATATCTTTCTAGTAATAAGTCACTGTTAACACAGAAATATGAACATATAATTTTCATTTCTAAGAATTTTGATCTTTCTAGCGAATATAAGAGGCTCACGACCTGTCATATATGCTCAAAATTTTCTTAATTTCAAACTTGGTAAATATATGGTTGTCACACTATATATCTTGCTGGTAATAACTCATTGTTAACACACAGATCTGAACATATAATTTCCATTTCTAAGCATTTTGATCTTGCTAACTGTCATTCTCTATATTGGCACATTACCTCATTTTTTTTGTGTCAATGGTATTTGAAAAATGGTTTTCTACCACACGTTTTGGGTTGATATTGATAATTTTCCAAACCCATCCATATAAATCATAACACTGGATTCGATATCTACAATGTTGGACAGTGATGAAAATACTCGCATACAAAAGAAGATTGTTGCAACTGTATATGTTGTACACTCTATATTCTATTGTATATCTATTGGAGTACACAATGGTGGTGGGTAACAGTAGACAAGATTTACAAAATCTGAATTACTACTTAAGGTGGATTGAGTGTTAGGTGAACATTTCAAAATCTAAAGTACAAAAGAATATAATACAATCTAGGTGAAGTCTCATAGACATTACAACACTAATACTGATATTTGTTTTGCAAGTGTATTTTTGTTCTTCTTGTGTTGTCTACATTCACAATTTTATGGATAACATGAAAAAAAGATGCAAATAAATTTAAACTTTATTTTCTTCTCCTTCTATAAAATTATTACTATGGTCCTTTACTGGAATTATAAAATTATTACTACGGTCCTTTACTGGAATTGCATGAATAATTGGAGTTTATTACACATTTTTTTGAGAAATACATGGAATTCAGTTCACGCCAAGGAGGCAGGAGACAGCAGGAGAATGCACGATGAGCAAACAATGAGAGTGTGCATGACGAGCATAAAATGAGATGACGAGGTCGCAGATCACTGAGGACGCATATCAAAACCTAGAGAAAACCTGTAAACATAGAAAATTAAATTTTAAAAAAAAAATAACAGAGCATAAACCTTACCTTCTCACCTTCGCTTTCTCCCCTCCTCGCCCCTGCAATAGCACAACACAAACAGAGTGAGATAGCAACATAGAAACGAGACAACAATAGAGCAACGAGACAGAAATAGAGCAACGCAACAGTCTAGAAAGAACACAACACAAACAAAGAAAGATAGCAACAGACCAGCGAGACAACAACAGAGCAGTGAGACAGAAACATAGCAGCGCAACGGTAACAAAATAACTAACCGAAAACTTGCTGCAGTTTGGGGGGCGGTATATTTATAACAAAAAGTTCGGCTGGATTATTTTAAAAAGTTCGGCCAAACTTTTGTTGCTGGTTTTCCCATCTCCAGCCAAAAAATTTTTTACCCACATTGTCAATACGTCGTCAATGTTAATGGTAGAACTAGTTTAGCCAAATTAATTTCAAAACTTCATTCGAAATTTCTAAAAGTTCGGCTGAACTGTTGGGAAAATGAAATTTCCGAACACGTTTCTCATGAAAGTGTAACCCACCTTCGCATTTTTACGTCCTGATTTAATTAACTGGTACCTATTTAAAACTAATATGATTTAATCAGCCACTAATGCGAGTTAATTAAAGTAATTTTACTTTAATTGGCAGTTCCGAAAAATCTGATGGGATTTTCTAAATTTACTGCCAGTTAGCCCAATTTGTGGCCAGTTAGCTATTTTTGGGGAGGAAATTGTGGAGCAAACTTGGAGAAGTCATAACTCAGCCAATTTTTGACAAAATGAGGAGTAGAAAGAGTCTAAGGTACCTTTGAGTGTTCTGAACTAAATGAAGCAAGTTTCAAGAGGAGAAAACCATTGTAAACACATCATTTTTCAAATTTGAGCATAGTATAGAGGCCCAAGCCATGGAAGTTGGACCAAGGACATCTAACCCAGGAGGGGTGAACTCCATCAAATCCCTGTGTTGATGTGTTGTATTGTGATGTATTGTACTTTTTATTGTTTTTTTTCAGTCTTTGTTTTATGTTAAATTTTTCATAAAATTAACATAAAAATCACTCATGAGAGTCAATAACTTGTAAGAGAACTTGAACCCTTAAGCACATGTAAAACATTTGTTTCGAAATCTGAAAGAGGAATTAGCACATCATTACTAACATACCTTAATCAGATCAGTCTCTTGGAATGTGTTTGGTTCATCTGATCCAAGCATGGCCCAAACCCCCCAAACTGTGATTGCTTCACAAACTTCTATCCCTGGTATCTAACCTGGATTTGATCAACAATCTAGTTTGATGATCAGTGGGGTAAATTTTCAACAACAACCTCCTATAGGATCTTATCCTCCTATTAGGTGGAAACCTCCTATAGCATCTTATCCTCCTATTGGGGGTGATCCTCCCATTGGATCTTATCCTCCTACTATGGGGAAAGCTCCTATATAATCTTACCCTCCTACATGGGAGAAAACTCCCATTGAATATGATCCTCCTACTAGGGGAAAACTCCCATTGGATCTTACCCTTATACTGGACAACCATCTCAATAATTTATGCAACCTTCCAATAATCATATATTTACTTGTGCACCATTCCCTGGAATGGTATGAACCCCATGGAACCTAACTTGTGGTGTTAGAAATTAAACCCCTACAATCCAACCAACAGGTCAATCAATTCAAGGTTATCCTCAAATACCTACAAGTCAATCAATTCAAGGTTATCCATAAATACCTTCAGCCAAACCTCAAATTATTGCAAGTAAACCTTAAATACCTTAAGGACAACATGCTCAATGTTTTCCTCCTACATATCAACCTGTACAAGGATTTCTGTAAATTCTTGCAGATCACCTTGTTAAGGGTTTCCCTCAAATACCTATAGGTCAATTTGGTCAGGGTTTCCCCCAAACGCCCACAAGACAACCTTTTCAAGGTTTTCCTCCTCCATGTTACCCTAGTCGAATTCAAATTCTTGCAACACAACCTGCTCAAGGATACCCTCCTATAGTAATTGTACCTTATGGTCCTATGGCTGATTACCCATATCAAGGTTATCTACAATTTTGATTTTAGCAGGAAATTATCATTCCTTGCAACCTTAGACTTACCAAACTTATCATGGCTTATGAATGATCCTTTTCTTCATTATCTATTATGGTTGGTCATTCCTACAAAGTTACCAAGCGACATTTCAAAATTCAATGGTAAGCTTGGTGAAGACCCATCAATACGCATTATGATTTATCATTTATGGTGTTCTTCGAACTCCTTAAATGATGATTCGAGTCAATTATGCATTTTCCAAGGAACTCTCATTGCTAGTGCAACTAAGTGGTACATTGAGTTACCATGAGCATCTTTTGGTGACTTTGACACATTGGTAATGACATTTTTAACCCATTTCCATTTCCCATTCGTTATGAAATTGGTACAGGGATTTTAACTTCATTACGACAAGCTACATCCACGCACATCTTTGATCATATTCATGAATGGAGATGTAGGCAGGCATCGATTAATTAAAACCTCAATCCGAGAAAAATTATTGACAAATTGTTTTAGTAAGGCATTACTTCCACCAATTACTCATTATTTTTCCATGGGTAGCGTTGTTACCGAGCATCAAGTTATTTCTCGTGCCCAATATTTGGATCTTGCATATTTACAGTATGACAAGTTATATGATTTGATCCCTCATGCTCATCACCCATCGAATAATCCTACCCCATTTCCTTCTACAAAATCTCACAATGTTGATGGTGTTATTAGTTCTATCAATCAATAATCGAGAAGTAAACCATCTAGTCATTCCAATTCCAAGACTACTCCCACTATAGCGACTCAAAGTGTGTCCCCTCGTATTGTTGCTACTCCTAACACTACTTCTAATATTAATGAAATTCAGTCCACATCAACTACTAAATCTCAACAACCTGGAAGTATGAAAAATGGAAAATTAAAAGCTAAACAAAATTCCCCTCAATAGGAAAAACCCAAAACTCAACCTCCTGAGGAATAGCGTAAACCTAAATATCGTTATCTTATTTATGAAAATGATAATTACACAAAAGAATGTTTGCATCATGTCAATATCAATTGTTTTCTTAAAGGAACTTCAAACACACCTATTATTTTAACATACCCTTTTCCTCCTTAGCAAAACCAAATGGTTTCACAAAATGAATCCTCTTTCTAAGTGATGATGTGTTAAGATAGGGTTTTGGTGGCCACACAAGGCAAAGACTTTATTCCTCCTGCCTGAAGTGTTACTGATCAACCTTCTTCATCTACTCCACCTAGTTCTGGTCCTCTACAAATCAACAGACCAAGTTTTGATACAATAATAACACCTCCTCCAAAAGGTGTTATTCATAGGTCATATTAAATTCCACATTCTAGGGAAACTAAAAAGTACATTATTGTATAAAATTTGGCTCAATCTCCTTCTGCAATGTCGACCCTCGAAGTGCTTCAAAGTTTCCTTGTGCAACATAAATCTCTATTTTCGGCTATCAGTGGAATAGATCCATCAGATTCGAGTATAATAGTATTTTATTTGGAGAATCATGTACTTATGCTCCCACACCAACTTGCATTTCAGGTCCAAGTTGTTTTGCGCGAAAATATTTTTTTTCATATTATTATAAACGAAGGAGCATCAACATGCATATGTCCATATCTTATTATAAATCCATTGGTTCTCCTTTGATCAACCAGTCACCTACTACAATGAAAGATTTTTACGGTAGGGTTTTTAAACCTTATGGAATCTTAAATGCATTTCCCATTGAATTATAAGGTTAAACGATAACTGTCAAGGTAGAAATTGTTGATGGAACTCTCAACTAGAACCTTTTACTCTTTCATAGTTGGACTTATGTTATGTCTATGGTAGTCTCTAGCCTTTCATGTGTACTTCATTTCCCTCATCAAGGGAAGATAGTCATGGAATGAGATTTTCTATTATTCTTTTGATCCATGTTCGACTGGAAATGCACCTTTCATAGGAAAAAACTTCATGTATTACAAGAATTTTGGTGTGGGTCTTTTAAAAGATTCATTTTTAATGGGAACTTTTCTACTCCCACCACCTGAGATGGGTCTTTTAAAAGATTCATCGTTAATGGGAACTTTTTTGTAATATTCATTGTTAATGGGAACTTTTCTCATCCCATCGCCCTCATTAAAATTGTTTCGACTAGTACTAGTGTACCCCTTGAATCATATGATCTTTTGGTATTTCTTAGTCCATTACAATACAAAATTTGTGGCAACCAAATTCCCCTTAGTCCGATTGAATCTTCATATGAAGTGATACATTTGCATCTGCAGATGCTACAAAATGCAATGACCGAATGAAAATGGCCTTAGATCAATATTCTCAATCTTCATGTCTTATTTCCACCTCATCTCCTGATCCTTTTGATGATATTTTACCTACTAATGAAAGAATAATGGAGATGATTTCTCTAGGAGAAATTCCATGGGATGATAGTCATCATTGTTCCTTCTTTCTCCCTAAGCTCAAATCTATTGAGAATAATTTTGAAACTTTAGTTTTACCTAATATAGTTAGTGACCCTCAAACTCCCTTTCTAGTCCATGATGTTTTATCTGAAGGAATTTAGGAAAAATTATTGGTACCCATGCCTATTGACATCTCGATAAAACCTAGTATTTTGGAAGATGTTCATATAGGTGCCTCTTGTTCGTATGAATAAATCCAAACTTGTACGACCCTATTCAAATAATTTTGAATTTTTTTTTCTTGGTCTTCAAAGAAATCGCTTGTATTGACCCATGTATTATTATTCATGAGATTAAGACATACCCTAACATTGAGCTTGTTCGACAAAAGCTTCATCCAATGAATCCACAAAATGTTGTTGCAATTGAAGTTGAAGTAGAAAACTTTTCTAAAAGCAAGTTTTATTTATTCGGTACCTCTAACTGATTGGGTTTCCAACATTGTTCTAGTTACAAAGAACCAAGGTACAATCCACGTATGTGTTGATTTATGGATATCAACAAGGTTTCCCCAAAATATAATTATCTAAACCCTTTCATTGAGCATATTGTTGATGACTATGATAGTAGTGAACTCTTCTCCTTCATGGATGGATTTTCCAGCAATCATCAAATCAACATAAAACTACCTTTAGTTGTCCTTGGGGGACCTTCACCTATAGAAAGCTTCCCTTTAGGTTTAAGAATGTTGGCACACATTTTCAAAGAGCCATGTCTTATGCATTCCATCACATCAAGCATATTGTACAACCATATCTTGATGATTTACCTACACATTCCATGTGACGTCAAGATCATCCAACACATTTACTAGTGATTTTTCTTCATTGTTGGCACTACAAAATTCGCTTGAACCCACATAAATGTGTTTTTCATGTGGAATATAAATACCTCCAAGGTTTCATTGTGTATAAGCAAGGGATCAAAATTGATCCCTTGAAGGATGAGACTATTTTGAATTTACCTCTTCCTTCCACCTTACGCCAACTCCAAAATTTGCAAGGGAAGGAAAACCTTTTACGTCATTTCGTGCCCAATTATGCTAAACTTGCTAAAGTTTTTATTCAACTGTTGAAAAAAGGGCTTCCCCTCATTTGGGATGAGACCGCCCAAAAAGAATTTAATGCTTTGATTGTTGACTCGCACATCATTGTTACATACCACCCTTGCTAACTAGCCATCTCAATAGGAGATGGTTGTACTTGTTGGCTTGAGAAAGGATAGGAGGAGGATAAGAGATGGAGGTTACGATCCAATAAATTAGGGAGGTGAGCCAAATCCAAACCACTCAAAGGATATGCCATCCATGAGGCTTCTAGAATAGAATCTTCTCATACTCTTTTTAATTTTACCTTTGTTAAAACAATGCCACACCCTTTCAACAGGAAAAGTGCGACAATGTCACAATCAAACATGTATATACAGTGGAAGAACCTAGCAATGTCACAGTTAATCACAATCCAACTTGCGACATCCTTTAAAATTAGGGTTTTAAGGTATTTTCACAAGATTCTTATCTTCTAGAAAAGGGTTTTTCTTCCATATTATTCGGGGATTAATGGAAATTATGCTTCGAATGGTGAAGGATAGGGGTACAACATCAATCACCATGAGTGTGACAAGATAATGTGCAACACCCTTCAACTTGGTGCACGCAAATTTTGCCTTATTTTCCTTTGTCATAGACTTTCATTTTAAAAAAATCCCCATGTTACTAAGTCAATATTTTGACTCCTCTAGTTTAAGACTACTTGCATACTCTCAAACATCCATTTTGATCCCATCATTTTTTCCTTCTAGAGCCCTGAGAAATCTCTCTTCAAAATGAATGCACTCTAATTGTTCTTCTTCAAATTATGCATGTTGATCTACTTCTCCATGGTTTGTCTCTTAATCAAACACATCTCCTCTTGGTATCGTTATTTGATTGTCGAACATGTTTGTAAGATATACTACTTGTCGTTGGAGATTCTACATATCCTTATGCATTTGAGCAATATCTCCTCTTCCTCTTCCTCTACCAACCATATTCTTGCTCTAATACCAGTTGATGTAGCCAAAAAATATTGGACTGTGATTTCCATTGGATTAAGTGATTCTAATATACAAATGGAGGTGTAAATTTTTAAATTCTTTGAGTTGAAATTTATGTGCATTAATTTCAATAATCCTCCTTTCTCTATCACCTGAATACATAATGACGACCTTCCCTTATGCCCTTGCCATCCTCCTCCTCTGACCTTTCCTTTCTCCATCCCCCTTTACAATGAAAAATAAACACTTCTTATCTGCAATACAAAAATCACCTTTTTTGGGTAGTTGTTTCTAAAAAATCTAAATCTAACTTAAAAAATCGAAAGCTAATTACATTTTTTTTTAATTCTTGAAAAAACACTAAAAGTCCAATTTGAGGCCTCATATGAAAGAATTTTGGCCTGGGAGAAGTGCCAATATGCTAATTACATGCATCATATTGGTTAAAACATTTTAACTTTGGATCTATCATGAACCAATGTAAGAAAGGGATCAACAAGGATCAAGTACCTCTAAGTGAATTGTTTTTTAGATTAAAAAAAAACTTGAGAAAGTTTTTACAACCTTAAAAAATGGGCCGACAAAAAATTATCCTTGTCGGCCCATGATATATTGGGAGTTGAGGTGCATCCTAACTCATGATAGATCATTGTCATAGATGCTTAGTTATTTCCTTATTGAACAAGGAGTTGACATGTAGCACTTACACACACACACACATATAAAGAACAAGTGTAGATCCATTATAACAACACATCTATCAAAGCATGAAGTTATCTAAAAAGTTTTTTTTTTAATTAAAAAAATTGAATAAAGTTTAACTTCAAGAGATTTAATCCTTGAGAGCATGAAATTATCTAAAAAGTTTTTTTTAATTAAAAAAAATTGAATAAAGTTTACAACTTCAAGAGATTTAATCCTTCATGAGACACTATAGATTAAGGTAAAATGGATGTACAATAGTGGTTAAAATATTTCAATAGCATGTTACCTTTATCCTAAGCATGAACCACATTGGTGGATTTGAAATGTCTGCCAAATCCTAATGATGTGATTAATATAAAATACATTATAATTTACAATATAGATCACAAAAGTCTAAGATCTAAGATCAATAATTCTTTTTATACTCAACAACATGGAATTCATATTAAAAAGAAATAGTGCCAACATTTTTAACTTCCAATATATCATGCACCAAAAAAATCAAATCCTTTAACCAAAATAAATAAATAAATAAATTTAAATAAAAACAAAAAATTTTAAAATTTTTTAAATTAAAGAAATTGAATAAAAAATTATATTTTCAAATAATTACATATTTTGGAAGCTTGTCACAACTTACCCTAGCTACAAGTACGTTTGAGTTTCAAGTAGTTAAAACTATAGAAATTATTACTACCAGCTGGTATTGATACTCTGATTCAGGAAGATTTGGGTAGTTGGTCCTGGATACACTGAGCCCCCACACAAGCAAAATGTGGCGGTGTACTACGGGCCCATCCTTGGCAGAGTTTGTGGCGGTCTACAAGAGCCCACTTTATATGTATATATATATGAATGAGTTTAGTTTAATTAGGTGTTAATTTTGCTCAAACAATAATGGAAAATTTGGTATGATTTTAATAAAATTTGGCTGAAATGGTTTGACAAACATTTGGTATGATTTTAATAAAATTTGGCGGAAATGTTTGGATATTTAATATGATTTTAATAAAATTTTGTGGAAATGTTTGGACATCCAAGTTACAATTGTTAGGCTTCAAGATTCTAGGTGACCCAAGATTTTTATAGGGTGTTGTATCCATTTCCACCATCAAAAAGAGGATTCAAGCACTCCTACTCTCATATTTTTTTGAAGAAAAAAAATGAGTAAATTCTAGGGCAAGCTATATATATATATATATATATATATATTCTTTATAAAATTGGATTTATAAGATATTTTTACAATATTTAATTATGTTGAGAGAGATTTTCTAGTCATTTGTGAAAATAAAATAAAAGTAAATCTATGTTAAAATAAAAATAATTTGAAGATAAAATAATAATAATAATAAAATTGACAATATTATTATTATTAGTATTAATTTTTGTTGTGTAATTATGGTAAATTTGGTCAAGTTATCGATGGTATTTTTGAGCTCTAATTTATAAGAACCTATATTATTTATGTGAAACGTAGTTTATTTTTAAAAAGCAATTAAATTACATCCCGATCCCCTGATCACTATTACATATGCTTTTTGTTGCAGCTCCTTTTGTATGTAGATCATTATATCTCTCTTTTTTCTAACAATTTTTGACAAGCGAGCGTGGCTCAATAGTTCGGACATCGGCAAGCAAGCGAGATCAAAGGCTGCAAATCATCACATTAAATTTATCATCAGCTATCAAGCCGGAAGCGGATCCTTGACTGTCTGCACTGCTACTTTTATACTCTACATATTCCAATTATGTCTCTGCGAGTGATCATAGTTGTAAGCGCAGTGTCTCTTCCTATATAATCAAATGGACTTTTCATACTTGGCACCGGTTCACAACAAGAAGCAAGAAACAGATAAAAGGGTACCCTTCGTTTTTTATCCCTTTCCATCTTCAACAGCAAATATTACCTTCTGCAAGCAAGCGTGGCACCATATGCTCGTTTACAAGCGAGCGAGTTTTGTCTACAGATATATAGCTCTTTATACAATGGCTATTGGTCCCCTATTTTCATCCACACAGTGGAATCTGCATTAACTCAAATTTTTCGCTGAGCTCCTTCTCTGGAGACGCAATCAAGTTTCATCCAGGCAATGTAGACCATCAGGTTCTAAAACACCGACATCTCGTGAACATAGTCTCATTATGTTTTAATAGTGATACTACATGTGGGTCTCTATAAGACTAATACTTTACAAGACTAATAGTCTTAGGATGTAGTTTTTCCTATTTATAAAGTCATATGCATGATTTGTTATGTACAGGATGCAATCTTGACTCCTTATCATACATACAAATCCGAATGTCTCGATTATGTACTGCGTATTTTCATAAATATACAGTGGTTTTTTTTCTTCAGATAAAAAACAATTAAATTAATATTAACTAAAAATCTACTAAACCCCAAAAACACTCTAAACACATAGTAAATCTGAAATTAAACACAGTAAATCTGAAATTAAAATAAAACTAGACTAATTTTAAAATGCAAATAAAAATTAAGAGAATGTAAGTGAAGTAAAATCCATGAAATCCCCTTGCACGGACACATAAGTCTATGAGCAATTTGATCAATGCGATTTCGTGTAGTATGCAGCCCAAGGATCAGAGAATCAGACCAGAATTCGCCAGGGGTTAAACACTATGTAGCCGTGGAATCTCACTCCGACGGGTGTCATTTATTTTTTCGATGTTACTGGTTGAAAATACCGTATTTTCTAGTTTTGTTCCGTATGTCTGGAAAGGCATATGTTTTACAAAATCGAGATTTTACTTGGCTTAGGAGGGCCAACAAATCGCCGGAATTCAGTGCCACGAACGGGAAGATGGAATTTTAATTAATAAATATTGAAAAAAAAATTAAATTCGGTAAAGATTTATATGAAATGTAAGCTGAAGTTATATAACCTAATTTGTATTGAGTTAATTAATTATAATTTTATATTAATAATGAAATAGTGAAATAGGTGGGTGAGCGACGGATTGGATCTGCGGCAGCCGTCTGAAGCAAGTTCAAGGAACAATCTTCGATCCCAAGCCAGTATACTGGCGAAGAGCCCAGCTCTCCTCCAAGATCTGCGGCAATGAGGCATCAAGCTGGCTCAGAAAGTAGGACGACCGGGGGCCCCTGGAGCCCCCACCTTCAAGCAAGTTATCATAGACAAGGGGAAGAAGAAGATTGAGGTTTGAAGATCCCCGGATCCTCAGAAATCAAAAATCACACCAAGAATGATGAGCTGTTCCCAGGCGATTGTACAGACGATACGGCAGACGACACAGCAAGAACAGCAGAAACACGCATGGGACAACCCTCGCCGGAAGATGATCCGCAAAGAGAAGCAGCAGATCTGAACAATACTTCGCGTCGAAGCCCTAATCTAAGTCGATCTAAGGATTCTGGGGAAAATAGCGGCCAACCGAAGTATCAAGGCCGATGCAAACCAAAAGCTCTCGACAGCCTTAGGGTTATCATTACTGACCCAGATCTGCAAGATTACCGGGATCATATGTCTATTTATGCGGTGATCTGCAAATTCATGGGATTTTGGCCCAGTGAAAAAGCCCTCTGTCAGTGGATCAAGTAAGTTTGGAAACCACGAGGAGAAGTACAGCTTCATCTGGGGGCCAAAGGCTTATTCACAGTGGTTTTTTCAAATTTGGAGGATAAGGATCGGATCTTTGAAGGGGGCCCGTATTTTTACGCTTCCGCGGGCCTATACATGCGACCCTGGAAACCCAACTTCGCACCCGAACAGAAAACTTTCACTCAAGTACCAGTCTGGATCAGACTTTTCTCTTTGCCAATAGATTACTGGAGACCAACAGCACTGGAACAGATTGGAAATACCTTGGGAACTTTTGTCAGTGCTTCTGAAGCCACTCTTCAAAAAAGGTATACGTCTTATGCCCGCATCTGCGTTGAAATGGATGTCTCCGGGCCCTTGCACGAGGGGCTATGGTTGGAATATAGAGATGAAACCTTCTTTCAAACTATTCACTATGAGCAGATACCCTTCAGATGCCGGAAATTTCACGAGCATGGACATTTAATTCGAGAGTGCCCTGAAAATAAAATGGCAGAAAACCCCAAGGAGAAACCCTCCTCGGCCTCGGATGGATTCATTCGACCCACTGGAAGACATCAAGCCAATCGCAGAAATACCCCTAAAATGGCGGAACCGAACACCGGCACAACAAATTCATTCGAAATATTAGGAGAAGACTCTCAAGCTGAGAAGGCGGAACAAACCCCAGCAGCGAAGCCGGCGACTACAAGAATAGGAGAGCTAAGCAACCAGGCAAAAGAAGCCCTCAAATCGGTAGATCTCAGTTTAGCTACTTCAGAAGACAAAGATCAGGAAGAGGATGAAGATATGGTCCTCAGTGAACAAGGCACGGAGGACCTGGAATTAGGTGAGATCCTGGAGAAAGAAGGGTTAGATCTCAATTCAATAGTGGAACAATGGAAACAGAAAGGAATTGATAAAATACCAGAAGAAGAAATCAATCGGGTAAACCACCTATTCCTAACCAGACAGGATGCAGCATTAAAAGGAAGCAAGCGAGGTCGAGGAGCAACCAAAGGCTTGGGCATAAAATCACAAACTCTACACCACACACAAGCCAGCAGCCAGCACAGGAAGAAACGAGGAAGAAGATCCAACAATGATGCTATTCATGAATTGGGTCAGATGCTAGTAAACTCGAGAAAGATGAAAGCCCTTGAGGCTTTCTCCTTCTCATCCTAAGCTCTCGTTGACAATGAAAGTCCTCTCCTGGAATGCAAGAGGACTGGGTAGCCTTAGGAAACAGAGGCTCCTGAAAAAGAAAATCATGCAAGAAAAACCGGATATGGTCTTCTTCCAGGAAACAAAATGCACGAATCAGAAACTAGCTGAGATGATTAAGCGTCTAGGAAAAAATCTCGAGCATCTAGCTGTTGAAGGAAATGGAATGAGTGGAGGCCTAGCTACTCTCTGGATCCCGAATATCTTTCATCTCATTAATGTTGAAGCCTCAAAAAACTTTCTGGCCTTGGAAATGCAGATTGTAGGGGAAAAAGGCACTTATTTATTTGCCAATGTCTACAGCCCTCAACGTCTGGAGGATAAAATGATGCTACTCAACCATCTTACCAATCTGCACAGAAGGCACTACACCTCCCAAGCCATCTATGGTGGTGATTTCAATATGATAACTTCTCTCGAGGAAAAGAAGGGGGGCACTAGAGCTCTTAGCAACGATGCCCTGGCCTTTAATTCCTTCATTCAAGAAGTCAACTTGGTGGATATCCAACCTCGCAGTGGCTTATTCACCTGGACCAACAAAAGAGGGGGAGACAGGCTCATAGCTTCCAGACTGGACCGCTTTCT
Source organism: Pinus albicaulis (assembly GCA_034641835.2). Taxonomy (NCBI): domain Eukaryota; kingdom Viridiplantae; phylum Streptophyta; class Pinopsida; order Pinales; family Pinaceae; genus Pinus; species Pinus albicaulis. The sequence continues at coordinate 772,201,617 of CM076575.1, read as the reverse complement.
AGTCTCTGAGAGCATTCTCCTAGAAGGGAACATCATCAGCTCCGATATCCTCCCCTCCGGTGGATCGGACCACTGGCCCATCTTGCTGCAAGCCTCTATTTCGGGCACCCCTAAGAACAGGCCTTTCCGCTTTGAGAAGTTCTGTTTAACTCACAAGGATTTTCTCCGCAACGTTAAAACCTGGTGGAAAGAACCCCTGCCTATAGAGGGAACGAAAATGTTCAAGTTACAAGCACGACTCAAGTTCATTAAAATGCAGTTAAAATCCTGGAACCGAGAAGTCTTTGGTAATATTTTTGCAGACAAACGCCAACTGGAGCAACAACTGGAAGAGATCCATAATAATTGGATTCATGGAAGCATATCACAGGAGTCGATTAACATGGAAAGGGAACTCATGAAGAAATGGAATGAACGCTGTGAGCAGGAAGAAATTCTTTGGAAACAAAAATCGCGGAATCAATGGCTGAAGGAAGGAGAAAGGAATACTAAGTTCTTCTATAGGTCAGCTATGGACTATCGTTGCAATAACAGAATTACCAGAATTCTAGGAGAGAATGGGTCTGTCTTTCACTCGCACCAGGACATTGCCTGTCAACTTTGGAACCATTTCCAATTAATTGCCACTGAACCAAACTTCGATCGACAGGAAGCCATTGCCGAAGTAGTCTCCACCATACCCAACCTCATCACAGAAGAGAAAAACAAAGCCCTGGAACGATCTATCTCCCTCCAGGAGGTGGAGGAGGCAGTCAAAGAAATGGCCAACGGGAAAGCTCCAGGGCCGGATGGCTTCACTGTGGATTTCTTTAAGGCTTGCTGGGACGTTGTTAAAGAAGAAATTTGGGAGGTAGTGGAAGATTCTCGAACCTCTTCATCCATTCTGAAATCCCTGAATTCCACGTTCATAGCACTAATCCCCAAGGAAGTGGATCCCTGCACTCCTTCCAAATTTAGGCCCATTGCGCTTTGTAATGTGGTGTACAAGATCATCTCGAAAGTAATGGCAAATCGATTAAAGCCTATTCTCCCTCAGATTATCTCCGAGGAACAATCAGGATATGTGGAGGGGCGGAAAATCATGGACAATATTTTGCTTGCTCATGAGATGGTTCACACGTTGCAGACGCTCAAAGAAGCTGGCATGATAATTCAATTGGACCTCTCAAAGGCGTATGACAAAGTAAGTTGGGATTATCTGCAAGTTGTACTCAAGGCGTTTGGCTTCAGTACCAGATGGATCACCTGGACCCTAGCTCTGATCAAATCGCCCAGTCATTCGATTTTAGTTAATGGAGCCCCCTCTCAACCTTTTTACCCTTCAAGGGGCATCAGGAAGGGGGACCCTATCTCACCTTTCCTCTTTGTCATTCTTATGGAAGGCCTCAGCCGACTCATTAAATCAGCCAAGGAGAAGAATCTCATAAAAGGTTTGCAGCCTTTAAGTAATTTTCCGGCCACCACGCATCAACAGTTCGTGGATGACACTATGCTACATGGCACCCCCACTGTAAAAGAAGCAAAGGGTTTTAAGCACCTTCTAAATCTGTTCAGTCAAGCCTCGGGTATGGATTTTAACTTTGAGAAATCCTCGGTTTTCTTTTTCAATACCCATTTAGCGGTTCAAAGGCACTTAACTGATATCCTTGGTTTCAAACGAAGTATTCTCCCATCCAAATATCTGGGTATCCCCCTCACAGACAAACCTTGGCAGAAATGCCATTGGGAGAAGCTCATCACCAAGCTAGCAGACAGGTGCAAACACTAGACCAATCAAGTCCTCAATTTGGCTGGTCGACTGGTCATGACCAAGGCAATCCTCCAAGCTATTCCTCACTACTTGCTGTCGATCCTTCCAGCTCCTCAGGGTGTCCTTCAGAAAATCAGGATCATCCAACGGAACTTTCTCTGGTCTGGCAACTCCAGAAAGCCGAAATGGGTGCTTGCAGCCTGGGATAAACTCTGCAAGCCCAAAACCTTTGGAGGGTTAGGGTTACAGGATCTAGGGACTACTAACAAGGCTTGCGGCGCCAAACTCTGGTGGAGATGGCTTTCAGAGCCGCACACCCCGTGGGCACGACTCTGGAAAGATAAATATGCGGCGCAATGGCCACAAGAGGAGCTTGTCAGAATGACTAACATCCCTGCAGGCTCTCCCATATGGAACCTAGCCCGAGCCAATAGGCATATTATCCAAGACCACTATTTTTGGGAGCTCAGAAATGGGCATAACGCTATTTTCTGGGAGGATGCCTCGCAACAGCTCCCGAAAATTGAAACTCCTAATCTTCAACCTTTACAGCAATGGTTTCAGAACAATGATAAACTAAAAGTCCATCATTATTGGGCATGCAGCATGGAGCAGCAGCAATGGAGGATATGGAATCCAACTCCCCCTCCGTCTGATGAGCTTTTGACGAATCTCCTCAACACCCTCAACACCATCCTCAGGAAGAGGAAAATTAGAGAAATGCAAGGGTTGGATATCCTTCGCTAGGGCAAGCTCACAGGAGGGTCTTTCAACCTTAAAGAAGCCCGTTACTATTTGGAAAACAGAGACGAACATGATAAGGTGGCCTGGTATGACAATGTTTGGGCAGGAAATCTATGGCCCAAAATCAAGACGTTTTTATGGCTTCTTCAAAACAGGAAGGTCCTGACCTGGGAAAATCTTACAAAGAGAGGATTCATAGGACCCTCTCGATGCCCCATGTGTGAGCAACAGGAGGAAACCATCAATCATCTCTTCAATGACTGTGTATGGACAAGCAATCTTTGGGACTGGCTCCAATGCATATTCCGACAAACGGACAGACAGAGAAATTCCGTTCATGAAACTATTACCAACTGGCGTTCAAATTACTCTAACAGCACCATGGTAAATAATCTATGGAGGACCAGTCCAGGATTCTTAATCTGGAATGTCTGGAAAGAAAGAAACAATCGTATCTTTCAAAAACACAGTATTCGGAAAATCGATGAATTAAAAGTCATCATTATGTAGGGGCTAACAGAAACTACTCGCACCTGGTGTAAAGAAGAGAAGGCTGAAACGTTATCTCCCAATGACCGAATAATTCTGGGTATCTTTGGGCTAGTAGATACGGTTGATTGCCTCATAAGGGCAAATGCCCTACGGCCGGCTCCTCCTCCTGCAGTATGGCAATGTCCTCCCCCAGGATAATGTAAGTTTAATTTTTATGGCGCCTCGAGAGGCAACCCAGGCCCGGCTGGCATAGGTGGTGTCCTGCGAGATGAGACAGGCGAAATTATACATATCCTAAGCAGGAATTTTGGAGAAACTACGAATAACGACGCCGAATTCACAGCCTTAGAACAAGGGTTGCGAATTTTAATACGACTTGGCAAAGGTCTAGCCATTATGGAAGGCGACTCTCAACTAGCCATAACCACACTCAAGAGAATCCAGCATGGGACGAAGCTGAGTAAAGAATTAATGCACTGGAGGCTAGCTGCGATCACGGAGATCATTTCACAGCACCTGGCCTCCCTCAGCGGCATCATAATTCAATCTGTGCGAAGAAAGGCTAACTCCCTCGCGGACCACCTCGCGAACTATGCGGTAGACAACCCGAATAATGCCTTGGACACGTGCTGGCCGGATCTTACGAATGAACAGCTTCGGGATCAATGCTACACCATCTCAAGGCAAGATTTAAATGCCGATACTTCCGTAGGACGGACGGCAGATCATCCATCATCAGCAGGTCAGGAGTAACGGTTTGTTGATTGAGCACGTCAGAAGGCCCTGGCCGGAACGGATGACGAGACATCCTTGGGTTCAACAATCCTTAATGAGGGGGAATGACCGTAAAGGAAAGAGCTTCATGGAGTGGATCAAGTGGAGGTTGACAGCGTGCGAAGGGTCGGACCGTAGATCGGAAATCTCTGATCATCAACCTAGCCTTGGCGGAAGGACTAATTGGCAACATGACTTGCATTATGGCTTTAAATGGCCATTCGGAAGCATTCATCACCACAATCCCCACTTTTTTATTTATACGACTACTCGCCCCTTCATTCACATTCCTATCTTCGAAAGGTGGCCTCTCTGCTCAAAGTTAAGGTTGAGCTCCCGATCTCTGGGCGATATCTCTGTTCTCATAAACCCAGACTCTATGGCTGATCTTAATCTGCGTAGTATCAAAGCCTCACAGGCCCTCAAGAGGGCCAAGGACAGCTATGAAGCCTCTGTTTCAAAACGAGGCAAGCAAACGATCGAGGTATTGGAAGAAGAAGTGGAACTCTCTCAGGCAAAAACGGATGACAATACCATTATTGAAGAAATCAACTGGTTAGTCGATCCGGGAACTCCCTCCACGCACCATACGCAGTTCCTGCAAACCCAAGTGGTGGCTTGGCAAATGAAAACTATGCTGGCGAAGGCGATAACCATGCAGGGAGCCGCGGTCAAAGAATCATATGCTGCCACTTCCATGGCGTCAGCACGGAACACAGCACGACTTGAAAAATTGGAAGTTGCTTTCAACTCTTTAGCAGAGGAACTCCGCCAGCATGGCAAAGCTCTGTAGAATTTCGTCCGACGATTTGAAATATACCTCCGGCATATCCTCCATGTTTCCATCGAAATTCCAACTGACGACTCGCAGACCACGGTCATCAGACGCTTCAAGCCCCGCGCTCCAGCGACAGGCAGTGAGGGAGTCAATCCAAGCAAAGTCGGACACTCCGGAGCTTCGACTCCTACTCTTTAATGGTTCAGCAGTTTCTGTGGTGTGATTTCGACTGGCTTTCTTATTTCTATCTACTTTTGTATCTCTGTTGGTTTCCAGTAGTTTTCGGTTTGTAAGAGGCCATTCTGGCCATCAGCACAATTTTGGTCTGCGTTTCCTTTTCACAGGCAACCCTGCGTGGTGGGCCTGATGTTTTGTCTATGGGCTTTTGCTGTTATTGAGTCTGGCTAGTCACAGCCCAGTTTTTTTAAGTCCAATGTAAGCTCGAAAAGAAGCAGGCCGCAGTTATGCCAAAGCCGTAAGTCTTCAAGCCCCTATGCTTTACTATAATCTCTGTTTATATTATAATATACTGATTCTGACTTACAAAAAAAAGAAATAGTGAAATAGGTGGTTGGACCGTTCCTAAAACACTTTGGATGGAACGGATCTGCCATCTCTATGAGAATATGAACATCGAGGATGAAAATCAATTCCTAGAGTGCCCCGCGTAAAATCACATTAGAGCTCAATTTCATAATCTTTGTTACAATACTGACCTTCCTAGCCTTTTAAGATGTCAAAATTATAGTGAGCTCGGGAGGCTTCTCTCCAAGCTTTTTGAGTATAGGAATAAAATCTTAAATCAAATTAAATAACTCTTTTCGTTAGGTCCGATAGACCAAAAATTGGTCTCAGTGGATGTTAACCACCATCATCATCATCATTAATAAATTCAAATAATAATAATAATAATAGTTAAAATTAAATTTAATGTTTTGATCTGATTTCTCATCTAGTTTTGATGATGAATCACATTGATTGGTTCGAAACATGTCGACAATGTTCATTTGAATTTGATTATTACCAAAAGAATTCTATTTCTCATCTAGTTTTGATGATGAATCACATTGATTGGTTCGGAACATGTCGACAATGTTCATTTGAATTTGATTATTACCAAAAGAATTCTATAAATTTTAAGATGGATCACAAAAGCCAAAATTCTAAAAATAGTTAAAATATAAATATAAATTAATAATTAAATATTAATTTAGAAACTAGTTGTCTTTGAGATTTTTTGGAAGTTTTTCTGGCTGATTTTTCAGGTCTAATTTCTCTAAAATCCGGTAGGAGTTGAGTTTTTCAGGGTGTTGAATCTATGTATATAGTCAAAAAAACCAATTTAAATAACACAATACAAGATTTAGCCTCAAAATTTTCAGCACGATTTAGACACCGAAAAGTCCAAAAAATGATCTAGTTGAAAATATCCATGGATATGAGTTGTACCAGCATAATTATGTGGTTTTACTTGGTGTTTTTAGTATATATTTTTGAGCTCGAAGGATTAGTTTAATTTGTCTCTGTTAAAACACTTTTGCTATTAAAAAGTCAAAGGTTCAATTTTCTAAACATTCTTGAAATCATATAATATGAAGATAAAATTAACCCACCATAAATTAATATTGAGAAATAATAAATCAATTTTTAGACACTCTTGAAATCATACAATATGAAGATAAAATTGATCGACCATTGATTGATATTGAGAAGTCATGAGTCTATTTCACTAGAAACTCTTGAGATCAAACTCAATGATGAATGATAATAAGTGATCCATTTGAATAAATATATCACCTATCTCCCATCAACCACATAAAAAATTAAATAAATTACATAAAATATAAAGATAAAACTGACCCACCACTAGCAGAGGCTTCTCAAAAGCTTGCTTGCTGCTCAACAGGCAGACTTGGCCTTGTTAAGTGTCTCTGAACACTGGTTATGTGAACCCAACTGTGAACCCCTACACGAACCTACTGAAGCTTCACGCAACTGACGGCCTTCACAACGGCTTCCCTCGCCTTCACACGGCCTTGGCGTCCCTCACTTTTTTCGCGAACCTCGGGCGAACTTATGGCGAACTTTCACTCAGTGCAAGTATCTTAACAGCAAATTAAAACTCAGAGTGGCAAATACTTTGAATGCGGAATAAATATCTCTCTTTATTATATCAGAATGCTTCACAATCAGATTACAAGCTCTGTATCAGAGATTGACTGTATTGGCATTTATAGGACTATAGCAACTCAGTGAATGAGCGTGCAATACCGAAGGCTTCCTGGCCAAGATACAGACTCTGTCTCAGAGATATAGACTTATGACACACATAAAATATACAGACTCAATCTAAGAACTGGCCACTTTAGGTTCTTTCCTGTCACATGAACAGACACGCAGGCTTCTCAGTTCTCCTAAGGACTGTGAGTAGAAACTCCGTGATGCGAGCAGATCGCAAAGATTGCGCAGACGCAGAGCAGGGAGCAAAACTCGGACTCAAAACACACAAATGCAAAAGACTCAAACTCCAAATGTCGATGGATTCAAATGAGCCGTACCCCTCCTTATATAGCTTGGAGAGGGGGACAAACATTCCTGTAGTCCATCCGATTATTGACACTTGTCAAATGGATCATCGTTTTCGGGTAACACCGAAAGGTGACATCCACACGGAGATACCATTTGGCCGACAAACTTTAGTGCTAGTGGGTGAATACACAGTGGATGCCTTAATAGGCCCACGAGGAATCTAACTATATCTAAATTACAAAGTAGATGCTTTTCGAACAGAGGAAAAGCCTACGAGAAAAGCTCTATCACTCTATACCTGTGACTAGGTATTACATCAAGATCTATTTCTTTGTGTTGGGAAAGGAGTACTTTCCCATATCTGATTACTGCTTGAGCTTGTAGATGGCATGTCAAGAATCTGTATACCAGGATATTTTTCTCTATATGTCAAATCCCATGCCTTGGTATAGATTCTTCGGACTATCATTGGCTTATTTAAAATTACTTGATGTTTTATTTTAGTCATGACAAGCCATTCATTATGCTGTACCATGTGCTGTTTGAGGATGAGTGTGTCATCAGCATGCTGGGTTAATGTTCTTACACATGAAAAAGGCTGATGGTCACATTCTTCATAGTCACAGATGTCACAGCGACTTTGGTACCAATTTTCATAGAAATGCGGGTCCATAGCAGTAGGATTGAGACCGTAATCCTTCCACCAATCTTTCATCCAACTTGACTGTCTACAATTTTGCATTAGATGGACAGCTCCAAACTTGATCTTAGTGTAGTGAGTTTCTCCCCGTCCATCTTTATTCATTAAATCCCACCAAATTTTCTTGTAACCTGCAAAATCATAAATTGTGTCAGGGAAAATCAGGCTAGGGTCATTACCTGGCCATTGGATGTATCTCATTCCTGTCCATGAAGGATCTCTGGTCCTGTGAATTGAATAATATTTGTGATAGACATGAGTCCTATCACTGCCTTCTGTTGCTATGACCGCAATATCCATGAAATTATCATGGAGAACAGATTCTGATTCATATGTTGCTCTCATACTATGAGCGTGCACCATGTCATGTATCCATGTGCTCCCTTTTGGGTACACTCGTCTTTCTGGTACAAAATGTTGAATATCATTATGACTCTGTAAGTTGGCATTTAGCACCTTTGTATTGCGGAGCTGCCAGGTTGGCCTCCACTTCTCCTTATAGACCTGCCACGATTCATCATCTGATATATGGCGCAAGGTCTCCTTTTGCATGGGCTGATCCCATTCAGTAATAATGACCATGACATGAGGCAAGTCTTTTGCTTGGTCATATTCCTGTTCTTGATGCTGGATGTATTCCCTACTGAGGAAATCTGGAAGGCAATTTTCAGAACCTTTGATATGTTCAACTTTAAAGCTGAAATATGAGAATAAAGCTTGCCATCGTGCAAACTTTGCATCTTCTGGTCCTTTAATCACCTTAGTGATTACTTTTTCTAATGCCTTGGCATCAGTTCTCAGCAAGAAATTCTTATTTACCAAATGAATTGAAAACTTTTTAATACAATTCCAGGCAGCTTTAACTTCCTTTTCAATAGGAGCATAATTTAACTCAGATTTACTCCATACTCCAGAAACAAACTGTACTACCTGTTCTTGTTCTTGGGGGCTATCTTCATTTGGCTTTTGTTTCAGTACACCTCCCCAACCGATGTTGTTGGCATCATATTCAACAATCTTGAAAGAATTATCATCTGCAACATAGAGAATAGGGAGATTTCTAACCTTGGCTTTTATATCCCTGATTGCTTGAGTGTGTGCCTCTGTCCAAGGTTTCGGATTCTTTCTCAATCTCTGGTTCAACAGAGATCTATCTATGGCACAAGATGGATAAAAATTGCTTACATAATTTAAGCATCCTAGAAATCTCTGCAACTGAGTTTTATCTAGAATAATATCAGGAAACTTATCAGCAAACTCAAGTGCATGATTTTGTAATGCAATCTGTCCATTCTCAATTGTGTGCCCAAGAAATTTTATCTTGGTTTGGCATAATTCCATTTTCTTCTTACTCAATACCAAACCATTATGCTTGACCAACTTCATGAAGGTTTTCAAATGTTTGAAGTGGTCATGAAGATTCTTTGAAAATATTAGCAGATCATCTATGTAGGCAAGTAACCATTCAGCATAGGGTTTGAAAATAGAGTCCATTACCTTCTGGAATTTTGAAGGTGCGTGCTTCAACCTGAATGGCATGAAATTCCACTCATAATGTCCGTGTGGAACGCTGAATGCAGTTTTCCATTTATCTCCTTCTGCAACTGCAACTTGCCAAAAGCCAGACTTTAGATCAAACTTTGAGAAGATCTTGGCTCCATGTATCCTTCTCATCAAATCTCCTTTATGAGGAATTGGATACGTATCATCTGCTAAAACATTGTTCAAGGGTTTATAGTTTATCACCAACCTCGGAACACCCCGAACTTGTTCACTCCTTTTATTTACATAGAATCCATAGCAGTTCCACGGGCTGCTGGATTCTCTTATCAGCTTTCTGTCAAGAAGCTGATCTATTTCTTTTTGGCAGAGCTGTCGATATTCTGCTGACATGGGGATGGCTCTGCTTTTGCAAGGTCTGCCCTGATAACCTTCCTTATAGGGCAACTCTATATAATGCTGTTTTCTGTGCCAAAAAGCATTTAGCTCTTCAGAACAGCATGTTCTTTCAAATTATTCTTTGATCTCTACAATCTGTCTTTGTGTCTGTGGGGAACTCAATTGATCTTCAATTCTAATCATGGATTTATGGTCCTTGAGTTCTCCCAGACTATGAATAGCCTGCTGAAGTTTTTGTTCTTTTTCATGCATTTCCTGCACCATGGTTGATACTCTGGTATTTGAAACATAGGGAATCTCAATCCGTTCACCAGAGACAGCAATAAACATTCCTGCAGACTTGTCAGGAAATCTAATAGAACCATGGGGTTCAACTGCTGCTAAAAATATATTTCCCAATATGCAATCTACTGGAATATCAGAGACTGCAAATGAAAGTTTCACACATTTTGAATTAAAGCAGACAGCGGCTTTAGAAACTTCAAAATCAAGAGTCTTCTCACCTAGTCCCAAAATTTGCCTTCTTGCTTTTGTCCAATATCGGGACGGGACTATATGCTTGGAAATAACTTTAACATCTGCACCAGAATCTATAAGAGCAATGACATCAAAAACTTTACCTGCAACACAAATTTTTGTATTGATGTGGTGTTGCTGATACTAGATAGCCATGACCTGCATGTCATTTATCTCTCTGAATCCCAGAGATTCATCTAACCTTCCTTCTGCAATTCGAACTTCTTGTCTAGGAGGTGTCTGTTGATTCAATGTGTAATTAACATTTTTCCCTGAGAAAGATGTAGAAGTAGAACTGGACCCTTGGGCTGCTTTTAAATTAGCAATTTCGGCTTCCATTGTAGAGATTTTTGCCTTTGTAGCGTGTATCTCCCTACTCATTTGGGTTGCATTAGAGTCGGTATCCATGCCCTTGTGCATCCCGGAGTCGATGCATATGTGTTAGCCACCATCAGGGATCTAACACATAACAAGTATATTGATTCATTGATAGGAGGTATTGTTGCACCATTGTCGAATGGTCCTGTGTGGTTTGACTGTTACCCAAACTTTGCGGTATCAGTCACAGACGAAACTCTGGCTGATATTTTACAGCTTCAAATCCAAACTATGGGATTTGATATGAAGAAGAAAAGAAGAAATATAGCCATACAGTTTCGAGGTTGTTTTCGCCACACCTCAACCATGTTCCCTGCAGTCCTCCATGCACCTAGTAGAGAGTCGAAAACCAGTGTGGTTGTCCTCACAGATCCTAAAAATCAGAAGATTGAGCATCAGGCCATCAAGTGGGAGGATCTAACTTTCCCTGAGCAATGGACAGTTCCTAATCCAAGACCTCTCTCGGTGCAAAAGATCACCTCTGCAAATATCTCAGAAACATCCTCTTCTGCTACTTTGTCTTTCCCCAGAAGATCCACTATAGACAGAAGAAGATTAGAAGCAGAGTGTAAACAGTCACCCAGGTATATAGCTCCAGATTGTGTAGATACAAGTTGTTCTTCCATTGTTTCCAATTGTAATCATATTTCTTTATTTGAGTTTTCTCAGCTTGTAAATTTCAATCCGCTAGGTGTTTGTTGTCCCCAATGCCAACAACAAGTCAATCTTCAAAATCTTGCCTATTTGGTTATCCATCAGAATCATAACCTTAGGACTGGAGAAGCTCCTCCCAGTACGTCTTCCAATCCATGTCCAAATCCTAAGTGTTCAGACATCCCATTTCCCCATGAGGATGATCATGTTCTGATGATGCATCTCATCCCTGAGTTGCAGAATGAAGACCCAAGATTGACAGAAATTTTTATGAATCAGAGACCACCCAATAGTCCTAGATATGGCCTAGGCTATTTGGAAAAAAAGAATAATCTGATCCCAGAATGCAGATTCAAGGATCTGCCTCCAGGAGTCAAACGTCCTTCAGTCCCTGAAATACAGAAGTTTTATACTTTAATGGATGGTTGTCCTAAGTATCAAATCCATGCTTCATGGATGAAACAGATGGTTAACTGGGATTTGTTCACCCATCCACAAGCTGAAGAGTTTGCAAGAACTTTTCCAGGAGAAGAGAAAAGAAAAATGGCATCAGAATGGAAATCATATATGGAGGAAAATGATATATGGATTTCATTCTATTCCTAGAAGAAGAAGATGGAAGAAGATGTAGTGTTGATGGTTGACAGTGTAGCCTCTTCTTCACATGCCTGGCAGACACCAGATGGCAACAGAGTTGAGACTTCTACAACCTATCCTCTATTCAGAAGCATAGTCTTAGGAGAAGGCAGTAATTCAGCTACTGCTTATCCTCTGGTTGCTAAAGATTCCACAGCAGTTGGTGTAGAAGCTAAAGTACAGAAGGTCAGTGACCAGCTAAACTGGACAAATACAGCTTTGACTGGCCTTGAAAAGAATGTTGCCAAAACAGTCTTTGTAAAAGATCAGATTGATAATGTTCAGGTATCTATAAATGATGTAAATAGTGTGTTGAATTCAGTTCAGTGTGACTTATCTGTTATTAGACATATTTCTGAAGGTTCTGTACAGAAGTTAGATGATGTGGAGAATTGTATTATAGAACAGTCTATCTCCACCCGGCAGTCAGTCTATAATCTGTCAGACAAGTTTGACAGGTTAAACCTGAAGAAGTTGGAAAAGCCAATTCCAGCGACATTTTTGACCAAAGGGAAGAGTATACATACTCATGAGCTTAGCAGCCCTATGGCTAAGTTTCCTCATCTCTTTCCCAAGGAAATTTCGAAGCCCTCTGAATCCCAACCTGTAGAGCAGTCTAAAAAGCTTACTATCTCAGAAGTAATGGAAGGGTCGGATTCAGAAAAATCTGTGAAACATGCTTTCCCCATCTATGAGCCATTAGAGCCTCAGTTCACCAGACCAGCAGCTCCTGATCTATATGGTGCTGGTAAGCTTCCACCCAAAGATGCATTTCATGAAGGGAGTCACAAAGAGTGGAACATTGATAATCTTTCTGCAGCACAAATCAGGCAAGTGCTTGATCAGATGATAGTTGAATACAGAATGATGTGTGTAGAAGGAAAGACTGAGGTACAAGCCTGCAAAACTCTTATTGCATGCTTTACTAGCACTTTGGCCAGATGGTGGGAATTAGAATCATCTCCTGCGATGATCACCAAAATGGAGCAAGAAGTGCTCAAAGATGAGTAAGGAGATATCAAGTTTCATGATGATGGCACTCCTCAGAATAACATGATTGGTGCTCTCACAGCACTTATCCAAGAGCATTTCTGTGGAGCAGAGTTTGCATTGGCAGATAGGAATGAGCATATCCTAATGAATCTGAAATGAAATAATATTAATCAGTTTGAAGACTTCCACTGCGATTGGATAGCAAGGATCTTTCTAGTTAAGGATCCTAAGAATTTATTGTGGAAGCAAGTATATCTTGCAGCTCTACCATCCAAGTTGGTAGATATTCTTAAGCTTCAAGAAGCTTTTCCCCTGCCATTAGAAGTTTATGTGTGGGGAGATTTATATTCTATTATAACTAAATGTTTGATTACTTTATGTACCAGTTCCAAGATGCAGAAGTCTATTGATAAGATGAACAGACTTCCTGGTACTAAGTCTTTCTGCCAAAAGTACGGCATCACCATTGATGATCCCTTGGTTACTCGCAGAAAGTATAAAAGAAGAGCAAAGAAGGCCTCTAAGAGAAGTAGAACCACTACTTATCGCCTGAGCTCAGAGAAGAGACGTGAACTCAGAAGGACGAAGGAACGGAGACAGCACCGAGGAAGAAAGGGCTATTATCGGAACAATCCTAAGACCCACTATTATCAGCCCCATGACATCAGTCCAAAAGATGTCAAGATGGCCCGAATGAATGAAATCACTTATTGGCTTTGTGGTCAGCCTGGTCATACATCCAATATGTTTCCTACTGGCCTTGAGTCTAAAAGAGGTCTAGGAAAGAAATCCCAGAAAAATAAACAGCCAGTCCAGTCTACCACTGTCAAGACTGAACAGCCTGATCCTTGTGTTTACTGTCATTCTTCCCATCACAGATCTGTTGATTGTCACAATCGCTCCTCTCGTCTCCAAATCCAAAAACATCATGTTGAGTCTAATGATGATTCCTATTCTTCTGATTCCTCTTCCTCTTCTCTTGAAGAAGTTCACATGCATTGTCAGTGTTCTGATCCTGACAATTGTGCTTGCTCAGACTCTGAATCAGATTATTCCTCTGCTGATTCTGAGCTTGATGAGCCCCAGCCACATGTCCTCATGGCACATCTTGTTGATGGTGAGATGAAGTTGTTTGCCCAAATCCGTGCCCTTGAGGAAGGAGATCTCAAAGCTGCTATGATCAAGGCATATATGCAGCATGGGACTGGTTCTTCCAGTCAGTCCTCCAGTAAGAAGCCCAATTTTGTTGATGCTTCTTATGAGCGTAATACGCGCTCGTATCTCCAACATAATAGTAACAAATTTCGCACACTCACTTTGGGAAATGGGATGTCTAAACACTTAGGATTTGGACATGGATTGGAAGACGTACTGGGAGGAGCTTCTCCAGTCCTAAGGTTATGATTCTGATGGATAACCAAATAGGCAAGATTTTGAAGATTGACTTGTTGTTGGCATTGGGGACAACAAACACTCAGCGGATTGAAATTTACAAGCTGAGCAAACTCAAATAAAGAAATATGATTACAATTGGAAACAATGGAAGAACAACTTGTATCTACACAATCTGGAGCTATATACCTGGGTGACTGTTTACACTCTGCTTCTAATCTTCTTCTGTCTATAGTGGATCTTCTGGGGAAAGACAAAGTAGCAGAAGAGGATGTTTCTGAGATATTTGCAGAGGTGATCTTTTGCAGAGAGAGAGGTCTTGGATTAGGAACTGTCCATTGCTCAGAGAAAGTCAGATCCTCCCACTTGATGGCCTGATGCTCAATCTTCTGATTTTTAGGATCTGTGAGGACAACCACACTGGTTTTCGACTCTCTACTAGGTGCATGGAGGACTGCAGGGAACATGGTTGAGGTGTGGCGAAAACAACCTCGAAACTGTATGGCTATATTTCTTCTTTTCTTCTTCATATCAAATCCCATAGTTTGGATTTGAAGCTGTAAAATATCAACGAGTTTAGGTAAACATTTCGATCTGTAAAGTTTGGAGTACAGTCAAACCCTGAGACCATTCGACGATGGTGCAACAATACCTCCTATCAATGAATCGGTATACTTGTTATGTGTTAGATCCCTGATGGTGGCTAACACATATGCATCGACTCCGGGATGCACAAGGGCATGGATACCGACTCTAATGCAACCCAAATGCAAGAATTGGGTTCCCAGTTTTTTAGCTTCAGCTTGCAACTCTTTTGGATTTAGAATGGGAATTAATTGTACACAATTCGAATTTTCTTCAATACTACTAACAGACTCTTTAATAGTAATTCTAGTGGCAGCTTTTAGGTGCCAAATTCCTAAATCATTGTAAACTTCAGAGGGTTTGATATTGGGTAGAACCCATCTTGCTTGTGGTTCAACCTCTTCATACAAATGATCGGATTCATTAATAACACGACTACTACTAGACGCAAACAAATCTCTGTTCTGAAGAGCCAAATGCTTTTTGGCACAGAAAACAGCATTATATAGAGTTGCCCTATAAGGAAGGTTATCAGGGCAGACCTTGCAAAAGCAGAGCCATCCCCATGTCAGCAGAATATCGACAGCTCTGCCAAAAAGAAATAGATCAGCTTCTTGACAGAAAGCTGATAAGAGAATCCAGCAGCCCGTGGAACTGCTATGGATTCTATGTAAATAAAAGGAGTGAACAAGTTCGGGGTGTTCCGAGGTTGGTGATAAACTATAAACCCTTGAACAATGTTTTAGCAGATGATACGTATCCAATTCCTCATAAAGGAGATTTGATGAGAAGGATACATGGAGCCAAGATCTTCTCAAAGTTTGATCTAAAGTCTGGCTTCTGGCAAGTTGCAGTTGCAGAAGGAGATAAATGGAAAACTGCATTCA
This sequence comes from Pinus albicaulis, assembly GCA_034641835.2. Taxonomy (NCBI): domain Eukaryota; kingdom Viridiplantae; phylum Streptophyta; class Pinopsida; order Pinales; family Pinaceae; genus Pinus; species Pinus albicaulis. The sequence goes on along the minus strand of CM076575.1, from coordinate 772,185,910 downwards.
GCGTTCCACACGGACATTATGAGTGGAATGTCATGCCATTCGGGTTGAAGCACGCGCCTTCAAAATTCCAGAAGGTAATGGACTCTATTTTCAAACCCTATGCTGAATGGTTACTTGCCTACATAGATGATCTGCTAATATTTTCAAAGAATCTTCATGACCACTTCAAACATTTGAAAACCTTCATGAAGTTGGTCAAGCATAATGGTTTGGTATTGAGTAAGAAGAAAATGGAATTATGCCAAACCAAGATAAAATTTCTTGGGCACACAATTGAGAATGGACAGATTGCATTACAAAATCATGCACTTGAGTTTGCTGATAAGTTTCCTGATATTATTCTAGATAAAACTTAGTTGCAGAGATTTCTAGGATGCTTAAATTATGTAAGCAATTTTTATCCATCTTGTGCCATAGATAGATCTCTGTTGAACCAGAGATTGAAAAAGAATCCGAAACCTTGGACAGAGGCACACACTCAAGCAATCAGGGATATAAAAGCCAAGGTTAGAAATCTCCCTATTCTCTATGTTGCAGATGATAATTCTTTCAAGATTGTTGAATCTGATGCCAGCAACATCGGTTGGGGAGGTGTACTGAAACAAAAGCCAAATGAAGATAGCCCCAAAGAACAAGAACAGGTAGTACAGTTTGTTTCTGGAGTATGGAGTAAATCTGAGTTAAATTATGCTCCTATTGAAAAGGAAGTTAAAGTTGCCTGGAATTGTATTAAAAAGTTTTCAATTCATTTGGTAAATAAGAATTTCTTGCTGAGAACTGATGTCAAGGCATTAGAAAAAGTAATCACTAAGGTGATTAAAGGACCAGAAGATGCAAAGTTTGCATGATGGCAAGCTTTATTCTCATATTTCAGCTTTAAAGTTGAACATATCAAAGGTTCTGAAAATTGCCTTCCAGATTTCCTCAGTAGGGAATACATCCAGCATCAAGAACAGGAATATGACCAAGCAAAAGACTTGCCTCATGTCATGGTCATTATTACTGAATGGGATCAGCCCATGCAAAAGGAGACCTTGCGCCATATATCAGATGATGAATCGTGGCAGGTCTATAAGGAGAAGTGGAGGCCAACTTGGCAGCTCCGCAATACAAAGGTGCTAAATGCCAACTTACAGAGTCATAATGATATTCAGCATTTTGTACCAGAAAGACGAGTGTACCCAAAAGGGAGCACATGGATACATGACATGGTGCACGCTCATAGTATGAGAGCAGCATATGAAGCAGAATCTGTTCTCCATGATAATTTCATGGATATTGCGGTCATAGCAACAGAAGGCAGTGATAGGACTCATGTCTATCACAAATATTATTCAATTCACAGGACCAGAGATCCTTCATGGACAGGAATGAGATACATCCAATGGCCAGGTAATGACCCTAGCCTGATTTTCCCTGACACAATTTATGATTTTGCAGGTTACAAGAAACTTTGGTGGGATTTAATGAATAAAGATGGACGGGGAGAAACTCACTACACTAAGATCAAGTTTGGAGCTGTCCATCTAATGCAAAATTGTAGACAGTCAAGTTGGATGAGAGATTGGTGGAAGGATTACGGTCTCAATCCTACTGCTATGGACCCGCATTTCTATGAAAATTGGTACCAAAGTCGCTGTGACATCTGTGACTATGAAGAATGTGACCATCAGCCTTTTTCATGTGTAAGAACATTAACCCAGCATGCTGATGACACACTCATCCTCAAACAGCACATGGTACAGCATAATGAATGGCTTGACTAAAATAAAACATCAAGTAATTTTAAATAAGCCAATGATAGTCCGAAGAATCTATACCAAGGCATGGGATTTGACATATAGAGAAAAATATCCTGGTATACAGATTCTTGACATGCCATCGACAAGCTCAAGCAGTAATCAGATATGGGAAAGTACTCCTTTCCCAACACAAAGAAATAGATCTTGATGTAATACCTAGTCACAGGTATAGAGTGACAGAGCTTTTCTCGTAGGCTTTTCCTCTGTTCGAAAAGCATCTACTTTGTAATTTAGATATAGTTAGATTCCTCGTGGGCCTAGTAAGGCATCCACTGTGTATTCACCCACTAGCACTAAAGTTTGTCGGCCAAATGGTATCTCTGTGCGGATGTCACCTTTCAGTGTTACCCGAAAACGATGATCCATTTGACAAGTGTCAATAATCGGATGGACTACAGGAATGTTTGTCCCCCTCTACAAGCTATATAAGGAGGGGTAAGGCTCATTTGCATCCATCGGCATTTGGATTTTGAGTCTTTTGCATTTGTGTGTTTTGAGTCCGAGTTTTTCTCCCTGCTCTGCGTCTGCGCAATCTTTGCGATCTGCTCGCATCACGGAGTTTCTACTCACAATCCTTAGGAGAACTGAGAAGCCTGCGTGTCTGTTCATGTGACAGGCAAGAACCTAAAGTGGCCAGTTCTTAGATTGAGTCTGTATATTTTATGTGTGTCATAAGTCTATATCTCTGAGACAGAGTCTGTATCTTGGCCAGGAAGCCTTCGGTATTGCACGCTCATTCACTAAGTTGCTATAGTCCGATAAATGCCAATACAGTCAATCTCTGATACAGAGCTTGTAATCTTATTGTGAAGCATTCTGATATAATAAAGAGAGATATTTATTCCGCATTCAAAGTATTTTCCACTCTGAGTTTTAATTTGCTGTTAAGATACTTGCACTGAGTGAAAGTTCGCCATAAGTTCGCCCGAGGTTCGCGAAAAAAGTGAGGGACGCCAAGGCCGTGTGAAGGCGAGGGAAGCCGTTGTGAAGGCCGTCAGTTGCGTGAAGCTTCAGTAGGTTCGTGTAGGGGTTCACAGTTGGGTTCACATAACCAGTGTTCAGAGACACTTAACAAGGCCAAGTCTGCCTGTTGAGTAGCAAGCAAGCTTTTGAGAAGCCTCTGCTAGAAAATGGTATCAGAGCCAATAAGTCGCTCTTAGCGCCTGGTTCGAGAAAGGGACAAATACTTTAATCTCTCTAAATCCTAAGAAATGGAGTCTTCCATGAACAAGTCTGTGTCATTCAGAGAACTTGAAGAGAAGGATAGAGCAGAACAAAATCCTCTCAGAGATTTGTTTGCGTCTAGTAGTAGTCGTGTTATTAATGAATCCGATCATTTGTATGAAGAGGTTGAACCACAAGCAAGATGGGTTCTACCCAATATCAAACCCTCTGAAGTTTACAATGATTTAGGAATTTGGCACCTAAAAGCTGCCACTAGAATTACTATTAAAGAGTCTGTTAGTAGTATTGAAGAAAATTCGAATTGTGTACAATTAATTCCCATTCTAAATCCAAAAGAGTTGCAAGCTGAAGCTAAAAAACTGGGAACCCAATTCTTGCATTTGGGTTGCATTAGAGTCGGTATCCATGCCCTTGTGCATCCCGGAGTCGATGCATATGTGTTAGCCACCATCAGGGATCTAACACATAACAAGTATACTGATTCATTGATAGGAGGTATTGTTGCACCATTGTCGAATGGTCCTGTGTGGTTTGACTGTTACCCAAACTTTGCGGTATCAGTCACAGACGAAACTCTGGCTGATATTTTACAGCTTCAAATCCAAACTATGGGATTTGATATGAAGAAGAAAAGAAGAAATATAGCCATACAGTTTCGAGGTTGTTTTCGCCACACCTCAACCATGTTCCCTGCAGTCCTCCATGCACCTAGTAGAGAGTCGAAAACCAGTGTGGTTGTCCTCACAGATCCTAAAAATCAGAAGATTGAGCATCAGGCCATCAAGTGGGAGGATCTAACTTTCCCTGAGCAATGGACAGTTCCTAATCCAAGACCTCTCTCGGTGCAAAAGATCACCTCTGCAAATATCTCAGAAACATCCTCTTCTGCTACTTTGTCTTTCCCCAGAAGATCCACTATAGACAGAAGAAGATTAGAAGCAGAGTGTAAACAGTCACCCAGGTATATAGCTCCAGATTGTGTAGATACAAGTTGTTCTTCCATTGTTTCCAATTGTAATCATATTTCTTTATTTGAGTTTTCTCAGCTTGTAAATTTCAATCCGCTAGGTGTTTGTTGTCCCCAATGCCAACAACAAGTCAATCTTCAAAATCTTGCCTATTTGGTTATCCATCAGAATCATAACCTTAGGACTGGAGAAGCTCCTCCCAGTACGTCTTCCAATCCATGTCCAAATCCTAAGTGTTCAGACATCCCATTTCCCCATGAGGATGATCATGTTCTGATGATGCATCTCATCCCTGAGTTGCAGAATGAAGACCCAAGATTGACAGAAATTTTTATGAATCAGAGACCACCCAATAGTCCTAGATATGGCCTAGGCTATTTGGAACAAAAGAATAATCTGATCCCAGAATGCAGATTCAAGGATCTGCCTCCAGGAGTCAAACGTCCTTCAGTCCCTGAAATACAGAAGTTTTATACTTTAATGGATGGTTGTCCTAAGTATCAAATCCCTGCTGCATGGATGAAACAGATGGTTAACTGGGATTTGTTCACCCATCCACAAGCTGAAGAGTTTGCAAGAACTTTTCCAGGAGAAGAGAAAAGAAAAATGGCATCAGAATGGAAATCATATATGGAGGAAAATGATATATGGATTTCATTCTATTCCTAGAAGAAGAAGATGGAAGAAGATGTAGTGTTGATGGTTGACAGTGTAGCCTCTTCTTCACATGCCTGGCAGACACCAGATGGCAACAGAGTTGAGACTTCTACAACCTATCCTCTATTCAGAAGCATAGTCTTAGGAGAAGGCAGTAATTCAGCTACTGCTTATCCTCTGGTTGCTAAAGATTCCACAGCAGTTGGTGTAGAAGCTAAAGTACAGAAGGTCAGTGACCAGCTAAACTGGACAAATACAGCTTTGACTGGCCTTGAAAAGAATGTTGCCAAAACAGTCTTTGTAAAAGATCAGATTGATAATGTTCAGGTATCTATAAATGATGTAAATAGTGTGTTGAATTCAGTTCAGTGTGACTTATCTGTTATTAGACATATTTCTGAAGGTTCTGTACAGAAGTTAGATGATGTGGAGAATTGTATTATAGAACAGTCTATCTCCACCCGGCAGTCAGTCTATAATCTGTCAGACAAGTTTGACAGGTTAAACCTGAAGAAGTTGGAAAAGCCAATTCCAGCGACATTTTTGACCAAAGGGAAGAGTATACATACTCATGAGCTTAGCAGCCCTATGGCTAAGTTTCCTCATCTCTTTCCCAAGGAAATTTCGAAGCCCTCTGAATCCCAACCTGTAGAGCAGTCTAAAAAGCTTACTATCTCAGAAGTAATGGAAGGGTCGGATTCAGAAAAATCTGTGAAACATGCTTTCCCCATCTATGAGCCATTAGAGCCTCAGTTCACCAGACCAGCAGCTCCTGATCTATATGGTGCTGGTAAGCTTCCACCCAAAGATGCATTTCATGAAGGGAGTCACAAAGAGTGGAACATTGATAATCTTTCTGCAGCACAAATCAGGCAAGTGCTTGATCAGATGATAGTTGAATACAGAATGATGTGTGTAGAAGGAAAGACTGAGGTACAAGCCTGCAAAACTCTTATTGCATGCTTTACTAGCACTTTGGCCAGATGGTGGGAATTAGAATCATCTCCTGCGATGATCACCAAAATGGAGCAAGAAGTGCTCAAAGATGAGTAAGGAGATATCAAGTTTCATGATGATGGCACTCCTCAGAATAACATGATTGGTGCTCTCACAGCACTTATCCAAGAGCATTTCTGTGGAGCAGAGTTTGCATTGGCAGATAGGAATGAGCATATCCTAATGAATCTGAAATGAAATAATATTAATCAGTTTGAAGACTTCCACTGCGATTGGATAGCAAGGATCTTTCTAGTTAAGGATCCTAAGAATTTATTGTGGAAGCAAGTATATCTTGCAGCTCTACCATCCAAGTTGGTAGATATTCTTAAGCTTCAAGAAGCTTTTCCCCTGCCATTAGAAGTTTATGTGTGGGGAGATTTATATTCTATTATAACTAAATGTTTGATTACTTTATGTACCAGTTCCAAGATGCAGAAGTCTATTGATAAGATGAACAGACTTCCTGGTACTAAGTCTTTCTGCCAAAAGTACGGCATCACCATTGATGATCCCTTGGTTACTCGCAGAAAGTATAAAAGAAGAGCAAAGAAGGCCTCTAAGAGAAGTAGAACCACTACTTATCACCTGAGCTCAGAGAAGAGACGTGAACTCAGAAGGACGAAGGAACGGAGACAGCACCGAGGAAGAAAGGGCTATTATCGGAACAATCCTAAGACCCACTATTATCAGCCCCATGACATCCGTCCAAAAGATGTCAAGATGGCCCGAATGAATGAAATCACTTGTTGGCTTTGTGGTCAGCCTGGTCATACATCCAATATGTGTCCTACTGGCCTTGAGTCTAAAAGAGGTCTAGGAAAGAAATCCCAGAAAAATAAACAGCCAGTCCAGTCTACCACTGTCAAGACTGAACAGCCCGATCGTTGTGTTTACTGTCATTCTTCCCATCACAGATCTGCTGATTGTCACAATCGCTCCTCTCGTCTCCAAATACAACAACATCATGTTGAGTCTACTGATGATTCCTATTCTTCTGATTCCTCTTCCTCTTCTCTTGAAGAAGTTCACATGCATTGTCAGTGTTCTGATCCTGACAATTGTGCTTGCTCAGACTCTGAATCAGATTATTCCTCTGCTGATTCTGAGCTTGATGAGCCCCATCCACATGTCCTCATGGCACATCTTGTTGATGATGAGATGAAGTGGTTTGCCCAAATCCGTGCCCTTGAGGAAGGAGATCTCAAAGCTGCTATGATCAAGGCATATATGCAGCATGGGAATGGTTCTTCCAGTCAGTCCTCCAGTAAGAAGCCCAATTTTGTTGATGCTTCTTATGAGCGTAATACGCGCTCGTATCTCCAACATAATAGTAACAAAGTTCGCACACTCACTTTGGGGGAGGTGAGTAGGGAGATACACGCTACAAAGGCAAAAATCTCTGCAATGGAAGCCGAAATTGCTAATTTAAAAGCAGCCCAAGGGTCCAGTTCTACTTCTACATCTTTCTCAGGGAAAAATGTTAATTACACATTGCATCAACAGACACCTCCTAGCTGTACTAAAAAAATCATAAAATTGATAAAGTTACCCAACAAAAATCGAAATAACATTGATCAATCGAGAAAAAAAAGAAAAGGTTAACATTGAATTATTATTATATATTAAATAATTACTCACCATTTGTATGGAAAAAAATAATAGAGTGAAAAATGTTAACAAAAACCAAAATAACATTATCAATGACAACTAAAAACAAAATGGATTAACGTTAAATTATTATTATATATTTTATAATTACTTATAATTTAATGGTAATTGATTTTGTTTTGATTTTATTATTTATTAAAAAGATAAATTTAAAGATTTTCAATGTAATTCATTATTTTCACTACAATAATAAATTCTCTCCCAAAAAAAATCAATAATATACTATTTCCAAAACAAATCGTAGGAATTCACATAAAAGGATAAACTATAAAAGGATATCTTATTTATAATTATAGTATTACCTTGGAAATCTACACCAGGTTTGGACTTTTTGCTTATAAATATTTTAATAAAATTAATATGGAAAGTCGTGGGGGTGATAGTTATATATATTATATGGTGTATAAAATGGGTTTATGTCTATTTATTTGGTTAAAAATTATGTGTGGAGATTTGGATCCTTAATTTTTAATGAAAAAGTGTATTAATAATGTGTTCATTTAGTTATAGTTATGTGTGGGGTGATTTGAATCATCAAAATTTAATGAAAAGTGCATTAATAATATGTTCATTTAGTTTTAATTTAGAATTTTATAATTAATTAAAAAATATTTATATTTATTTATTTATTTAAATAATATTAAATATTAATATTATAATGATAAATCTAACAATTTAAATAAATATTAAGCATTTAAAAATTAAATTAATAATTAATGTATTACATTTTCATATCATTAATAAAATGTCAAATTATTCTTATCCAATTAATAATTTAATAAAAATCTATATACTTCTTATCACAAAAATAATTACTATATAACCAAGTAACTAATCAAACGCATTAACATTTTGTTTTTTATAGGCTTGTGTTACTTATACTATTAGGTAAACATTATAATACATACATTGCAAAGATGCACATTCCTCCAATCCATAAAGCAAGGACACCCATGCCTTCAATCCATGAATTGCTTCACGATTTAGTAGTTCCTAACCGTAGATATTTTGACACACATATTGTTGTGGATATAGAATGAATATATTTTTATAATTGTCTTAATAAAAATTATTAGATATATAAAATATTGAAAATGTTTAGAAATGATGTATATATAAATTAGATCTTAGATTTTTGTGATCCATATTGTAAATTATAATTTTTTCCTAACTGATTACATCATTACGATTTGGTTGAGGTTTTAAATCAAATAATGTGGTCTATCTTCAATACAAAGATGAAAAAATCAATCAATCCTAACTAATAAATAGCAAGGATACACCAGGGTCTAGAGCTAACCATTAGTAATGTAGGAGCATCAACCTAGGCAAATCAAATTTAATTTTTCGAACCTTCCAGAAGTCGACGTGGCCTAAAAGACAATATTTTCGTTAAATCTGTATTATCAATAGAGTTTGTTGAGTGATTTTAGAGATCTTATGAGGAAAGATCGGATCTGGAATGATCCAATCCTCTTTTATCCATTGCTATAAACTATACTCTTTGTGCATTTGTAGGGGAGACCAGACACGATGTAACATCAAATGCGAGAGGGCGATCTGGCTCGTATATGCGTGTTGTAACTCGAATTCGAAATTAATATAAATCTGGTGTTTATTAGCGGGAATTTTGTCATTGTGTAAACGAGTTGTATTGGTTGTCGAATTTTTGTGTGACTGTGTTTTTTTTATAGATCGAACATTCAGTTTATGTTCCGTACAAGCTTGAATCCATGTGAAATTGGTTACATTGTGTATAAGGTTTTTTTTCCCATGGCCTAAGGCCGTGATTTTCCTCCTCGTCACTTGTTACAGTGATGCATAAGGTTTCTTCTAACTAAAAGTCGTGATTTCAGTTGGAATATTAAAGGATGTTATCATACATGCCTTTTCTAGTAAATGCAAATGCACATTTGATGCGTTTAAGTGGAGATCGTTTCCCTGGGATATTCACAGTGTTGCCGGAAAGTTTACTTTGCCTTAAACTCTGATGGAGACAGACATCTTCCTTAATAAGCCGAGAATGTGGGTTCCTGGTGCTAGATTGAAATGATTTGAAACACTCTAATGTGATAGCCATTGGATTGAAGCAGCGGATTAGATGATGGATTTGACACGTAGACTAATAAAGATATTTGTAAATTTCTGAGGGTCTCGGCATCAGTTTTGAGTTTTTGCACTGGAGAATCATCTAGTGAATGGGTTCTTTCTGTAGAGGATGCAGAGTGCAGCATTTATCTATCTACTAATGATGACGGTGTTGAATTACAGGAGCTTCCTTGTAGCCATCATTTTCATTGTACATGCATCAACAAATGGCTACGAATTAAGGCTACATGTTCGATGTGTAAATACAATATGATCCAGAGTTAATACCAGGTGCATTAAGAAGGAGTTTTGAGCCATCAACACGAAGTCACGTTGTTTACTGCTTTGTGAGAAGATCTAGTGGAGGCTTAGTTCTAAGTTTTAAAACGAGTTGAAAATGATATATGGGCGCAATCGAGAATATCTCAGAATTTTTATGGTTGCCTAGTGAACTATCTTGTTCAGATCGTGGGCCCATAACCCACAGATCCACAAATGGGAAAATTGCAGTTTTGCTGCATCAGTTAGGAATTAGTTTAATAATTAATTTACTAATGGCTAATTCCTAACAACTAGATTCAGACCCTGATGCATCCCTCATATTTATTCTTTAAGATTGATTGATTGATTTTTGCATAAGGATGAACCAATGATGTGATTAATCAGAAAGACATTATGATTTAATATATGTAAATTGTTTATCAAAATTTGAATTAGGAAGTTTTTTATGGGATAAATAAATTTAAAAAAACTAGCAGTAGTAGCAGTGTTTGAATCATGTTTTTATGGTGGATGTGACAGCTGCATTTAGTACTAACTAGTTGTTAACTAGTTAAATGACATTTTATTATTATTTTTTAAAGAAAAGATTGAGACACTTAATGTTTTTTCTGGGAAAATTTATTTTTCTTTATTGTTATTGTGAAAAATAAAAATGGTTATGGAAAATGGTTCCATAAAAAGTTAAAAGGTTGATGGTAAATGTTTTCCAAGAACTGAAAGGTGGTTGGACACTTTGAACAGTTACCTACTCCTCTAGGGATAAGAGACTCATCCCAGTGAGGAATAGAGGTTTTGTTCAGGGACTGAGGAGAAGAGTGGAAAAGTTTCCTGAGCTGGTAGAGACCAATGGAAATCACTCAGCAAGTCTTGAAATTTTCTGGCACTGACTGGACTTGGAGTCCTGAGGTCACAGCAGAAAAACAATTGCCTACCTGTACCTCTTCAAGAGTGGAGCACGAGGGCAAGAGGAGGACGTAATTGCCTCTCTTGAAGGTTGGGTGGACCCCAACATCCAAATACACTTTCAAATAAGTGACTGTTTATTTTAGATTTATTTAGATAGGAAGATTGTTTTCAAGATATTTGTACATAGTTAAGTGTTATTTAAATTCAGGAGAAAGCTATTTTTCTTTTGGAACATTTATTTCTAATAGAAAAAGGGACAACTTATGAATTATAAATAACTCAGCAAATACTTGCAAACTCTATGATCACTATTGTAAGATTTTGTAGAATAATCTTGTGAACATTTATATAAGAAAAACAGTATTAGATGTGAAACACTTGGAAATTAGAGTAGATGAATATCAGGAATAAAATCGACTAACCATATATTCGACAACTGTACATATTATTTTATTGTCGGAATTATTTTATCTGTCAGGATGCATTCAAAAGGACTAGAAAAAAGAGATATAATGATAAAATGATTGATTATTAAAATTATAAATTATTGTGCAAAGAAACAGAATTAGAAAGATTAATGTCTACTAAGCTAGGACGGGGTGAGACTTTGGTTCTGGGTATGGGGGTGAAACCCCAACCCAGCACTCGTCACTACCCCTAACCATCTATACACTGACAGAATTGTTAGGTGGTCTTGTCACCGAGAAGCATTCATAAGGTAAGATGATGTAAACAAATCTATTATCTTAAAAGAAGAAAATAAAACTGGAGATTAGGATTACATTAAAGACAGAGTACAAATATACCTAAACCAAAGTTTTACAAATATACCTAAACCAAATTTTAAGTCCTGAATGTCGAGTATATAAATATGAATTCGAGTGAACAAAGAAGCTTAAATATAAAAAGAAAAACTGGAGTGTACAGTCTTTACATTTCCAAAAGTAGCATGAGTAAGCAACTGTGCTTAAATATATACATATGAACGAAACGAAGTATTGTTTCAAAATTAGTATTACAACAGTAGCCATTTCCGGAATGAGAACTATTCAAGAGTCAAGTTTTTTTGGAAAAATAAACCCTTTAGAAAATCACTCATAAACAATAGCACGGTGAAGCTTACAGAAAAAAGGAGTGCGAGAAAGACTTAACCGAGGCATAGAGGATTCTGGATGGAAAATGTTAAATAACTTTAAAAATTATGTAGAAAATATCAGTACATAAAACAACCCGGAATAAATGAAAAACAAGGCCTGTCAGATAATTCCTTAAATTGAGCCGGGTTTGGGATCATAACCCAGTGAAAGCTAGAAAATCGCCTGAGATAGGAAAGACATTTGAGACTAAGTGAAACCTTTAGAAGTACCTGGAATGTGAGCCAAATGCATTAGCAGTGAACTGTGATATCTGGTATACAACATGAAGTTTCGATGCAGGAGAACCTGTCATTTGGTAGGAGAACTGACCTGCAACCATTAAACCCCAAAAAGAATCTTTTGAGGTAATATTTAAGGTGCTATACATAATCATTTAAGGTGTTATACATAATCAAAGATGAGGAACTATACTAAAAAATGAGGAATTTAAAAAGCGTAAACATGTAGAAGAAGTTCGCCTCGACATTTCTGGTCATCGAACTGGAATCATTCAAACACCAGAGAATTAAAAACTTAATATTGTAAACTGTTAAGGAGATAAAATCTGGATTCGGGAAAGTACTGGAAGAAAAATGTAAATGCAATGAACATGGAAGGATTACCTGAGTTGTGTAGTGTAAAAAGTATAGGAACTGGGATTTTGCATCAGTGACAGAAGTTGAAGAGATTTCTATGGCGACAGAGGTTGAACTCTGCCAAAAAGCTCAAGCGGTCTGAAATAAGGACCTCCTCCCTACCATACTGCAACCCATGGGGCACTACGCCTCTGGAAATCTCACAAGTTTGGATGGATTTCATATCCAGGCAGAGCCAGAGTTCGAATCGTTGTGGTATCAAACCCTCAGAATCATAGGAAACTAACTAACATAGAAACAATGAAAAATTACAGAGCCACCTAGGGTTGGCATGAATAACAAGTCATTTCCTGCTAGAAATGTAAACCATTGATCTCCAATAATTTCAACGGTGAGATCTATGGCATGTGGCCATCGAAACTTGCACAGAATCACGGACTATCATACAACTGTTAAGGGGTTTAAATGCCAGGACAGGCAGCATTCAATTTGTTATGACGTGCCAACGAAATCCTTGGTATTAACAAAATACATATCATGCTTTTATGCGATATTAGGGTAAGCATTAAATCTATATGATAACATTCAAGTTTAAATCCAGTGAATATATGCAAGGACATTCATATAAAATATATAACGTGATAAAATATCCCATTGCAAGCGGTAATGTAAATGGGTATTATGAATACATATACAATGATAAGAATTAAGACCTTTATATCAACCTTAGATGGGTCAATAAGTTTTATGCTAAAGTCTAATTGTATGTGATGCAAAGTTGATTGAGTGTGACACAGTTTGATTAATTTTGTTTAGATGTAGAGTAAAAAGTAATTTATTTTTTTTGTGTGTGATTGTTACAAGTGGTATCAGAGCAACGTTCATACGTTGGGACCCTATGGGTCATCTAACGATTAAAGTTGTGTGTATACTGAAGCACAAAATAGAAGCATAACAGGGGACGTTATGAGAAAGGGGTCAACGCAACAACCACCCCAGAACAAAAAGGAACCCCAACCATGACCAGAAATGAATCCTGAGATGTGGGTTCAGTTGAGTGTGGATCAGCACCAGCAAACAAGTAGACTGTTGGAGGAATAGCAACACCAAACTAGCATTCTGTTAAATATAGAGCATAAGCTACAAGAAGAAATGGTGCGGGTTCGGAGTGATAACGAGCGCTTGATGCAAGAGCAAGAAAAGATACTCAAGAGCCTTTCAGACAAGCAGAATCAGGGAATGGAACAACCCAGTGCTGATAGAGACATGCAGGAAGGTAACGAGCGACAAGCAAAGGACCACACCAATGATAGAGTGGAACGAAGCCCTTCACATCGAAGCAACAAAAACATGAATTATAATGAAGTAGATTCTAACAATGTGTCAGATCAGCAAGAGGTTAAGAAGCAGAAAGTAGAGCTTCAAGGTGAGTTTCGAAAAATAAAACCACCTACATTCGATGGAGAAGTTGAGGAAGTGGCAGAGGCTTGGTTGATAAATATGAATAAATATTTTCAAGTGTACGAATACAGTAGCAACCTAAAAGCCAGATTGGTCAGTTAAGGGAAACATTCACCCTGTGGTGGGAGGAAGTAAAGAATGTTCGTATTATTGAAGATCAAGATGTTACCTGGGAATCGTTCCAGCAATACTTTAAAGATAAGTACTTACAGAACGTTTTTATGGTGATAAATCTAAAGAATTTCATGACTTGAAGCTAGGACAGATGACCATGGACGAGTGTATTACTAAGTTCACCTCTCTGTTAAGATATGGTCCATACCTCAAAGATGAAAAGGCTAAGGTACAAAGATTTATGAGCAATCTTCCAACCCATATGAAGGAACTAATTGAATTCGTAAATCCTAGAAAAATCTAGGATGAAGCCATTCGTAAGGCACGAATGTGCTATCAGCAGTCCAAGGCAAAAGGAGAATTGGGCAAAAGTTGGCAACCAAGAAAAGGATAGAAAAGTAGTTCAAACTTCAAGGGCGCCAAAAGTAATAATTTTAAGAATTTTGCATGAAGTTCTATGAGCAATCAGTTTGGCAGAAATCCTCAAGGAACTCGATGCCCAGCTGAAGAAAGGCCTACAGAGGCTTCCAGCAAGCCAGAACAAGGACAAGTGTCCAAGAAACCTCTGTAGTGTTGGGGGTGTGGTGAGGCACATTATTATAAAAACTGCCCACAGCGAGCAAGAAGTGATACAGTGGAAAATTTTCAGGAGGATTCTATAGTAGGTGATGTCGCTCAAAACATACCTCATATCAACGCAGCGTTGGAGGATTGACAGGAATATTATCATCCAAAAATGATAGAGTTGGAAGGTAAGTTACTGTCTCAATCTGTTTCTATTTTGGTAGACCTAGGTGCATATGTTAATCCCAAAATAGTGGAAGTATGTAAATTAAAAGGGCAGAAATCCAAAAATCCTTGGCTGGTATAACCAGCCACAAGAGCAAAAATAAAAGTAACTGCCAAAATTCCAAACTGCACATTGGAAATTACAGACTAGCAGTTAAACGTAGACCTGAGCATATTTCCATTGGGGTCCTATGATGTTTTTCTAGGTTACATGGATTGGCTAGAAAAACATTGGACCTTGGTGGACTGCAAAGAAAAGATCATTTATTACAAAATTCAAGATGGAACACACAAGGAGATTCAGGGAATCAAGAAACCCCTACAATTACGTCCTATTACAGCATCTCAAATGAATAAATGTATGAGGAAGGGATGTCAGATTTATGCTATCTAGGTGGGATATGCTAATTCCAAGGAGAAGTCTCCTATGATGGAGAACATACCAGTGGTACAAGATTTCATGGATGTCTTTCCGAAAGACATACTTGGATTATCGCTAAGAAGAGATATTGATTTTACTATTGAATTAATGCAAGGGGCATCACCTGTGTCCAGGGCTTCTTACAGAATGAGTGTTCCAGAGTTAACTGAATTAAAAATGCAGTTACAAGAAATGTTGGACAAAGGATACATTCGTCCAAGTGTGTCCCCTTGGGGAGCACTAGTGTTGTTCGTTAAGAAGAAGGATGGAACCATGTGAATGTGCATGGACTATAAACAGCTCAACAAGTTAACAGTCAAAAATAAATATCCTTTACCAAGGATTGATGATCTGTTCAATCAGGTGAAGGGGGACACAATATTCTCAAAAATAGATTTAAGATCTGGATATCACCAGATCCGAATCAAGGATGAATACATTTACAAGACTGTTTTCCGTACCAGGTACATGCATTATGAGTTTGTGGTGTTACCCTTTGGGTTAACAAATGCACTAGCGACATTTATGAGGTTAATGCATGGTATATTCCACCCTTTCTTGGATAACTTTGTACTCATATTCATTGATGACATTTTAATTTTTTCTAAGAACTAGGAAGAACATAGAGAACATCTAAGGATTGTGCTGGACATGTTAAGAAAACCCCAGTTGTATGCTAAGTTCAGCAAATGTGATTTCTTCAAAACAAAAATCCAATACTTAGGCCACGTTATTTCAGCAGAAGGGATTGTTGTTGATCCAGAGAAAATCAAGACTATCATGGAATGGAGGGTACCCCATAATGTGGCGGATATTCGATTCTTTATGGGATTAGTTGGGTACTATAGAACATTTACTGAAGGATTTTCCAAAATTTCTTTTCCAATTACCTCCTTGCATAGAAAAGGAAAATTCTTTAAGTGGACTGTTGAGTGCCAGAATAGTTTTGAGAGGTTGAAGCAACTATTGACCACTACACAAGTGTTGAGGGTAGATGACCCCAACAAAGAATTTGAAGTTTGTACAGACGCTTGTAAAGAGGGGGTTGGGGTAGTTTTATCTCAAGAAGGAAAAGTAGTGGCTTATGAGTCAAGAAAATTGAAGGAACATGAACAAAGATATTCAGCCTATGATCTAGAGTTAACTTCAGTAGTACATGCACTCCGGGTATGGAGACACTACTTGTTGGGTAAGAAGTTTGTACTAAAGACGGAACATAACAGCCTAACTATTTATTTCAAACAAGTTGATTTAAACTCCCAACAAGCAAGATGGAATGCCTTCCTAAGTGAGTTTGATATGGACATCCACCACGTGAAGGGTAAGGAAAACCAAGCGGTTGATGCTTTAAGTATAAAGCTGCATTGTGTTTATGAGCTTTACTATAATCAGCTTGAATGAAAATTCTTGGATCAAGTAAAAGAGAAAGCACAGAAGGATCCTGAATATCAATTATTATGGAAGCAAATGGAAGAGGCCAGAAATCAAGGAAACACTTCTGAATATGGAGTTAATAAAGAACAAATGCTAACCTTTAGAGGAAATTTATATGTGCCAAACCGTGTGGACATAAAGGAGCTAATCATGAATGAATATCATAGAAGTAACTATGCAAGACACTCAGGATACCAGAAAATGTTAACTGCTATTAGGAAAATATATTTCTGGCCTGGTATGCATAGAAACATTGTTGAATATTTAAACAATTGTTTGGAGTGTCAACAGGTAAAGGTGGAGCATCGACATCCCGCAGGATTATTACAGCCCATACCAGTACCTAAATGGAAGTGGGAGGTCATATCCCTAGACTTCATTACAGGTTTACCATGGTCAAAGAGGCACAATGACTCCATCGACAGAGTGAGTAAATCTGCACATTTTATACCTGTACAGTCTACTTATAAGACTGTACAAATAGCAGATATTTTCATGAGAGAAATATTCAGACTGCACGACATTCCAAAAACTGTTATTTCGGACAAGGATGTTAAGTTTACTTCAACATTTTGGAAAACTCTATTTACAGGTCTGGGGACCCAAATAAACTTTTAGCACTGCTCATCATCCCCAGACAGATGGTCAAACAGAGCGGGTAAACCAAGTTTTGGAAGACATGCTGCGCATGTACATGATGCAGCAACCAACCATATGGGAAGACTATTTGCATCTGGCTGAATTTGCTTACAAAAATGGTTATCAGGTGTCCCTTAAGATGATTCCTTTCGAAGCTCTATATGGGAGGCAATGTCGCACACCCATAAATTGGAGCAGCCCCGAAACGAAACTAATGTTGGGACTAGAAATGCTGGCTGAAATGGAGTCAGAAGTAAAGAAGATCAGACAAAATTTGAAAGCTGCACAAGATCACGAGAAGATCTATGCAGATAAGAAGAGGACTTATCAAGAATTCGAAGTGGGTGATCATGTGTATGTGAGGATCAAACCTAAGAAGAGTACCTTGAGGTGGGCCTCTTGTGCCATGTTAGCTCCCAGGTTTTGTGGACCCTTCCAAATTTTGGAAAGGGTAGGACCTGTGGCATATCGATTGGCTTTACCCAGCCACATCCTGGTACACAATGTGTTTCATGTGTCCTTGTTAAAGTGATATGTGCATGATCCGAAGCACGTAATTCATTGGTAGAATATTCAGGTAGGATAGAATTAGGAAATCCTAACTTGAAGCATGAATTCTTTATGAAATTTTGACAAGAAAATTTGTTGTTTGTAGGTAGAGCCGGACGACGAGTTTTTGTTCGAGCCTCAACACATACTAGACAGGAGAGAAATTATGCTCCAAAAGCGAGTCCTCACCCAAGTTAAAGTGCAGCGGAAGTACTTCAACCCGGATGAGGCTACTTGGGAAGATGAGGGATTTGTGCGCGAGGCTTACCGAGAGGTATTTTCTGAGGTGGAGTAAAACACCGAGGACGATGTTACTTCCAGGGGGGAAGTTGTGACAACTGCATTTAGTATTAACTAGTTGTTAACTAGTTAAATGACATTTTATTATTTTTTTTTAAAGAAAAGACTGAGACACTTAACTAGAAAAGTTTATTTTTCTTTATTGTTATTGTGAAAAATAAAATTGGTTATGGAAAGTGGTTCCATAAAAAGTAAAAAGGCTGATGGTAAATGTTTTCCAAGAACTGAAAGGTGGTTGGATAGTTTGAACAGTTACTTGCTCATCTGGGGATAAGAGACTCATCCCAGTGAGGAATAGGGGTTTTGTTCAGGGACTGAGGAGAAGAGTGGAAAATTTTCCCGAGATGGTAGAGACCAGTGGAAATCACTTTTCAAGTCCTGAAATTTTCTGGCACTGACTGGACTTGGAGTCCTGAGGTCACAACAAAAAAACTACTGTCAACATGTACCTCTTCAAGAGTGGAGCACGGGGACAAGAGGAGGGCGTAATTGCCTCTCTTGAAGGTTGGGTGGACACCAACAACCAAATACACATTCAGATAATTGACTGTTTATTTCAGATTTATTTAGACAGGAAGGTTGTTTTCAAGATATTTGTACACAGTTAAGTGTAATTTAAATTCAGGAGAAAGTTATTTTTCTTTTGGAACATTTATTTCTAATAGAAAAAGGGACAAGTTATGAATTATAAATAATTCAGCAAATACTTGCAAACTCTGTGATTGCTACTGTAAGATTTTGTAGAATAATCTCGTGAACATTTATATAAGAAAAACAATATTAGATGTGAAACACTTCGAAATTACAATAGATGAATATCAGGAATAAAACTGGTTAACCATATATTCGACAACTGTACATAGTATTTTATTGCCAGAATTCTTTTATTTGTCAAGATGCATTCAAAAGGACTAGGACAGAGAGATATAATGATAAAATGATTGATTATTAAAATTATAAATTATTGTGCAAAGAAACATAATTAGAAAGATTATTGTCTACTAAGCTAGGACGAGGTGAGCCTTTGGTTCTGGGTACGGGGGTGAAACCCCAACCCAGCACTCGTCGTTACCCCTAACCATATATACACGGATAGAATTGTTAAGTGGTCCGGTCACTGAAAAGCATTCATAAGGTAAGATGATATAAACAAATCCATTATCTTAAATGAAGAAAATAAAACTGGAGATTAGGATTACATTAAAGAAAGAGTACAAATAAACCGTAGTTGCAAGTCCAATGTTTATATAAATATTAATCAATTCATCAAGAGAAGCTTAAACAAATACAAAAACCAGATGGCCAGCCTGTTCTTCTGTATATGAAAATAGAGTAAGAAACTGTACAAACATATATATATATATATATATATATATATATATATATATGGACCAAATGCAGTACTATTTCAAAATTAGTATTACAACAATAGCCATTTCCAGAATGAGAACTATTCAAGAGTCGAGTTTTTTCTGAAAAATGAACCCTTTGGAAAATCACTCGTAAACAATAGCACGGTGAAGCTTACAGCAAAAATGAGTGCGAGAAAGACTTAACCAATGCCTAAAGGGTTATGGCCGAAAAATGCTAAATAACTTTACAAATTATGTAGAAAATATCAGTACATAAAACAACCCAAAATAAATGAAAAACAAGGCTCGTCAGACAATTCCTTAAACTGAGCCAGGTTTGGGATCATAACCCAGTGAAAGCTAGAAAATCGCCTGAGATAGGAAAGACTTCTGAGACTGAGCGAAACCTTTAGAAGTACCTGGAATGTGAGCCAAATGTACTAGCAGTGAACTGTGATATCTCGTATGCAACATGAAGTTTCGATGCAGAAGAAACTTCCATTCGGTAGGAGAACTGACCTGCAACCATTAAACCCCGAAAAGAATCCTGTGAGGTAAGATTTAAGGCGTTATACATAATCACAGATGAGGAACTGTACTAAAAAAATGAGGAATCGAAAAAGGGTAAACCTGTAGAAGAAGTTTGCCTCGACATTTCTAGTCATCGAACTGGAATCATTCAAACACCATAGAATTAAAAACTTAATGCTGTAAAATGTTAAGGAGATAAAATCTGGATTCGGGAAAGTACTGGAGGAAAAATGTAAATGCAATGAACATGGAAGGATTACCTGAGTTGTGTAGTGTAAAAAGTATAGGAACCGGGAGTTTGCATCGACGACAGAAGTTGAAGAGATTTCCATGGCGACAGGGGTTGAACTCTGCCAGAAAACTCAAGCGGTCTGAAATGAGGACCTCATCACTGCCATACTGCAACCCATGGGGCACTACGCCTCTGTAAATCTCACAAGCTGAGATGGATTTCATAGCCAGGCAGAGTCGGAGTTCGAATTGTTGTGGTATTAAACCCTCAGAACCAGAGGAAACTAACCAACACAGAAACAATGACAAATGACGGAGCCACCCAGGGTTGGCGTGAATAACAAGTCATTTCCCGCCGGAAATGTAAACCGTTGATCTCCAAGAATTTCAATGGTGAGATCTATGGCAGGTGGCCATCGAAACTCATACAAAATCAGAGACTGTCATACAACTGTTAAGGGGTTTAAATACCAAGACAGGCAACATTCAATTTGCTATGACATGCTAGCTAAACCCTTGGTATTAACAAAATACGGATCATGCTTTTATGTGATATTAGGGTAAGCATTAAATCTATATGATAACATTAAAGTTTAAAGCTAGTGAATATATGCAACGACATTCATATAAAATATATAACGTTGTAAAATATCCCATTGCAAGCGGTACTGTAAATGGGTATTATGAATACATATACAATGATAAGAACTAAGACCTTTATGTCAATCTTAGATGGGTGAATAAGTTTTATGCTAAAGTCTAATTGTATGTGATGGAAAGTCGATTAAGTTTGTTTAGCTGTAGAGTAAACATTTTTTTTTTGTGAGTGTTACAGTGGAAATGGATTCAACACCATCAAAAACCTCTGAAGTCTGAATTTACAAAAGGTCCTATAGGATTTTATCAAAATCTGGATAGAATTTCCATGATTTTCAGGGCTAGTAAGACTACGACTCTTTAAAATAAAGATGATTTCAAATGCAATAAGAACCAACCTAGATCCATCTTAACTGTGATCTACCAAGTGTTGAGAGAGATCAATTCTTTTTTTAATCTAAAAAAAAATTGCACCTCAAAAATTGACCCTTTAAGAATTTGGTAAATGTAGAATAAGATGGTTTTAAACTAATTTAATTAGTAATTTTATTTTATTTTTATTTTTTTATGTAATTTGATTGAGCGAAGATATTTTATTAATAATTATAATTATTATTTATTTTTATTTTTATATTTATATAATTGATACTAATCAAAATATTTAATCTAACATTATAATGCTTAAAATAATATTACAATATCTCTACTATATTAAGCTAAAAAACCTTCTCAACAAATTATATTAAAAAAATAATTTTTTATTTTTATTAAAAAAATAAATTTTTATTTTTTAATAAAAAAATATATTTTTAAAATAATTTAAATAATTATTAAAAAATACATAATTTATCATAAAATAAATTTTACATTTAATTAATTAATTAAAAATAAAATAAAAAATAAAAAATAAATAAACAAACAAACACTTATTAGAAAAAACTGATTCAAATACTTCTCAATTCACACCAAAATATTCACAATGAATTGTAAATCAATAATAAATTAGAACTAGAAGAATTATATAACATTTCATTAGTATTAAAACTAAATTACCTCTCATTTTATTATTAAATTACAATATTATATAACATTTCACAGAATTAGAAAAAACTGATTCAAATACTTCTCAATTCACACGAAAATATTCACAATGAATTGTAAATCAATAATAAATTAGAACTAGAAGAATTATATAACATTTCACTAGTATTAAAACTAAGTTACCTTTCATTTTATTATTAAATTACAATATTATATAACATTTCACAGAATTATATAACATTTCACTAGTATTAAAACTAAATTACCTCTCATTTTATTATTAAATTACAATATTATATAACATTTTACCAATGTTAAAACTAAATTATTTCCCATTATATTGAACAATCTACTCTAATTTTTATTCTTTGTCCAAATACATTTTTCATAGATTTTATTCAATTTACAAGCACATTAATTTTTTTACTATGTTAAGTAATATTTTTATTAAAAAGTATTCTAAATGAGGTTAGTAATTACATCGCAAGGCATTTCCACGGCTTTTTAAATTTGCCTGGTATTAAGATCCTTTCAACCACAACACTAACCCATTCAATCACATCAAATGGTGGTGGTAGTTCATTTTATCCAATAACATGTTAACACTTTTCATTCGCTGACAATGCCCATAACGAACTGTCCCCAGCAACACGCCATACATTAACTAGAAAGCAGCCCCGCGGGCTAAATCCGACCTGAAGAAACCCTCGTCGCATTTCTGGCAATTTACTCTGATAATTAATAATCAATAAAATCCGTACTTACTTATTTAGGTATAGGTGGACTTTATTCAATAATGGCTATCATTATTTCCAAAACTATAATTTATTTAATGTAGCATATTGTAGTATAAAAATAATATGTAAAATAATATATATCTCCCTGAATAATCCTCAGTCAAAAATCCCATTACCTTCGATCTTGGAAATACCTCGACCATGGATGTTAATGGTCGATATGCCTTTATACTATAAATTAGGGAATTAAACAGTGATGTTATATGGATCCAGTCTTTCTTAATCACATCTTTCTTAAGGTTGTGATTATGCCATAAGGTGATCTCCTCATTTCAAGTGTTTTTTTTGGTTTCATCAACATCATTGATTTGTTAAGGGTGTGATTATGCTCAAAAATCCCATTACTTTCGATCATGGATGTTAATGGTCGATATGCCTTTAGGGATTAAAACATTGATGTTATATGGATCCAGTGTTTCTTAAGGTTGTGATTATGCCCTAAGGTGATCTCCTCATTTCAAATGTTTTTTGGTTTCATCAACATCATTGATTTGTTAAGGTTGTGATTATGCCATAAGGTGAGAGAGATTTCCTCATTTCATGTTTTTTTTTTTCATTAACATTATTGATTTGTTAGGCAATATAGAATTGATTTGAATTGTTAAGATCTTAAACAATTGTTTTTTTTCTTTGTTTTGGCTGCCAGTATAAGGAGATGTGTAAGTTTGTTGTCTTTTTGTGTCCTTTAAACTAAAAATAAAGGGACTATTCAAAGATAATGAGGAAATGGTCATAGATGAATGACTTACTTAATGCAGTTGAATCCCAAAAATGATATTTAATATAATGCACTGCGAAAACCCCTCATACTTAAATACAAAGTGTAAAGGGAGCTCTACTTGAATGGTTCATGAGACACAATACTAAGGTTTTGCAAATGGGGTAGCAAGCTAAGTGGGTTTGATTGTGGGGAAAAACTCCATTAAGTGTGCTTGAGCCAGAGGAGTTCTCGAATGGGCGACCTCTCGGAAATTCCTGGTTACGGAAGTGATGATTGAAGCTGATTCATTTCACTAGTTTCAATCCCCCTTCTTCACCCGATACAATGAGTGCAATGAGTGCTAAGTGGACTATTCAAAGATAATGAGAAATTAATCATTACACACCCAGTGAAATGAGTGCTAAGTGGACTATTCAAAGATAATGAGAAATTAGTCAGTTACGACTACCTCTCATGAAAATGGTCATAGATGAATGACTTAAGTAAAAATATGTGTGAATAAGATGTTTAAATCTTATACTTTTCAAAAATATTTTCACAAGATTTAAATAAACTATTTGAAGATATATGTTAACTAATTTTTATTGATATAAATTTCATATATATCTCTATATATAAAAAAATTAAGTTTTTATTGTTATATTTTTTATTTGGTCTTATATATATTCTAATTAGTATTCAAAAATACAATTTAAATAATTAAAAATAACACATTGTATTTTACACTCTAAAAATATGTGTACGTGAAGAGATTTGTTCATTCGTACTTAAAATGGATCTAGCTTAGTCTTATTCAAAATCATTAATCCTCAAAATAAAATAACATGAATCCATTTTCCACTCCCTAATATTTAAATATTTTTTCAGTTAATTACAAATAAACACAATTTCAAATTTTCAAAATTTACAATTTTTAGATAATTTATATTCCATATATTTATGAGATGTACCTTAATTAATTAGTTTTGATTAATTAATTAATTAGGTAGAATTTAGTTTTCAATAATTTATTAGTTTAAATTTCAAAAAGATTGACTTTACACAATTTTAATAAAACCACACTCTTCTTGAATAAAAAACCTCTTACATAAAATCTAGTTTAATACTCATAGTTATCTCGAAATATAACGCTTATTGGATAACAAACATTTATTGGAATCTTTAGAAATTTTCATATACGTGACCATGAAAAAATAAAAAACCTCGTTAGGTAAAATCTAGTTTAATACTCATAGTTATCTCTAAATATAACACTTATTGGATAACAAACTTGGAATCTTGAAAAAATTTCATGGACTTTTCCTGGAATAAAACTTTTCGAATAAACTTTTTGATCTCGTACTTTAAAATCCCTATCTACTTTCCCAGATTCAGTGATTTGAAAAAATTAAACACATTTTTATGTGGAACTCAAAATAAAATCCATCTACTCGCCGAGATTCCAGTGATTTCAAATTCCGTTTACCAGTACTCTGCCTTATACCACGCTGATTTCAGTGGCTTCAAATTCCGGCGAGAGTGCAAAAGCCAATGGCAGGTAGCTGACGAAGCAAGTGACGCACTCCCTGTTGTAATTATCCATTTAATGACAAAGAGATGCCAAGCGAGCTTATCACGACAGACTGTACAACATAAAATGTCATGGGGCCACCGACATGGACCATTACCGGGTGGACAAGTGTGTATTAACCGGCCAAGATTTGAGTTATAAGATTGGAGCTTTGCATGTTGAATGAATCGTTCGGATTTGTAGATTTCAGACTGTGAATAATGGAGGACTTGAAGCGCTGCGCTGCGAACCACCCGCCTCTGTCCCCAATTCGCTTCATCGAGAGAGCTGCTATTGTCTATGGAGACTCAACCTCCGTCGTCTATAATTCCACTTATTTCACATGGTCTCAGACTTACCAACGCTGTCGCAGGCTCGCCTCTGCACTCTCTGCTCGCAATATCTCACCAGGGGATGTTGTAAGTATTGAAACATTCATATAATAAATTTCTTAATCTTTCAGGAATCGCTGCAGAGCAGAATAAAAAGTATAGAATCTTGACGTTATTATTAATTGTGGTTGCATGCAGGTCTCTGTGGTGGCTCCCAACATTCCTGCCATTTATGAAATGCATTTCGCTGTTCCAATGGCAGGGGCGGTTCTTAACACCGTCAACACGCGTCTGGATGCTCGAACAATGGCCGCTCAATTCAATCACTGTCAACCCAAGATTGTATTTGCGGATTACCAATTGCTGTCTATCGTCACGGAAGCTCTAGGCGGAACCAATCATAGGCCCACCTTGGTACTCATCGGGGAGCTGGTCAATGGCAGAGAAATAGTTCCCACGAGTACAGCAACAGCCACAACATACGAAGGGTTATTGCAAGAGGGAGATCCAGAGTTCGAAACACGGTGGCCGGAGGATGAATGGCAATCTATGGTTGTGAATTATACATCGGGCACAACTTCTGCTCCGAAAGGAGTAGTGCACAGCCACAGAGGCATCTACACAATGGCTTTGGATGCTCTTTTAACATGGGGTATGACGTCACAGCCGGTTTATCTGTGGACTCTGCCCATGTTTCACGCCAACGGCTGGAGTTTTCCCTGGGGAATTGCTGCCCTCGGCGGCACAAATATCTGCCTCAGGAAATTCGATGCTAACATCGTCTACAAAGCTCTCAGTGACCACCGGGTTACCCATCTTTGCGTGGCACCTGTGGTGCTTACCATGATCGCAAACGCGGATCCATCTGAAAGAAAACCTTTACCTGGTCGGGTGGAAATCTTGACCGCCGGGTCTCCTCCGCCCGCTGCTGTGTTGTTGAAAATTGAAGAGCTGGGATTCTCTGTTACTCATGGCTACGGGCTCACAGAGACGGGAGGACTGGTGGTTACTTGCGCTTGGAAAATTGGGTGGAACAAGCTTCCAGCCGAGGAGAGGGCTAAACTCAAAGCCAGACAGGGCGTTAGGGGACTTGGCTTGGCGGAATTGGACGTAAAAGATCCGGTTACCATGGGTAGAGTGCCAAGAGACGGAGTGAAGATGGGCGAGGTTATGATGAGAGGGCCAAGCGTTTTGAAGGGATATCTGAAGGACAAGAGGAACACTGCAAAAGCCATGGAAGGTGGGTGGTTCCACACAGGGGACGTGGGAGTAATTCACCCGGATGGTTACCTGGAAATAAAGGATCGTTCCAAAGACATTATAATCTCAGGGGGAGAGAACATCAGCAGCGTGGAGGTGGAGTCAGTATTGTATTCCCATCCCATGATTGCTGAGGCGGCTGTTGTGGCGAGGCCTGATCCTTTCTGGGGAGAGACACCCTGCGCTTTCGTGAGCACCAATCGGTCAGCAAACGGCGTTATAACAGAGGCAGAGATGATTTCATTCTGCAGAGAGCGGCTGCCTCACTACATGGTTCCCAAAACTGTGGTGTTCATGGAGTCGCTGCCTAAGACTTCCACGGGTAAAACTCAGAAGTACGTTCTCAGGGAAATGGCCAAAAAGTTACCACGAACGGACCATCAATCTGAGAAAATGGGTAGCTTAAGCAGACTGTGAGCAAACAACGCTAAAACTTTCAAAAGGGTATTAATACTTCAGTAATTTATCAGATATTTTGATTTAAACCTTGCATAGAATGGCTGGCCTGTATTGTTAAGGTTCTTTAACAAAATAGATTTGAATTGTTTAATGTAGATTGGAGCCAATAACAAGGAAGCACGAAATAAGTGGTTGCAATATGCAGTTCTGTATCTTTTTGATCCATTGGATTGTCCATATCTTATCTGGAAATTATGGGTCTCACCCTAAGAGATTCCCCGCCGAAAAGACAGACTATTCCACTAAAAAAAAATTCTATTGATAAAGGGTAGTACATACATCATGGATTTTTCTTTCTTTCAGTATTCAGAAAAACTAAGCCTACAAACAGATTTTAAAAACTATTACCTTGTGTAGCTTGTCAAATTGTGCTACTCATAATATCTTATTCTCCCATATGTAAATGATAACAAAAAAATTGTATCTAAAATTAATATAATAAAAATTTGTATTTAAAATTAATATTATTGTACTATTAATCTATCGAAAAATTAATGTCTTCTTGTTTTCCTTTGCTTTGTTGTTTGTCTTTTCCTTTTTTTTTATCATGAGTAATTAATTGTACCTTCGTTGATCATTATTTCATGGTCAAAAGATGAGAAATAAAACTTAGGTGTCTTTCTAGTTGTGTTTCTCTTTTAAAGCATATCAACAGTCCAATTTGTTTTATGTATAAATGATCAAAATTTACACTCTCAAAGTGTCTTACCAAAGTTTTGATGCAAGCCATCCAATTTTTTAATGTGGTCAATGACAAGCCATTTAGTCGCAATCAGCGCGCCCCATAAGGCAATGATTTTTGCTGTAGTGTTTTCCCCCTTCTAGCTTCCCACCATAAATGATGGGAGTTTGTGGCCTCTACATAGATCACAGCTCCACACCCACATGCTCTCTTTGAGCTTGCCCCATCGAAGAACCCCACTGGGAATGATTTCTATATCTCCACTGCTCTGAAAGATCTATATCATTTTCTAGGTGGTAACGACCCTATTTCATTGAAAAAGGCCACAGTCTTGCTAATGTCCTCGTGCACTTGTATGCCTTTCTGCTCAAAGATAACAAGATTGTGTCTCCTCCAAATAGTCCATAAAATATATAGTGGAAGTATCATCTATTTCTTAACTTTGATCCATGTTTTAATAACAAAGTTATCGTGGGCACGGTTCCCTTATCTGCTAGCTTAAAATGGTCCATCAACCCTTCCAGATTGCTTTTGCATAAGGACATTTCATGAATAGATGGTTAATCTCCACCTCCCATTTCCTACATAAAATGCATATACCTGGTTTGATAAATACTCTCTTTTGTAGATTCTGCCATGTTAATATTCAGTTATGAATAGCAAGCCACCCAAAAATTTTAATTTTATTTTGTAGCTTCCACTTCCATATAACCTGGAAATTATGAGAAATGTTTAGGTCCCTATCCGTAATATGCAAATTGACATAAATATATTTAACCACTAGGAATCCTATCCTAAGGTAATCAACCCAATCATATGATCCTCATAATTATTAAGTGAAATCCATGCATGCCTAAGGCTTGTGGTATACTCCTCTCATTCCACATCATGTATATTAGCAGATAATCCCAGATCCTTTGCAAAAAACTAGTCCTGACCATCCATATTTTGTAGCCTATTACGAATGACCTGATTAATGTGAAAAAATTGCTTCTTGTGCAAGTGATTGAGAATCTGAACATATAAGGTGTGATTTCCACTCATGCCAACAATTGCATTTAATCCTATCTGTATCCTGGAACCGTCACCCATAAACCAACGGACTTGTCCCAAAAGTAAGTGTAAAACCCAATACATGCTCTTCCATAAACAGTGTGCCTTCTTTGTTGCCCCACTACAAATCCAGGATGTGAAAGAGTGTCCAAACATATATTTATCTTGAATTGTGCTTGACCATATTCCATCGCCCGCAACTGCCCTCCACGTATTTTTGATCAAGAGTGCCTTGTTAAATTTACCTGGATAGATGACACCTCAACCTCCCACTTCAACCGATCTAGTAATAATATACCAACGAACCAGATGAAACTTACAATTTCCCTCTCGTGAGCATGCACCTGTCCATAAAAACCTACCCATGATCGTTTGTATCCTTCTGATAATTTGCTTGGGTAATAAAAAGAGATGCATCCAATAGACACTAATATTAACGGTAAGACCGATTTTATCATAATGAGTCTCCCTCCCAAAGTCATCCATTTATGTACCCAACAATCCAGTTTATTGTTGAACTTATCTATAAGTCATTCCCAATCACAAATCTTGTAGCCACTAAGTTTGAGAGTAAATCCCAAATATGAAAAACCTTCTATCAATTGTTTGGATAAGACCCCAGACAGTGCTTTCATTTCCTGTAATACATTATCCAACCCTCCTTTGTGTATAAGATTCGATTTAGCCCCATTCATGTTCAGGGATGTAGCATCTCCAAAAGATTTGATAATATTATGGAAGATGGTCCATTCCTTCATAGAAGTTTGGCCTCCGAATAAAATATCATTTACAAACATAAGATGGGTAACCCAATGAAGTTTAGAGACTCTAACCCCTCTAATGAGTCCATCATAGTCTATCATCCCTAGTAGCGCTCATGTTCCTACTTAAAGTATCAATAACGAACATGAAGAATAACGGTGACAACACACAACCCTGTCTCAAGCCCTGGAAAGAAAAAAAGAATTTTGAAGGAAGACCATTAATAATCACAACAAAACTTGTAAACCTTAAACAACCCATAATCCATATGCAATTCTGAGAGCTCGTACCCATTTTGATCAAAATCAGTGAAATGAATTCCCAATTAGTGCAATCATAAGCTTTGCACAAATCTACCTTAAATATACAAGATTTATGAATGCTAGAGTTAATCAAATATAACATCTCTTGCTCAATTCCAACAACATCTTGTATCTGCCTCCCTTCCATAAAACCTAATATATGTGCTTATCAAAATAATTAGGTTTTTTTTCCTATTTAAAAATATATTTATTTTGTTATTCATATTAAAAAAATATTACAATACAAAATTTTCAAATACTAAATCTAAAAGTCTGATGCTAAATCTAAAAATTTAGTACTAAATCTAAAGGTCTGATGCTAAATCTAAAAATTTAAACTCATTGCCCACAATAAAACACTTCACTTACAGCTAGATTTCCCAATCTAGAATTAGAGAATCTCAAGGGCTGTACAAAACAGATGCCTAGTAAAAACTGCTACCTAATCACAATAATTGGTTATCTAGTCTTGTTTGCCAACCTTATCTCGTCCGTTCATTGATTTTTATCTCACAACCAATGGTGGTCAGTTTTACCCCAAAAGAGGTTAGCACGACGTACAACCACATAAAGATAAAGATGAAGTAGTTGATGTGAGGTCCATCAATCATTTTCAGCCTAATATCATATTGAAACAATTCCACCGATTTGAAGGCCCTCTTAAGTGTTACTAAATCTTGTACCTCTCTATCACTTAAAACATTATTGCTTTCTTCCGCAATTAAAAAACAAACGTTGAATTTTTTAAGTGTTTGGTCTAATTTTGATTGAAATTTGGTACTGAAGTTTTGGTTTGTGAAAGGTCTATTTGGTTTAATTTTGTTTGAAATTTGATGGTACTTTGTTGAAATCGTGAAATGGAAGTTTGGAGTATTTATAATTTAAATAAGAAAATATTTAAAAATTTAGCAGGCATAAAAAAATAAGAAAATCCAAAAACATCACAACATAATAAACTTCGAAAAATGAAATGATACGAAGTGAAATATAAAATTATCGAAACATAAAATAAACCTCGTAAAAAAAGATATAATACTCGACGAAGTGAAATTTACAGTTGTGATAGATGATTTTGAACCGGCAAAATTCGATTTCAGATATTTAATTCTGTGATCCCAGGGCAGCCTACGACGCACTTATTTGTCCATGTAATGCGATTTCGTGGAGTTTACTTCCCTTACATTCCAGTTTTAGTTATAATTGCATTTAAAGTTAAGTATTTTGAAGATATTTTAATATATTAGGTTTTAATTTGAAAATGTTCAAACTGAATTGGTAAAATTAAAAAATAATATGATTTAATATTATTTTAATTACGAAAATCAATTTTAAAGTATAGTATAATTATGATATATATGTATATATATATATATTTTTAAATTAGTTTTATCTCAATTTGACATGAAATTCATGAAGTTTATTTCTGCATAAATTTTAACTAATATTGAATTTATTTATATATATTTTTTAAAAATAATTTTAATGAGAAGATTTATTCTTTCTAGTGTATGATAAATCACCAGTTAAGATGTGTTGAGATTCAACAAGAAAATTTCAGCACTTAGGCCTAGTGCATTAAGCACCTACACTAGAGTGAGTCCCACAATGCTATTTTTGGGTGCATGTCTATTTTAGTTATCCCTGAATTAAGATGGACAATAAAGTGTAATGTATTCTCAATGTAAACTTGAAATAGTTAACTCAGAGTGATAAACTCAGTTATCTAGTGGATTTAGAGTTAGAGGTAGTTGGTGAGGCATGAAGAGTAATTCTAGTTGTAACAGAGTTTGAAGTGCGGTGGTGCATTAGTTAATACATGTTGTAATCAGTTTAACTCAGTGAAGTGAGTTAAACTCAGTTGTGCTAGTTGTAACTGAAGATACACTAATGAGAGATTAAGTGGATTAAATATTATTTAATTCACAATCAGTGTCTCACATGCAACTGAGGATTTACTATTATTAGTTGCATGCATGTCAGATCCAGTGGAGACCCAGTTGAGTTCTAGGTGAAAGGGAAGTTGACTATTAGTTGTAGGATTATTGGGTTGTGCACACGCAACCAAACACCCATTGGAGTGCCCATGATGCTTGCGCAGTCAAGGAAGGCAAGAATTCCTATCTTTTAGGGATTGCATTCATCACGGATTACGCAAGCAAGACAGGTTGTCTAGAGGCTGAGAATTGGCTATGTGTTGGTCGGTTTTGTTCATGACAGTGTGAGACAATTAGTTGAGTACTGGAAGGCTCTTGTGAGAAGAGTTTTGAATGTAATTGTTTCATGATACATACTGAATATACAATAGAAGATAGTGGGGTTTTTAGTTGTAATCTTTCCCTGAGAAATTATCTGTGTTGTGTTTGATTTGATTTTTCTTTACTTCATGTGATTAGCGATTGTGTTTTTAATTCTGCAAAAGATTTGTAGAAGTGATTTAGTATTTAAATTTAGTACATTATTAGATCGGGTGAATCCACGATATACATGCATGTTGTATAATTTCTACATGGTATCAGAACACAGGAAATTGTAGAAGTGAAGCAGGAGCTGAGTTTGTGACTAGATAGAATTCGAATTTGCAGAAAGACTTTCTTAGTGCTATAGTTGATTCAAAATCGAAATGTCTTTCAATGGCTCGAGGTTGGAGTATGCACTCAAGGGAAAATCAAACTATATTGCTTGGAAGGACAGGATGGAGGCAGTACTCAAAGACAATGGCTTGAAGGAATTCATTGACAATGATGTTCTTAAACCTGTTGTGCCAGATGCTGCAAATCTTGATGCATGGCAAAAGAAAGTGGCAAAGGCGAGGAGGATCCTATTGGAGGGAGTACGTGACCACATTGTCTCAAGCCTCCATGGGAAAGCCACACCATATGCAGTGTGGAAGGCTTTGACGGATCTATTCCAAATCAGCAGCGACCATAGGAAATTGGTGCTCAAAGATAAAGTCAGGAAGATCAAGATGGAAAAAGGCAACACCATTCCAAAATATCTAAAAAAGTTTGTCCAATGTCGGGATGAACTGGGGAGTGTTGGAATAACAGTCGTTGATGGTGATTTAGTGAGCTTGGCTCTCCTAGGACTTCCGAAGGGTTGGCACAGTTATCAAGACTCTGACAGTGGAAGAGAAAAATTTCCATATTGGGAACGACTGTGGTCGAATTTGGTGCAAGAGGAGTTTAGACAAAACACCAGAGATGGATCTTCATCTAAGAATGAGATGAAGAGGATTATGCTTTAGCTGCCAAGGCGAGGAAGAAGAAGGGAAAGAAATTCCATTCTAAATTCGAGTCCAAGAATGGAAAGATGTAGAAAATGTCCAAGGTGAAGTTTTCACTGTCACAAGCATGAGAATTTTGCTACTAACTATCCACAAAAGAAGAAGAACAAGAAGGCCGGAGGTTCTACAGCTGGTGAGGCCCTTGCCTCGCAATTTGAGCTTGAATTCTCATTGATCGCATGCATGGTGTCCAATGCATTGGGATCTGTGTGGTATTTGGATAGTGGCGCTTCCTTTCACATGACGGGAGACAAGGAACTTTTCAATGACTTGGAGGAGAAGGACCTCCAGGTGCATATTGAAATGGGCGATGATGGGCGGTACAGTGCTACCGGGATTAGTACCATTACCTTTCATAGGCAGTCAGGTAATCCCTTTCAATTAAAATATGTAATGCATGTACTTGGTTTGAAGAAAAATTTGGTCTCAGTCGCAATGTTGGAGGATAGAGGCTATGATGTTGTTTTTAGTGAAGGAAAATCTTTTCAACGACATAAAACAATAGGACAAACCAAGAGGATAGGGATTCGAGTTAAGAATCTCTACAAGCTTGAGGTAGATGGCTGCACAGCAATGATGGGCAAGGCAGATCAAGTGGTGAGCTGGGATGAGGGCGAATTATGGCACAGGAGATTAGGCCATCTTCACCATGGAGCCTTGAAAGTCATGCAACAGATTTCTATTGGTCTTCCCAGGGGTACACTTGCGTAGTCAGACACATACAAGGGATGTACTATGGGAAATATGTAAAGGCCACCTTTCATGAGAAGGAGAACCGAGCTTCAGGGATCCTTGTGAGAGTTCATGCAGACGTGTGTGGTCCTTTCTCTGTTACTTCAACAGAAAAACATAAGTACTATGTAATCTTTGTTGAAGACTTTTCTCGTAAGTGTTGGATCTTCTTCATGCAAAAGAAAGATCATACATTCTCTAAGTTTTGCGAATTTAAGGCACTGGTGGAGAAAGAGTCGGGGAAGCAAGTGAAGGCTCTTAGGAGCGATAATGGTGGAGAATACATCTCTAACGAATTCAAGAACTTCTGCAGAAAAGAAGGAATTCGAAGAGAACTCATAGCGCCTGATAACCCACAACAGAATGGGGTCACAGAGAGAAAGAACAGAACGATCGTGGGTGCAACATGAGCGATGTTGTATGATCAAGGCCTACCGATGCATCTGTGGGTGGAAGCGTGCAACACAACGGTACATGCGCAAAACCATTGTCCTCATAGAGTACTTGGCATGAGTACACTTGAAGAGGCTTTCACTGGTAACAAACCTGATGTTTCACACTTTAATATTTTTGGCTCATCTGTTTATGTGCATGTGACCAAGGACGCCAAGAAGAAGCTGGAACCAACAACTGAGGTTAGGATTTTTGTGGGGTACACTGAAACACCCCATAATTATCGTGTGTTTTTTCCAAACAGCAGAATCACTGTTGTGCGACTGGATATAAAATTTTATGAGGAGAAAGCCACGTGGTTTTCCCTTGAGAGGGAGTTGGACTTGAATGCAGAGGAGGAACTGTTGGTTCCTAAGGATGAGTCTCAAGATGTGGATCAACAACATGAGGAGGTTTGTGGAGTGGAGGAAACCACTCATCCATCAGAAATGGCAGAAGGCGCACCACGGAAGCTGATAGATTGAGACTTGATGCTGCGGAGAATGTAGGAACCCCTACTTCACAGTGCAGACATAGACAATATCCTAATCGACTTATTGGATACATGGCTCTTATGAGCAAATGAATTGTGACTGAACCATCTTCCTTTCAGGAAGCAGTGCAACAACCAACATGGGTTGATGCAATGGTGGAAGAGTATGACTCCATTGTCAAGAATAGTGCATGGGAGATAGTCCCAAGACTGGTCGACAAATCAATGGTTGGATCGAGATGGATCTACAAGGTAAAGCAAGTTGTTGATGGGAGTGTGGAGAAATACAAGGCCAGATTTGTGGCCCGGGGATTCTCACAGATCGAGGGGATTGATTATGATGAGACTTTTGCAACTTTTTCAAGGTACTCTTCCATAAGTCCATCCTTGCACTCTCAGCGCAGATGGGTTGGCGCATCCATCAAATGGATGTTAAAACTTTGTTTCTCAATGGGATCATTGAGGAAGAGGTGTACATAGAGCAACATGAAGGTTTCGAGATCTTCAACAGTGAGTCACATGTGTGCCAACTCAAAAGAGAATTGTATGAGCTGAAGCAAGCACCCCGTGCTTGGTACACTCAAATAGAAAGTTATTTCACCAGATCGGGCTTCACCAAAAGTGAAGTAGATGCAAACCTATACCAGATTGTGGTTGAGGGTAAGCTATTGATCATTTTTATTTATGTTGATGATCTAATTTGACTGGTGATGAGCAGCTGATACACTCATGCAAGGAGGATCTTGCAAGGGATTTCTAAATGAAGGACATGAGACTCCGTCATTATTTCCTTGGATTGGAAATATGGCAGCGGGATGGTGAAATTTTTGTGTCTTAGGGAAAGTATGCAAAGGAGATACTGGGTAAGTTTAACATGGAGAGTTGCAAACCCATGGATACTCCTCTTCCAGGAAATTGGAGGAAAGAGGATGCTACTTCTGGAGAGGTAGTGGATGCTACCGTCTATAGGCAGTTAGTGGGTTCACTAATGTATCTGGTGAACACGAGACCGAAAATTTGCTACGCAGTTAACCAACTGAGTCAAGCTATGGTTAAGCCTACCAATCTCTTTTGGAAGGCGGGGAAGCATGTATTGAGATACCTGAGGGGCACATTAGTATGGTCTATGGTACAAACGGACAAAGGGAGTGAAGCTTCAAGGCTTCACGAATGCATATTGGGCGGTGAATCCATCAGATAGAAAGAGAACATCAGGAGGGATATTTAGCATAGGATCGACAACAGTTTTCTGGTACTGCAGGGAACAACGATCTGTGGCACTCAGTATAGCGGAAGCGGAATACATGGCAGCAAGTCAAGCTGCATGTGAGCCTATCTGGATGAGAAAGACTTTGGTTGGTTTGTTTGGTTCTCAGATGGATCCGTTATTGATTCATCGTGATAATCAGAGTTGCATTAAACTCTCGATTAATCATGTGTTTCATGATAGGTCCAAGCATATAGATATCTGGTACCATCATCTCAGAGATTGTGTGCAAAGAAGAATAATGTTGCTTCAGTACATTCCCACAGAAGATCAGGATGCAAATATTCTGACGAAGGCGCTCACCAGGAGTAAATTCGAATACCATAGAGACAAGATCAGGGTGAAGGATAATCCCTTTCTTGTTGAGAGGGAGTGTTGAGAATCAACAAGAAAATTTTAGCACCCACGCCTAGTGCATTAAGCACCTACACTAGGGTGGGGCCCATAGTGCTATTTTTGGGTGCATGTCTATTTTAGTTATCCCTTAATTAATATGGACAATAAACTGTAATATATTCTCAATGTAATCTTGAAATAGTTAGCTGAGAGTGATAAACTCAGTTAGCTAGTGGATTTCAAGTTAGAGGTAGTTGGTGAGGCAAGCAGAGTAATTCTAGTTGTAACAGAGTTCGAAGTGAAATGGTGCATTAGTTAATGCAGGTTGTAATCAGTTTAACTCAGTTTAGTGAGCTAAACTCAATTGTGCTAGTTGTAACTGAAGATACACTAGTGAGAGATTAAGTGAATTGAATATTAATTAATTCACAATCAGTGATCTCACATGCAACTAAGGAATTGCGATTATTAGTTGCATGCATGTTAGATCCAATGGAGACCCAGTTGAGTTCTAGGTGAAAGGGAAGTTGACTATCAGTTGTAGGATTATTGGGTTGCACACATGCAACCAAACACCCATTGGAGTGCCCATGATTTTGTGCAGTCAAGGAAGGAAAGAATTCCTATCTTTTAGGGATTTCATTCATCAGGGATTTCGCAAGCAAGGGTGGCTATCTAGAGGCTGAGAATTGGCTATGTGTTGGTCAATTTTGTTCATGACAGTGTGAGACAATTAGTTGAGTACTGGAGGGCCCTTGTGAGAAGAGTTTTGTATGTAATTGTTTCATGATCCATGCTGAATATACAATAGAAGATAGTGGAGTTTTTAGTTGTAAGCTTTCCCAGGGAAATTATCTGTGTTGTGTGTGATTTGATTCTTCTTTACTTCATGTGATTAGCGATTGTATTTTTAATTCTGCAAAATAGTTGTGTTGAAAATGGCAACAAGAAACAGTGAAGGAGGCCTCCTGAAACATCTTTCCTGATCCTAGTTGGAAAGTGATCACCTAAACTAGGTGGGGACCACACATGTGATTTTTGTCGAAAAAATCTATTTTTAGACTATGTCTATTTTTAGACATACGGAGCATAATTTGGGAATTCCAGTTGGAGATTCTTGAAGTATGCGACATGTCAGTAAAAATAGATGAGACCCTTATTTTTAGGACCCAGGCTATTTTTAGACTGTATCTCCTAAAAATATGGAAGTCAAATATTATTTACCCTTAATAATATTTAGACTATAAACAACAGTTTACTCTCTTGGAGCACTTCAGTTCGAGTCATGGAGGTGGCTCACGCAACTGACAGAGGAATCACGTGGTTCCTAGGGTTTGATGGCATATTGCATGTTAGACTTCAGTTAGACTCATGTGGCAGAGTTTTGGTGGAGTTGATTGAGGAGTTAATGGAGGTGGTGTTCTGGTTAACTAGTTGAACTAGTTGTATTTAGTTTAGCTGGCTAATACACTAGAGATGAGTTGTGTGAATTAAATATTATTTAATTCATTAATTATTAACTCATTATTCAACTAAAGAACACATCAGTTTAACTCAGTGCATGGACAGTTCAGTGGAGACCAGTGAAAGAGGTAGATGAAAGGGTGAGTAAAGCTATCAGTTGGAGGATCAGTTGTGCATGAGATTTGCATCACACTTGGAGGAAATTACCAATGACAATTGAGAAGTTGAAGCCAGTGAGATTCGAACCTGGATCTCTATTTAGACCAGCCTTGATTGCGCAATAGAGGCAGAGAAGTAGTGGGTGTGTTTTGAACCTGTGACTTGTTCAAAACCAAGCTAGTTTTTGTGTAGCTTTGGGAGATAGTACTGAGTACTTGTGAGGAGTTTGTACTATGTATTTGTTGCATGTTCTCTCCATTTATAATATACTATAGCTGGGGGTTTTCAGCTATAAGATTTCCCCATACATACTGTGTTAATGTGTGTGATGATTTGATGTGCGATCGCTTCTATTCTTTCCGCATGTGACAATTAATTGTAGAAGAAGGTTATGTGTTATGCATGCAATTCGAAATTGATGTATGATCGGGTTAATTTTCATTGAATAAGTGATTTATTCAGCAAATTTCTACATGGTATCAGAGCGATATTGATCATTGGAGCAATTGCAAAGCATTGAAGCGGTTGAGTTTTAGGATAAACTCAAGAAACATAAAGATGGAGAAAGCCGGAAATATACATGCATATTGTATATAATTTTCTACATGGAATGAGAGCGAGAATTTTTGGGTGCGCGAGTTTGTAGGGAATATCTGAAAATTTTTGGTGAAATATTTTCAAAAACAAATAGCATATTTGGATTCCTTGCGAAAAAATACCCAAATTGAAAAAAAAAATCGGTCGAATCGGAGCTCGGATGAGGGAGATATCATCGATTTAAAATCAGCTCTTTTTGTTAGAAAATTTTGCGACGGCGGGACAATTGCAATGTGCGCGAGCCAAGAATCTACATGCACTGAGGTACAAGATGCATGAAAAGCTTTGAAGAGCAAAGCAGAGGTTAGTGACTTGGTGGTTGAGAGAGAGCCTCTCAACATGCAGCGTGAGAAGCAGTCTCGGAAGGTTGTGGAGCAGCCACAACTGGAGATGCAGAAGAATCTTTATAGATTTGATGTAGATGGGATTTCTACGGAGCTTCCTACTGTTGGGAAGCGGGAGAAAGACATGCAACTGAAGCTTGAGAGGGAGCAAGTTTTGCATGCAGGTAATAGTGAACCTCGGGATGTGGAGCAGCCACAAGAGGATCATGGAGTGGGAGAAACCACTCATGCAGAGAAATTCCGTGCCAGATGGGCAGAGGGAGTGCATGCAGCTATACCACCAGATGAGACGTGGGGCGACATGCATGAGTAATCCCAAGTGGAGATTTCTGGGCAGGATTCATGAGTTGGTGTGGATCTCATGAATTGAACCTAGCTACGAGGTGCCCACAAGGCAGCAGTAGCAGATCAGTTGGATTGATGCAGGCAGATCAAAGTGACAGTGTCGGATACTGGAGCGCGAATCAGAGTTGACAGCAAGTGCAAGAGTGCATGGGTGCAAGAGTTCAACAACGCAGTGGTTCCTAATGACATGTGCAGTTGGCCAAGTAGAAGTCGAAGACTTTGATGATAGATGCTAGATGCATCAAGACTGATTGAGTTGTTTGGAGCCTATTCAGTTTCAGAGGAGTTGCAGAGCAGATGCATGAGTTTGCATGGCGCTTGCAAAGGGTGCATGGCACATGCATGGAGTTGCATGGTGCATGCATGAGTTTGCATGGCGCATGCAAAGGGTGCATGGCGAATGCATGGAGTTGCATGTTGCATGCATGGAGTTGCATGGCGCTTGTGAAGGTTGCAGGGCGAATGCATGGAGTTGCATGTCGCATGCAAAAATAGTGCTTTCTTGTTGAGAGGGAGTGTTGAAAATGGCAACAAGAAACAGTGAAGGAGGCCTCCTGAAACATCTTTCCTGATCCTAGTTGGAAAGTGATCACCTAAACTAGGTGGGGACCACACATGTGATTTTTGTCGAAAAAATCTATTTTTAGACTATGTCTATTTTTAGACATACGAAGCATGATTCGGGGATTCTAGTTGGAGATTCTTGAAGTATGCGACATGTTCGTAAAAATAGATGAGATTCATATTTTTAGGTCACAGGCTATTTTTAGACTGCCTCTCCTAAAAATATGGAAGTCAAATATTATTTACCCTTAATAATATTTTGACTATAAACAGCAGTTTACTCTCTTGGAGCACTTTAGTTCGAGTCATGGAGGTGGCTCATGCAACTGACAGAGGAATCACGTGGTTCCTAGGGTTTGATGGCATATTGCATGTTAGACTTCAGTTAGACTCATGTGGCAGAGTTTTGGTGGAGTTGATTGAGGAGTTAATGGAGGTGGTGTTTTGGTTAACTAGTTGAACTAGTTGTATTTAGTTTAACTGGCTAATACACTAGAGATGAGTTGTGTGAATTAAATATTATTTAATTCACTAATTATTAACTCATTATTCAACTAAGAACACATCAGTTTTTCCCCGCTCATAACCCTGCAAGGTGGAGACGGTGAAAGAGGTAGATGAAAGGGTGAGTAAAGCTATCGGTTGGAGGATCAGTTGTGCATGAGATTTGCATCACACTTGAAGGAAATTACCAATGACAATTGCGAAGTTGAAGCCGGTGAGATTCGAACTTGGGATCTCTATTTAGACCAGCCTTGATTGTCCCTTGCGCAATAGAGGCAGGCAATTAGTGGTTGTGTTTTGAACCTGTGAGTTGTTCAAAACCAAGCTAGTTTGTGTGTAACTTCATGAGATAGTACTGAGTACTTGTGAGGAGTATTGTACTGAGTTTGTTACATTTTTTCTCCATTATAATATACACAATAGCTGCGGGGTTTTCAGCTATAAGCTTTCCCCATACATCTTGTGTTAATGTGTGTGATGATTTGATGTGCGATCGCTTCTATTCTTTCCGCATGTGACAATTAATTGTAGAAGAAGGTTATGTGTTATGCATGCAATTCGAAATTGATGTATGATCAGGTTAATCTTCATTGAATAAGTGATTTATTCAGCAAATTTCTACAAGTTGTAGAAGCGATTCAGTATTTAACTTTAGTACATTGTTAGATCGGGTGAATCCAAGATATACATGCATGTTATATAATTTCTACAAGATGAAGTTATATTCATTTTCCTTTTTTTATGTATACCACCTATCAACTCTATGTTATTGATTGGGGAAAGAATTACTCTTATTCAATTTAGCAATTCACAATTGAAATGTTTATTTACCACTGTAAATCTATCTTAATTTTAGATTTACATTTATCATGTGTGAGTACCTTGAATAAAATATTTTAATTAAAAAAAAAAATTTGTGACACATCTCTATCACACTGAGCAACACTTCATTGAAATGTTTCAAACAATACCCTTTGTGACTTCATCTATATCAATGTGACAGGTCTCATTCAAATGGGTCCACGGGAATGACACATCTCTATCACACTGAACAACACTTCAAACACGACCCTTTGAATATTTGATCTAGGATCAAATTCACCCACGAGAATGACACATCTTTATCACATTTAACAACACTTCAAACACGACCCTCTGAATATTTGATCTAGGATCAAATTCCTCAAGGTTAAGAACATTTCCTTAATTTTTTTTCAATCTAAAAATATTTACCACTACTCACATGATTCAAAATCAAATGATTTACATTGGTTCATGATAAATTGCAAGTTAAGATGAATTTACAATGAGGATATATATATATATATATATATATTATAGTTACACGGGTACCGTTTCCAGATGTTAGAGAGCACGTATCCCAAGCTCCTCTACTCCCGGTAGCTTAGGAGCTTGTAGGAAATGTTCCAAAACCTTTAGGAGCTTCAATGAGTACTTTGGAGTTTTTAAGGAGCTTCACTGCAAAAAAAAATTTGACGTTTTGAATAAGTGCAAACTTAGGTTTATTGTGTTGCTTAAACTAATGGAACTGTGCGAAGGGAAGGGTATGTCGTTGGGTCTAGATCTAGATTTGGATGGAAATAAATAAATTATTTTACTTTTATTTTTAATATATATTAATTTTAATATATTATATTATTGTCGCTCCCCACTTGACGTTTCTTGTAAATTTGGGCAAAACTTCTAGCCATACAGGGTACTCGTTTTCTTGTACCGAAAGTACCCGCATACCAGAAACTCGTGCAACATATATATATATATATATATATATATATATATATATATATATATATACCTTAGTGTCAACTCCTTGTTGAGCTCACAATGATCACCCATCACACTAAAGAACCAACACTTCGTTGAAATATTTTAAACAAAACTCATCTTAATTCTAGATTTATATTTCTTTAAAATGGGTCATATTTCTTTAGAGGCAAAAATTTTCTCGAGATATAATTTTTAATTTTTATAATTTAAAATATATATATATTAATTTTTTAGCAACTTGATCCCTCTCCACTCATAATAATTTAAAACTTTAAAGATTAAGCCATGCATGTCTAAGTATAAACTAATTCAGGTTGTGAAACTGCTCATGGCTCATTACGTGAGTTACAGCCCACACACACTTCTCTAATAGCAATTTTGACATCACTGAAATGTTTTAACATAATTTTTTTTTAATATTTAATTTGAATTGTCTTGGAAGCTTTTCCTTCCAGTCTAATTTCTCTAAAATCAGGCAGGAATTCATTTAAATCACAAATTTCATGGGTAACCCTTGCACAATTGGAGTGCCCTAGGGGTTTTTCAGGTGATGAATCCATATATAAAATTAAAAAAAACCAGTTTAAATAACCCAAATCAAGATTTCACCTCAAATTTATCCACCGGATTCTAGCACCGAAATTTCCAAGAAGTCGCACTAAGGACAACTCCTATTTAATTAGATATTCAGATATTTTACTTATTGATGACATTGAGTTTTATTATTATTATTATTATTTAAACCATTAGTGAAATTTATATTAAATATTGAACAAACTATACATCTAAACTCATGTAAATTCTCGTATACAATGGTAGTAAAAAATACTTAACAATGAATAAAAGGAAAAAAAAACATGAACTAGGAATTTTCTTTGCAGTTTCTCTTTCGTATAAAATTGATATAAAATTATTATAATTAAATGTACATTGAGTATATGATTCTTTTATTTATATATATTTTTAAAGTTAATCATCAATTCTATATTGAGTATAAAAATAATTATATATCTCTTTCATAATAAGTTTTTTTTCCCAAGGAAAAATTGTAATTTTATTCATGATTGAAAAAATTACATGTTGTAGACGCTAATAGCATATGCAGTATTGAGCTCGTCCTTAAAAGCAGAATTTATACATGCTCATTATAGAGCAAAAAATTATTCTTTCCTACCTTTCTTTTTTTCCACTTTACGCCAGCCTCCATAGTTGGGTGTGGGTGTTATTATAGCCATTTGATTCTCGTATACATTAGCTAAGGGCTCTTTGTCAGAATCTGATCCTTCTGAGCCATCTAAATTCTCATATACAATGGTAGTAAAAAATACTTAACAATGAATAAAATGAAAAAAAAAAACACAAACTAGGAATTTTGTTTGCAGTTTTTCTTTCGTATAAATTGATATAAAATTATTATAATTAAATGTACATTGAATATATGATTCTTTTATTTATATTTTTTTTAAGTTATTCATCAATTTTATATTGAACATAAAAATAATTATATATATCTTTTTCATAATAAGTTTTTTTTCCCAAGGAAAAATTGTAATTTTATTCATGATTGAAAAAATTACATGTTGTAGATGCTAATAGCATATGCAGTATTGAGCTCATCCTTAAAAGCAAGATTTATACATCCTCATTATAGAGCAAAAAATTATTCTTTCCTACCTTTCTTTTTTTCCACTTTACGCCAGCCTCCATAGCTAGGTGTGGGTGTTATTATAGCCATTTGATTCTCGTATACATTAGTCGGGGGCTCTTTGTCAAAATCTGATCCTTCTAATACATGGGAGCATTTGGATCCACTTATATATTTTTCACAGGTGGAATTTGCCTATTTCATCTGTGAAACTGTAGGAATTGGAGCTAGCATGATGTTATGCTCAATCACAACCGGCTGTGGGTTGATCGTGTCATTCTTGGAATTGTCATTTGTATCATTTTCTGATGCTTCTGCTTCTTCCACTTCAACTTCCTTTGATGTTGCGAATTGCCAACCTTTGGGCTTTTGAGGGTGTCTCTTCTTCCTGTTGTTTTCCTTTTTGGCTTGTGGGCACGTGCTTTGAAGATGTCCTGCTTGTAGACATGTACGAAATCGAAATGTCGTGTTTTCATAATCAAGTATTTATGACCATTGTTGATTTTTGTATTTCAGTATAATGTGGTCAGGTAATCCTTGACTGTGGCCAGCTTCAACACATATTATGGCAAATGTGAAGATGCCTTTGTGGGTTTGATCTATATCGACCTTAAGAAATTTCCCCACAGAGTTCCCTATACCTTCTAATACTTGGGGATGCCAAAGATGGAGATGTAGATTGTGTAATTTGATCCAGATCGACATTTTGGATACCACCATAGTGTTGGGGTCGAAATTAGGGAACCAGGGTGTCATAAAGAGTCCAGCATTTCCCCAAAACTAGGGACCCTCATTTAATACATATTGTTTGTCTTGGACTGATTCTAATCCGACAATAAAAAATCTTTTTGAGCATAAGTAAATATCACAGTGAGGAG
Source organism: Pinus albicaulis (assembly GCA_034641835.2). Classification (NCBI taxonomy): domain Eukaryota; kingdom Viridiplantae; phylum Streptophyta; class Pinopsida; order Pinales; family Pinaceae; genus Pinus; species Pinus albicaulis. The sequence goes on along the minus strand of CM076575.1, from coordinate 772,141,416 downwards.
TCCAATTTGTGAAGATCCATTGACGGAGTGCCTCTGTTTTGGGCCAGAATCCATTAAATCTGCAGATGAGTGCTTTGGTGTAGAATTCGACATATAGACTATTTACTTCGTCCTTCGTAATATTTAACGTTGGGACCTGGGTTTTCTTCTCCATGATGTATGGCCCAGGGAGGGAGGGTGTAGTTTCTGGTGTACTTTGAGGCATTCCCTTTCCTTTAACAACATCTTTGAAAGATGCAGATCCTTTAGAACTGGTTCCAGAGGTTCCTCCAATAATTCTTGAGGTGAGATAGATGGATGCGTCGGTCTGTACATTATAGTCCTTTAATGTGTTGTCGTCCTGCATCAGTTTTCTTATATATATCAAGTTTTGTAGATCTGCTGGAATGCTAGTTTGCTTTTGGATTTTCTGTTTGAGGGTTTGAATCGACACTCCTTTCGAGATCTAAATTCATATGGAATTCCCACTAAAGGTTTTAAAAAATAATTGCATCGCTCCTTCATTGGAAATCTTTGAGCAAACTTGTAGATCCAAATATTTCCCTAGAGCGGGGATTTTCCGATTGTTGGAGTTTGACAGAGCTAGATCTGGGCTGTAACGATGTGGATCTGAGTGTAATGGAGCCTGTGATTTCATGCTCTTGGATGGTTCTAGCCTTAGATCCAAACAATAGGCGTAATGATAGATCAGGTCCACAGGCAATGAAAAAGTATAAGATCCTGCAAGAAATCGCGGGTTAATCCATGGATCTGAGTTTGTGGGTACCATATATGTATTACCCGTGTTATATGCTCCAAGTTCTAATTCTGAGTATGACCCGAATGTCGTCTTGTTGCATATCCATGGATTTGCAGACGGGGTTGGTGGCAATGTTGAAGATCTCTATAGAGATTCCCAGATCCAAATACTGGATAAATTATTTACCGAGGGTCGATCTGATGAGTAGATTGAAGCGTGATCTCTCCAGGTGCTAGGGTTGTTGTCAGAAAATTTTGCCAACATGAAGAATTGCATTCCCCAACTGAGATAATCTCCCGAAGGTCTTGTCCTCTATATCGACCGGTAGTGGGTGAGTCCGTCAGTTGGATCTTTGGCAGGTTTGATATCCACGCCGGAAGAGTCCTCTGCAATGTAATACCCAAAGGCCCTAATCTCCTTTCGCTCTCCACCGGCAGACTTCCTCGCGTTCTGTTCTCGAAGCCAGGAGGATTCGTGAGAGCCTTTTCCCCAATCTCACATAAGGAGCTCCTGGTGAAAGGTAACCTCACGAAGGTGGGAGGCAGTGTTGAGAAAGTTGCAAAGCGCCATCGATCCACAAACCCTCCCCAACACAGAACCTTCAAATGCATGAGGTCCTTGAACATGGAAGTATTAATCCTTAGAGATATAAAATAAGGAAATAAATCACAAATTAAATTTTTCATAATAAGTTGAAAGCATCTTTTAGACTAATAATAATATTTTTGCACATAAAATTGATATTCAAATATTTTATGGTTCACACTCAAATATTTTTTTAAACGTCATGTACCAACTCTATATTAAATATCTTGATAAAAATATACATCTTTGTGGTAACTAGAAATTAAAAATAATTATTATTAGAATAATTTTTTACTTATTTTATATTTCCGATTAACTTATTTTTATTTACAAAATATTGATATAAATTATTTTGAAATATTTGTTTTTAATATATACTTAAAAAAAATTATTAATATTTATTTAAAATTATCTAAACAACTTTATTGAGAATAAAAAAGATTACACATTTTCTATATATATATATAACTCACTTTTATGTAAATAACTTTTTTATTACACCTATACATTTTTTATTAAAAAAATATATGTTGATTTTATTTAAATGAAAATAAATTTCTCCGTCAATAAAAGTATCTATAAAATAGCCTACCCTTATTAATTGTTACCATGTGATTTATGTTATTGTGACCTTTTACTTTCAATCTAAAATTAATTATTAAAAAATATTTCTAATAATATTATACCATATTTTTGTAGCTATTTAAATTGTTTTTGGGTTACCGTGTGATTTTATGTATGGTGGCCTTTTTCTTTATATTTAGAATTAATTATTAAAAAATATCTCTATTAATATTATACCATATTTCTTTATCTATTTAAAAAAAAATATTAAATCCACCGTATATATATATACCTCTTCATTTTCAACACTTTAATGTATTTAGATAAATACCTCTTTAAATCCAACACTCTAATTTTATACCAAAACATTTCATTCATTATACAACCCTCGTAAATATGGGGAAAGCCCATTAGTTGCCAGCATTGATCCTTTAATCATGGGTAGCATTTTTTAAGTTTCAAGTATCGGGAAACCCCAGCATTGACCGTTTAATTAGGAGTTGTCTATTCAGTAAGGAATTGTTTGGATCACGGATTGTTCGGATGGTTAAAATTGGTTGGAATTTGGGTTAAAAGATTAAAAAAATCTTGTAATAGCAGTATTTGAATCATGTTTTTGATAATGGAAATAGATTTAGCACTATCAAAAACCTCTAAAACACTTAAAGTATTGAAGTTTGACAATTATAACTTGTATTTACAAAAATCCCTGCCAAATTCCACTTAGACTACGACGTTTAATTATAAATAATACTTTTAAATTTCAAGAGATTTTTTAAAAGTAATTAAGATCAAGTGTTTATCATATCGACGTCTGACGACGTGTGCACGTCTTTCCAACGTTGACTTTGAAAGTGACACCAATAATGTAAATAGATACAAACAAACCTTATTGTGTGGAAGCCTCATCCCCTAATTGTGTGAAGCATGAAATGTTTAATGATCACGAGAGGTATGAAATTTTTAATGTAAATATCAAATCCAATCCGAAAACCATCGCAATCATGTCACATCTCAAGGCAAAAATCACATGAGTAGTATCTCGTTAATTAAATAATAAATAATTGTGGGTAGATGATATTGAAAAATTAATTATATAAATTAAATAGTTGGTAAATGTTGATAGAAATTTATTTATAATAATGATTAAAATATTTATTTCATAATTTATATTGTTAAATTTTTGTAACATTCAACAATATAGTATATAAAAAAAATTTATTATACAATAAGAACATTGCAATTAGACTTTATATTAAATATTAATAATTCTAACTACTTAACTTACTAGTTTATAATACATAAGTTCATGATATTAAATATGATTAAATAATCTCGAACATGTGAATCATATCCGAGATCAGACATTTAACCATTAATGTATTTCTTTTTATCAATCTGGAAGATCTTTTTCTCCATTTTTCGATAACTTCTACAGTTGGATATTTAATTCCTGTCAAACTGGACATTACTCCGCAACAGAGTTTTCGTCCTTGTCATTTATATCAATGGCACGGTGGCACTTATGGTATTACTGCCAAGGTCGATATTAATGGTATATCGTATCACTTGATTTATTTTGGATTAAACATTTGTCAGATATCTCATCTTAGATCTTTGGTTTGCAATCCGACGACAAGGAGGGATTAGGGTTTGGCTAATGACTTAGTCACCATAAATGATTTTCCTTGGCATTCGCTCTGCCTTCTCTGAAAGACTCTGGTTTGCACCTCCGTCTGCAACCTTCGACTTTTTGTAGGCGTTATCCTCAGGCTTATGAGCACTCATTCTCGTAAATTCCATGGAGATAGCGCTTAATCCTAAAGTCTCTTCTGCTGGTTCAACACTTCAATCTAGCCTTTCCGCTAAAGGTAATGAATGAATACTATTTCCTGGGTAATTTTATTTTCAATTGGTTATAAAGGACCGCCCGTTTTGCCCTTCTTTTTCTTTTATTTACATATTACTCAGCCACGGAAGTTTTACCCTTAGCTGCAATAGTTTAACCCCCTATCTTTGTTCTAGTTTGTTCAAGAATGGTTAGCGTGGTAACACAGTTTCGTGCAAACCCAGTTGTGGAAATTCTTTCTCACGTCTCAATCCACATCTCGAGAAGAATTTACAGGGTGAGTCTTTTACTGTTGCTGCATGGAATAGAACGCGAGTTGGTTTTATTTCTGGTTAATAATAATGGTTTACTCGTGCCTTCTTTTTATTTGTTGACAGGTAAGGATCTGTCAATACGTTTTCTTTGGGATGGAACAGGTTCTGGGTTCACGAATACCACTGAGAGAATTTTCTCATCCACATTAACAGGTACCAAGGTTACGAGTTACTTAATGGGGTTTCCCAACCTTCTTTAGGGTTTAGCTCTCCACAAGTTTGCCGTTGAGCCCAAGAATGTAGAATGCTATTAAGTTTTTCAGTTGTGCTACAGCTTGCAAGTTCTCATTGAACTAATTTTATTTAGTTACATGTATTCTCTTTTCTTAAAGAAACTTCGTGGTAACACCCGCAGTTCAAATTCTGGCTTTTATAAATAAATTGAAGTTTTCGGTTGAAAGCCCTTGTTTATGTAAACAAGACTGGTCTTCCTTTCATATGGCATTCATAGATATATAGGTTATGCAAATCTTTGATCAGCAAAACTTAAACTCGATGTTTGTTTATGGCTGTTGTTAATGGTATTCTACATTTCTGAAAAAATTACATTTATGTATATTTGGGCTCATGCAAGTTCTGTAGCCACCTTTCCCTATATGGAACATTTTCCCTCTTCGAATAGAATCATAAGTTCATTAGTTTTTCCGCCTTCTTAATATGTTAGAATATCTGTCTTCCAGTTAATTCTATTACTTTCCATTTTATTAACAAGAGGATTATTGAAGTTTCTCCTATTTACCTTTACACTTAACCCATTTCTATAATGTGTAAATCTTTTGATTATTTCGTATAGATTGTTTGTTTAACCTTGTATTTTAGGGGTTTCTTGCAAGTTGTAATTTTATGTATTTTTCCTAGTGCATAAAAATTCTCTTATTCAGATTTTTGAAACATGAATTCTAGCATTATTTAATGTCTGCTCTTGAATGTGTAAATATCATCTCTGCTTTTACAATGGTTTTGTAGAAAGTTGAAATCTACATGATTACTCTGCTAATAATCTTCTCTTCTGATATTTTCCATAACATAGTATAACTGGTAAAGATTACAATAACTTTTTCCTTCTTTTATAAAAAATTAGATCTCGTTTATATTCAAACTATTTCTATAGATAACATATTTGTGTGACCGGACCACAACTGTCCGTATATTATCATAGGCCATAAGGATAACCAACCCGGTACTCGGTTAAGGGAAACTGGGTTAACAGTCTTCATTCTTCCCATTAACAACAATACTAAATTATTTACATAATTGTTATTTTCTGTGGCAGAGAATTAGCAAACGACAGAATCCTATTTTCCTAGTACACTAACAGATTTTTCTGTAACATATCTCAAGTGAAACCAAAGAATTAATCGAAACACATTTCTGTAACATAACTCAGATTTAACCATAGAATTTTAATTAAAATACTTATCTGTATTTTTATCTGACTGATAATCTTGCCTCCCTTCCACGAGTGAGGCTATTACGTCCTCCAACTCTCCCTCGTGCTCCAAGTTTGAGCTTTCTTTGTTAACAGAACTCTGGAAGAGACCTCGGGACAATCCGGTCCAGTCTCCAATTCCAGTTGTCACAGAAATCTGGATTATTCCACTGGTTAATCCCAGTCCTAGGAATTTTCCCCTTTCCTCAGTTACCGAAAAGAACCCCCAAACCTCACTGGGATCACACCTTTATCCTCAGAGGTTGGGCAACTGTTTGAGCTGAATTCTATTCAACCAACTCTCAGAACTTGAATTTACTTTTACCATCAGTCTTTACCTTATGGAACTCATTCCATAATTAATCTTTTTCATTTAATCACAAATTAAATTTCTGTTCATAATATTTTTTTTTCAACATAATAACAGTAAATGTTTTAAGTACCCTTAACAATAGCTCGACAATTAGTTAATGATTAAGCCAATGGTTACAACTTCCCCCCTGGAAGTGAACATCGTCCCTAGTGTTCTCATTCTGCTCCAGCAAAAAGTTCAGGATATGCTTCCTGAACAAAACTTTTGTCCTCCCAGGTAGCCTCTTCTGGGCCAAAGTGCTTCCATTGCACTTTAACCTAGGCGATGGCTCGTCTCCGGAGCATGATTTCCCGCCGATCGATTATACTGTGAGGCTCGAACAGAAATTCTTCGTTTGGTTCGACTTGCAAACAATGAGCTTGAATTAGTTTTACTCATAAATCTTAGCATCTTTAATCAATCTGGTCCTCATATTCTACCTGAATATTTTGCCAGTGTATTATGTGCCTTGAATCTTGAATGTATCTTTTCAATAACGATACATGGAAGACATTGTGCACACATATATGACTGGGAAGAGCCAATCAGTACATCACAGGTCCTACTCTTTCCAATATTTGGAAAGGGCCACAAAACCTGGGAGCTAGCTTGGCACAAGATGCCCATCTCAAAGTACTTTTCTTTGGCTTGATTCTTACGTACACATGGTCCCCCACTTCAAATTAACAATAAGTCCTTTTCCGATCTGCATACACTTTTTGCCTATCTTGAGCTTCTTTTAAGTTTTGTCGGATCTTCTTTACTTCTGCCTCCATCTCAGCTAGCATGTCTGGCCCAAGCATCAACTTGGTTTCCGGACTACTCCAGTTAATAGGAGTACTACACTGCCGCCCGTATAAGGCTTCAAACGGACTCATCTTAATTGACTCTTGATAACCATTATTGTATGCAAACTCCACTAGGTGAAAATATTCTTCCCACCTAGTCGGCTGTTGCATTACATACATACGTAACATGTCCTCCAAAACTTGATTTACTCACTCTGTCTGTCTGTTAGTCTATGGATGGTAAGCAATACTAAAGTTAATTTGAGTCCCCAAACCGGTGAACAACGTTTTCCAGAAAGCTGATGTAAATTTTACATCCCTGTCAGAAATGACAGTCTTTGGAATGCCATGCAATCTAAAGATCTCTTGCATGAAAATATCTGCTATTTGCATCGTCTTATAAGTGGAATAAACTGGTATAAAATGTTCTGATTTGATTAATCTATCCACCACCACCATTATAGAGTCATTATGCTCTCAGTAGTCCCGTAATGAAATCTAACGATATCACTTCCCATTTCCATTCGGGTACCGGTATAGGCTGCATCATCCCAACTGGATGTCGATGCTCCACTTTCACTTGCTAGCACTCTAAAAATTTGCTTAGATATTCTGCTATATCTTTCCTCATACCAGGCCAACAGTATTTCTTCCTTATTGTTGTTAACATCTTCTGATATCTAGGATGTCCCGAGTAATTTCTTCGATGATATTCATTCAAAATCAGCGTCTTCAACTCCATTCTATTTGAAATGAAAATTCGTTTTTTAAAAATCAGAAACCCATCCTTATTGATTTCATAATCTGCAGATTTTCCTTGGTCTTTGAACTCTTTTGCTTGCTGCCACATAAACTGATAATTAGGATCTTTTTCCGCTTTAGCTTTAATTTGCTCTAGGAATCTGCACCCAACCTCATTATAATACAATTCATAGACACCATGCAATTTTCTGCTTAATGCATCAGCTACTCTATTCTCTTTACCTTTTACACGCTGCATATCAATATCAAATTCACTCAGGAAGGCATTCCACCTTGCCTGGCGAGAATTAAGATCAACTTGCTTAAAATAGCTGGTTAAGCTGCTGTGATCCATTTTGAGCAGAAATATTTTCCCAAGTAAGTAATGCCTCCATACCCGGAGTGCATGCACTACTGCGGTCAACTCCAAATCATAAGCTAAGTATCACTGCTCATGTTCTTTTAACTTTCGTGACTCGTAGGCCACCACTTTACCTTCTTGTGACAGAATTGTCCCAACACCTTCTTTGCATGTGTCTGTGCAGACTTTGAATTATTTTTTAGGATTAGCTACCCTTAAAACCGAAGCTGAAGTCAACAACTTCTTCAACTTTTCAAAACTGTCCTGACATTCCTTTGTCCATTTAAATATTTTTCCTTTCCTTTGCAGAGAAGTAATTGGAAAGAAATTTTTGAAAAACCTTCAATAAACCGCCGACAATAACCAACCAATCCCATAAAGGACCAGATGTCTGCCACGCTTTGAGGTACTTTCCATTCCATAATCGTCCTGATTTTCTCAGGGTCAACTAAAATACCTTCAGCAGAAATCACATGACCTAGGTACTAGATTTCTTCCTTGAAGAAGTCGCACTTGCTGAACTTGGCGTACAACTGATGCTTCCTTAGCAGTTCCAACACCTTTTGTAGGTGTTCCTTGTGTTATTCCGTATTTTTAGAATAAACTAGAATATCATCAATAAACATTAACACAAAGTTGTTCAGGTAGGGATGAAATACACTATGCATTAATCTCATAAAATTTGTTGGCGCATTAGTCAACCCGAAAGGTAGCACCACAAACTCGTAGTCTCCGTACCTAGTACAAAAAGAAGTTTTATGAATGTCTTCATCTTTTATCCAGATTTGATGATATCTTGATCTTAAATCTATTTTTGAAAACACGGTTGCTCCTTTCACTTGATCAAACAAGTCATCGATTCACGGTAAAGGATATCTATTTTTCACTGTCAATTTATTAAGTTGACGGCAATCCATGCACATTCACATGGTTCCATCTTTCTTTCTCACAAAGAGCACAGGTGCTCCCCAAGGAGATACACTAGGTCAAATATACCCTTTATCTAATAATTCCTGTAGCTGCATTTTTAACTCAGTTAATTCAGGTACACTCATTCGATAGGGTGCCCTCGAAATTTGTGCCGCTCCTGGTACTAATTCAATGGTAAAATCTATGTCCCTTCTTGGCAGTAAGACTGGTATTTCCTCTGGAAATACATCCGTAAATTCTGTACTATTGGTATACCTTCCATCGTAGGAGCCTTCTCTTAAGAATTGGTAAAGCCCACCTGTATATCGTACAACTAGCATCCTTTCCTCATGCACTTACCCATTTGGGATGTTGTGATTAGACATAGCTGTAGAGGTTTCTTTATTCCCTGAATTTCCTAGAAGGTGCCATCCCGCATTCTGTAGTAAATAATATTTTCTTTGCAGTATACCAACATCTAGTGCTTCTCTAACCAGTCCATGCCAAGTAGCACGTCATAAGAACCAAAAGGTAGTATGTTCAAATCCACAGTTAGTTGTTGTTCACTAATTTTTAATGCACAATTTGGTATTTTGGCAGTAACCTTCCTCTTAGCCCCGGTGGCTAACTGTAATAACCATGGGTTTCTAAATTTCTGACTTTGTAACTTACAAGTTTCTACTATTTTGGGACTTACATAGCTTAAGCTTGCACCTGGGTCTACCAAAATAGAAACAGGTTGAGATAGCAATTTACCTTCTAGTTCAATCATTATTAGCTGGTAGTTCGCTTGCCGGTCTTCCAATGCTGCATTAATTCTGGGTATGTTTCTGGCAACATCACCCAATGTTGAGGCCTCCTGCAAATTGGTAACTGCCTCAATTCTCCCTCGATGTGGGAAGTTTCTGTAATATTGGGCCTCACCACACCCCCAACATTGTAAAGGTGGCTTCTGGTTCTGGGTTTTTTCTGGCTTACTAGAGGCTTATGTGGGCTTATCTTCTGCCGGCCACCTTGTTCTTTGATGATTCCTTCCAAACTTCTTGCTAACTGCACTTCGGGCAGCACTTTTAAAATTGTTGGTTTTGTTTCTTTTAAAACCAGCACTTCCCTTATGCTCTTTCCTTGACTGCCAGCTTTTACCAGGGTCACCCTTTGCTTTAGCTTGTTGGTAACACATTCTGGCCTTTCTAATTGCCTCATCCATAATATTAGGATTCACAAACTAAATCCGCTCTTTCATATGAGTATGTAAACTACTCAGGAACCTCTGCACTTTAGCCTTTTCATCCCTTAAATAAGGAACATAGCGTAGTAAGGAAGTAAACTTAGTGATGTATTCATCCATTGTCATTTTCCCTAGCTTCAAATCATGGAACTCTCAGGAATTTTCATCATAAAAACCTTCTGTTAGTTACTTATCCTTAAAATATTGTTGAAAAGCATCCAAAGTTACATCTTGATCATCAATAATGTGGACGTTTTTTACTTCCTCCCACCATAAGGTGGATTTCTCCCTTAGCTGATAAATAGCCAACCTGGCTTTAAGATTACTACATTGTATTCATTCACTTGAAAATATTTTTTCATGTTTATCAGCCATGCCTCAACCACTTCCTCTTCTACTCCATCAAACGTAGGAGGCTTTATTTTCCGAAATTCACCTTGCAGCTCTATCTTCTAACTTTTCACTTCTTTCTGATCTATTACATTATCTGATTAAGCTTCATTGTAGTTCTTATTTATATTACTACGCTGAGATTGACTTATTTCCATTCTATCAGTATCATGGTCTCTATTTTGATGTTCATTTCTTTCCTGAAACTCTCAGTCAGTACTTGGCTTCTCAATTCCTTGGTTCTGTTTGTCGGAGAGGCTTTTTAATATCCTCTCCTGCTCCTGCATCAATCGTGCATTGTCATCTCGCACCCTCTCCATTTCCTCTTGTAACTTCTGCACAGTGGTTAAGAGAATGTTGGTTTGGTGTTGTTGTTCTTCCAACAGCCTGCTGGTTTGCTGATGTTGTTCCACCCCCAGCTGTACCCACATTTCTGGGTTCATCTCCTGTCGGGGTTGGGGTTCCCCGGCATTCAGAGGTGACTGCTGTATCGACGCCCTCATAATTATATTCGGTTAACTCTTTCTGTGTGCATAAGTAATACAAAACTTTAAACGTTAGTTGACCCATAGGGTCCCAACGTTACAATGCCGCTCTGATACCACTTGTAACATTCATCAATATAGCACATAATTTTTTTTTACTATACAATAAGAACATTGCAATTAGACTTTATACTAAATATTAATAATTCTATCTACTTAACTTACCTATTTATAATACATAAGTTCATGTTATATTAAATATGATTAAATAATCTCGAACATGTGAACCATATCTGAGATCAGACATTTAAACATTAACGTATTTCTTGTTATCAATTTGGAAGATCTTTTTCTCCATTTTTCGATAACTTCTACAGTTGGGTATTTAATTCCTGTCAAACCTGACATTAATCCGTAACATAATTTCCGTCCTTGTCATTTATATCAATGGCACGATGGCACTTATGATATTACTGCCAAGGTCGATATTAATGGTATATCGTATCACTTGATTTATTTTGGATTAAACATTTGTCAGATATCTCACTGTAGATCTTTGGTTTGCAATCCGACAACAAGGAGGGCCTAGGGTTTGGCTAATGACTTAGTCACCATAACTGATTTTCCTTGGCATTCGCTCTGCCTTCTTTGAAAGACTCTAGTTTGCACCTCCGTTTGCAACCTTCGGCTTTCTGTAGGCATTATCCTCAGGCTTATGAGCACTCCTTCCCGTAAATTCCATGGAGATGGCGCTTAACCCTAAAGTCTCTTCTGTCGGTTCAACACTTCAATCCAGCCTTTCTGCTAAAGGTAATGAATGAATACCGTTTTCTGGATAATTTCATTTTCAATTGGTTATAAAGGACCACCCGTTTTGCCTTTATTTTTCTTTTATTTACATATTACTGAGCCATGGAAGTTTTACCCTTAGATGCAATAGTTTAACCCCTTATCTTTGTTCTAGGTTTGTTCAAGAATGGTCAGCGTGGTAACACAGTTTCTTGCAAACCCAGTTGTGGAAATTCTTGCTCTTGTCTCCATCCACAACTCGAGAAGAATTTATAAGGTGAGTCTTTTACTGCTGCTGCATGGAATAGAACGCAAGTTGGTTTTATTTTTGGTTAATAATAATGGTTTACTCATGCCTTCTTTTTATTTGTTGATAGGTAAGGATCCGTCAATACGTTTTCTTTTGGATGGAACAGGTTCTCGGTTCATGAATACCACTGAGATAATTTTCTTGTCCACATTAATTGGTACCAAGGTTCCGAGTTACTTAATGGGGTTGCCCGACCTTCTTTCGGGTTTAGCTCTCCGTAAGTTTGCCTTTGAGCCCAAGAATGTAGAGTGCTATTAATTTTTTCAGTTGTGCTATAGCTTGCAATTTCTCGTTGAACTAATTTTATTTAGTTACATGTATTCTCTTTCCTTAAAGAAACTTTGTGGTAACACCCAGAGTTTGAATTCTAGCTTTTATAATAAATTGAAGTTTTTGGTTGAAAGCCCTTGTTTATGTAAACATGACTAGTCTTCCTTTCATATGGCATTCATAGATATGTTATGCAAATCTTTGATCAGCAAAACTTAAACTCAATGTTTGTTTATGGCTGTTGTTAATGGTATTCTATATTTTTGAAAAGATTACATTTATGTATATTCGGAGTCATGTAATTTCTGTAGCCACCTTTCCCTATATGGAACATTTTCCGTCTTCGAATAGAATCATAAGTTCATTAGTTTTTCCGCCTTCTTAATATGTTAGAATTTCTGTCTTCCAGTTAATTCTGTTACTTTCCATTTTATTAAGAAGAGGATTATTGAAGTTTCTCCTATTTACCTTTACACTTAACCCATTTCCATAATGTGGAAATATTTTGATTATTTCTTATAGATTGTTTGTTTAACCTTGTATTTCAAGGGTTTATTGCAAGTTGTAATTTTATGCGTTTTTCCCAGTGCATAAAAATTCTCTTATTCAGATTTCTGAAACATGAATTCTAGCATTATTTAATGTCTGCTCCTGAATGTGTAAATACCATCTCTGCTTTTACAATGGTTTTGTAGAAAGTTGAAATATACATGATTACTCTGTTAATAATCTTCTCTTCTGATATTTTCCATAACATAGTATAACTGGAAAAGATTACAATAACTTTTTCCTTCTTGTATCAAAAATTAGATCTCGTTTATATTCAAACTATTTCTGTAGATAGCATATTTGTGTGACCGGACCACAACTGTCCGTGTATTATCATAGGCCATAAGGACAACCAACCTGGTACCTCGGTTAAGGGAAACTGGGTTAACAGTCCTCATTCTTCCCATTAACAACAATACTAAATTCTTTACATAATTGTTATTTTCTGTGGCAGGGAATTAACAAACAACATAATCCTATTTTCCTAGTACACTAACAGATTTTTTTGTAACATATGTCAAGTCAAACCACAGAATTAATCAAAATACATTTTTGTAACATAACTCAGATTTGACCACAGAATTTTAATTAAAATACTTATCTTTATTTTTATTTGACTGATAATCTTGCCTCCCTTCCACAGGTGAGGCTATTACGTCCTCCAACTCTCCCCCGTGCTCCAAGTCTGAGCTTTCTTTATTGACAGAACTTTGGAAGAGACCTCGGGACAATCCGGTCCAGTCTCCAATTTCGATAGTCACAAAAATCTGGATTATTCCACTGGTTAACCCCAGTCCTAGGAATTTTCCCCTTTCCTCAGTTACCGAACATAACCTCCAAACCTCACTGGGATCACACATTTATCCTCAGAGGTTGGGCAACTGTTTGAACTGAATTCTGTTCAGCCAAATCTCAGAACTTGAATTTACTTTTACCATCAGTCTTTACCTTATGGAACCAATTCCATAATTAATCTTTTTCATTTAATCACAAATTAAATTTATGTTCATAACTTTTTTTTTTTTTTTTGTTGTTGTAAATTTGGTAGTACCTCGCTATTTTCTATTTATAATTTGAAAGCAAGTTACAAAAAATAAACATCCAGACTGTGGCCTCAACTTTCCCGTAGGAAACCAGGTCTGTTAGCCACCTTAAAGCATTAAAAGCAAGCCAAAATTGAAACTGTTTCATTCGTCCATAAGACTCCTGAGCTAACTGCCCTATTACACAATTATCTACAAGTTGGGGAATTAAAAGATGTCCATACAAAAAACCAAAATGCATCTAAAAACCATAAGCAATTGGAATTCAAACTAGCCATCAGAGGAATAAACAGGAGCAGGATCCTTGACAGTGGAACCAGGCATATCCACTTGCTGCAGCTGTTGAAGTTGTTGTTCCATGCGGCCCACACGATCATCCATTCGGCTGATACGATTCGTAGCCTGATACTGATTAATTTTGATGTGATTCAGCTGGTTCTGAATGTCTTGAAGCATATCCACAATTTTTGGATCAATCTTTGCTGAAGAAGGAGGAAAACTCTGCATTGCCTTCGCCGAGAGACACTTGACTATCCAATAGGTATGGACAGTTTGCTGGAACAGAGTTAGACGACCCCTAGTATTACCAGGGTCGGTAATAAAATCCATTATTTCTGCTTCCACTTCATTATATTCTGGTTCAATATTAATTTCCCGTTCCCAGCCTCGAATATCTTGCCAAACAGTGGGGGAGTTACCAAGAACATAGTTGACAGTGAGGGTTTATAAAACCTCCTGGCGGGACTTGCGACCACATTTTTTAGAGCTAGTCTCAGGCTGGGCCTGCTGTTTGCCTTTAGCAGAGAGATGAGAAGATTGACGCTTCCCCATGATGGAGAGAGGCCTATGTATGAACAAATACAAATAGGAATGAACAATTAAAACATTGGTAGCTGTTTGAATGTAACTGGTGGACTGGCAGAGAATGCCGAGACGAACATAAACCGGGTGACTCGCGTGAGGACGCGGCTTTAAAATGCAGTAAACCCAATCCCACAGAGAAGAAACAGGGTAAACAGAGTAGAAACAACCCAGAAAGAACAAGGCAGCAAAACCCACCGTCCTAGCAACATAAGGAACTAGCAAAGGAACCAATAAAATATCAATAACCCAGCAAGTCGAATACTCAATATTTAGAAAATGCGTACTAAGATGCCTTCCACCCCAAGTACCTGCATGTAGAAAAACTACCATAAAACCGACCCAATGACGTCACCGAGAAACAGAGTTATAAAAAACCCAGTCATGAGACCAAACCAGAGGAGCGGAATTAACACTGAAAAGACCATTCTTAAACCATCCACAGCTACGAGACAAAGGAATGGGAATTCCCCAAAGTCCTTCCGACATCTGAACCTAGAATGGATACCAAATAAACCTTGGATAATTGACTTCCCCACCAACCGAACAGAAAGGAAGGCAGACTCTGACCGGAATTACATAAAAAGTCGATAAGCATCCTGAAAAATGACATGGGTCATGAAAGCAGGGTTCTACAAGATTCAACAGAGGAACAACAAAATTGGTACCCATCAGCGGAAGCGAAAAAACTATAGCGTGCAGCGAGCAATACGAAACCTTTGCGACATCAACAATGAGTGATAGTAGAAGGACAAATACATACCCCCACAGAGCTAGCTGTCTGATGAAATGAATGGCGGCCAACTTCCTCCTGTTCTTCCTCCGAGTGTTCTCAAGCAAAGAACATTGCATGGAAAAGTGAAGATAGAGAGACAAGCTACTTACCATATTGAAAACATTCCATCGCCAGTCTGATAGCACAGGCTGTTGACTCTGCCAAGTCATTAAATTCCGATTGCTCGCACACTTCCTTAAGCATGGATCAAACTGTGCCATTATCAATCTTAATTGCGTGAAGGACGGTAGGCAGCCAACTATCATGGCTTATCATAACGCGAGTGACATATGTACACCCCGATTGGGGGTTATGTTCATAATATTTTGTTTTCAACATAATAACAATAAATGTTTTTAGTACCCTTAACAATAGCTTGACAATTAGTTAATGATTAAGCCAGTGGTTACAACTTTAAAATGTCATTTAATTAATTAAATTATATATATATATATATATATATATATATATATATAATATAAGATTTTTAACCATGGAGATTTATCTCTATTTTATTATGGAAATTTTTAATTTGTAGATAAGTTTTGTTACAATGCCATGATTTATTAATACTATATATTCAAGAAACCATGACATTTGTTTATACAATATTTATTTAATTAATCAATTTAATTTTAAAAGCAAAATATATAACTACTTTTGAGATAAATATCAACTTTTAATTTGTTTGTACTATTAAGAATATTCTAAATTATTGTATGGAAATTAAATCTTTACCATTCATCTAATAATCATTGATAATTGTCTATGGATTTTAGATAGACCGTGATCAAGTGCTTTGTTAAGACACTGTTTAATGTGAAATTAACAATTCAAATATTAGACATGATGAAAATATAATCTTACCAAACCTTAAAAAAAATAAACCTTATTTTAAAATAAACATCATATCAAAACAACTAAAAATAAATAATAAAATAATACATAAAATAAATTAGGAATCTTTACCTTGGCATAGGCTTCTACATATACCCCATCAAAGAAGGGAGTACTTATTATTGCTTATTGTACTGATTTCTTTTGGTATATAGAACGATGGAACAATAACTACAAATTAGTAGGTGGAACATTTGTGAAATCTGTGTTTTAAGAATCTAATCGAGGTTAAATATGAGATATAATTTCTGTAGTGGGTGGAACATTTGTGAAATCTGTGTTTTAAGAATCTAAAGGAGGTTAAACATGAGAAATAATTTTTGTTATAGATTGTATTATTCGATAGCTTAAGATTTTATTTATTACTTATATCAGATGTAGATGAACTAAAGAAGTAGTTGTATTGATTTTTGGAAAAAGGAGTTATTAAACTTGATATTTCATTGTGTTTATTACTTAAAAAAAAATACATCATTATTACATATTATGTTTCTCATTTTATATAATTTTGTATTTTTTTTGGTATACATTTAGGTTGTTTTCTTTCGGTAAGCACCCATTATACTCAAGTATTTTTCTTGGGGTTTTAAAATATAAGAAGTGGTATTTGATCTTTCAAGAAGCATCATTAATAAAAAATAATATATCTTTTAACATAATGATAATGTAGGTTTAGATAGTGAAATGGCAGTGGAAACTTAAAGACATATTGAAGGTTACCGTGGTTTTATTGGGGGAACAATACCATACCACATGGGTTGATATTGGGGGATATATACTGAGGAAAAATGACAATATATTGAGCATCTAATAGGGGGTAAAGGGATTTTATATGTTGTGTATAAAAAATGGAGCTCAAAGTTAATGAAAAAATATAAAGAAGTATAAAAAATGTGAATGAAAAAATGGATACCTACAATATCTAGGTTTTTTAAATTGGAAAAGTGTATTGAGTTCATATTGGTAAGGGGTTAAATAAAGTGTTTTTTAGAGGTATTTTCCAATTTGTAGTCAAATTAAGGGTATTGTTTAGTATGCCATGAACACACGTGCTATGTCAGAGGTTCATTGAGTGAAGCCCCCATGATGAAGACATTTGTAAAGTAAAAGTGGTTGTGCAGATGGATGGTCACATGAAAAACATTCATGACATAGAAGTGATGAACTAGTAATGAGAAGGATAGTGTGGTGGAAGTTGAGTACTGAAGTGAAGATGTACCAGATAAGGATCTCATGAGTGGGTCATGATGTGTGAATAACTAGGAGAAACCACAATAGCATTGTGTAAATGATCTCTATGGGGATTTTGAAGATTTATCCTACTATGGGGATGGGGAATCAATGGGATAGTCTCAACTAGTTTACATGGTGGAGTTTGTGGGGAGAATCCACAAATGCCTCACCTACACTAGAAAATGTGGTAACACCAAAAAAAAATCTACTGGTCTATCAAGAAGTGTGTGGGAAGAATTTGGAAAACTTTTGGTGACACTACATGATTAGTTTCCAATTAAAAAGAGGATTGATGGGGATGTTGCAAGGTAGGTATGGTATGAATCCATGGAGTTCAAGTTTTACTATGAAGGAGGGAAGTTTAAATATTCAAATAGGGAATGGAAATAATGTGGTACATAAATAGGTGTTAGTATTGATGTGATTAAATAAAAAGAAACTACATGGTAGTGGAATTCAAAACCAAAAGGGAACAAAAAACACATGAAGTTAGGAGGCAGGTATGTGCAATGAATTAGGTTAAGGGATGGATGAGTAAAAGACTGAAATGTAAAGGTTGTAATCATAAAGATACATGATAGAGATTTAGATCACTAGGAGTAGTAAACATGTTCAAAATTAGACAAGGTTAAGGGGTAGTTGTAGACCCTGAAGAATCAAGTGAGGACTCAAAAGCCCTTAGAAATGATAAGAAGATAATGCACACAATCCACTTTGAAGGTGGAACCTCGTTTTACAATGAATATGATATAGGACATGATATGATTACCCTAATATTTGGTCTCCTTCATATATATATATATAAGAGAGAAAGGGTACAATTATTATGAAAGGATATAATGAAAATTTATGGCTTACATAAAAAAATTTAGGTCTCCTATCTCTCTTCATTCATCCTCTTCCCTCTCCTTCAGTGCAAGCAATCAAATAGGATTAGAAATCACCATATACATTGAAATCAATGCATCTAGTGCAATAAATCTTATTCCCCATCTTCCCCCTCCATATATATATATATATATATATATATATATATATATATATATATATATATATATATATATATATATATATATATATATATATATATCTCCCTCCATCTCTCCTTCCCTATCCCTCTATCTCACCCCCCTAAACACACATTCTATATCTCTCCATATCTATCTATCTCTCCCTCCCTCGCTCTATCGTTCTCTTCTTCCCTCTCTTCACCTTCCATATATATCTCTATCTCTCTTTGTCTCTCCTTCGTCTCTCTATATTACCCCTAAAATAAAAACACACTCTTTCTCCATATATATTTATCTCTCCCTCTCTCTCTCTCTTCCCCTTCTCTCCCTCTCCCCCCCCCCCTTCTATCTCTCTTCCCTCTTTATCTCCTACTCTCCCTCTCTCTCCATCTCCATTATTACTCCCAATATCTCTACCTTTATCTCTCTATGTATATATTATTACCTCCCTCTCTATCCCCCTCCAATTCCATCTCTCTCCCTCCCTCCCTCTCATGGTCACATCTCTCTCTCTTCCTTCCTCTCTCTCCCTTTCTCTCCCACCTCCCTCTCTCTCTATCTCTCCAACTCGGTCACTATGTCTCCCCCTCCCTCCTCTCCCTCCTTTATCTCCATCTCTCTTTCTTTGTCTCTCTATATCACCCTAGAAATACACACTCTATATCCATCTATCCCTTGTCACTCTCTCTCTCCGTCTCTCTATGTCTTTCTTCTTCCCTCCCTCTCTCCCCTTCCAACTCCATCTCTCTTTCCCTCCCTCTCTCCTCCTCTCTCTCCCTCCTTCTATCTCGTCCCTCCTCTCTCTCCATTTCTCTCCTACCTCTCTCTCTATATCCTTTTCTATCCCTTTCTCTCACTCCCTCTTGT
Source organism: Pinus albicaulis (assembly GCA_034641835.2). Taxonomy (NCBI): domain Eukaryota; kingdom Viridiplantae; phylum Streptophyta; class Pinopsida; order Pinales; family Pinaceae; genus Pinus; species Pinus albicaulis. Next base: position 772,122,078 of record CM076575.1, on the reverse strand, counting down.
TGAAAATCAACAAGAAAATGTGTGTCTAATTCATTTTCCCTTAAATAAATTGGACAGTAAATTGTAATCTTATCTCATAACAACTTGTATTAGTTAACTAAGTCAGAAAGATTGAGTTAGCTCACTAATTTCAAGTTGAGGGTCAAAGGTGAGGCGTGTAGAGTGATTCTATTATTTTGGAGGTTCAGTTGTAGTTAATGCACTAGTGTGGTGTGAGTGTAATCAGTTAACTCAAACTAATTAAGTTAAAAGCAGTTTAACTAGTTTTAACTGAGTGATGAGCTAGTGAGAGGTCTAGTGAATTAAATTAGATTTATTCACAAGTAGTGATCAATCATATAACTGATGATTCACTATTAATAGATGCATGCATGTCAATTATGATGAAGACCCATTTGAGACAAAGGTTAAATGGAAGATAACTATCAGTTGTATTATTAACAAATTGCTAGGGTGCAGCCATAAAGCCATAGGATACCCATGATGGATTGCGAAATCCAGGAAGGTTGGAATTCCTATTTAATAGGGTTTATTTTCCTAAGAATTGTGTGAGAAAGGCAGGCTGGAGGAAGGCAAGGAATTGGCTATGTGTTTGTCCAATTTTTCCTAGATCAGTGTGAGATGATTGGTAGTGTGCAATAGATTCTTGTGAGCAAGAATGCATTGTATTGTTTCATGATTCCTTGGCTTATTATACAATAGAGATAGAGGGGGTTTGAGCAGTTTCTTTCCCCGAAAAAATCTTGTGTTGTGCGATTGATTTACTTCTTCTCTTACTTGCATGTGATTGAACGATCATGTTTTATATTCTGCAAATATAGTAGAAGGATTAAGTATCTTGTTTTAGTACATTACAAGATCGGATTGAATCCATTGGTATAATTTCTACATGGAATCTGAGCGATAGGAATCACAATAGTGGAGAAGAAATTGTGTTTGTTTTGAATAGTATTCAAATTTGCAGATACATTCTTTGGAGTTAGTAGCTGACCATGATGTCTTTCACTGGCTTTAGACTCTAACATGCACTCGAGAGAAATTATAACTATATTGCATGAAAGGATAGGATGGAGGCAGTATTGGAGGATAACAGGCTGAAGGAGTTCATTGACATTGATATTCCTGAACCTAATCAAGCAGATGTTGCGCAACATGAAGCATGTAGGAAGAATGTTGCAAAGGCGAGGAGGATCTTATCAGAGGGAGTTCAAGATCATATTGTCTCAAGTCTCCATGGTAAGGAAAATCCATATGCTATGTGGAAGGCCTTGATAGATCTGTTTCAAAGCAACAGTGACCACAAAAAATTGGCACTCAGGGACAAGCTCAGGAAAATAAAAATTGAGAAGGGCGACACAATCCAGAAATACTGGACCAAGTTCACTCAATGTCGAGATGAGCTTGGAAGTGTTGGGATTGTTGTAGCTAATGATGACTTTGTGAGCCTATAACTTCTATGTCTTCCTAAGAGCTGGCATAGTTACCAGGACTTTGTGAATGGGAGGGAGCAGTTACCAAAGTGGGAGTGACTATGGTCAGATTTGGTACAAGAATAGTTTCGGTGGAATACCAGGGATGGATCCTCATCCAAGACCGATGATGAGGAAAATTGTGCCTTAGCTGGCAAGGCAAACAAGGGGAAAGGAAATAAGTCCTATTCCAAATACGACACCAACAAATAAGGGAAGAAGCGAGACATGTCAAAGCCGAAATGTTTCAACTTTCATGATCATGGACAATATGCCACAAATTTTCCACAAAAGAAGAAGAAAAAAAATAAGGCTCTGGAGTTGTAGCGGGTGAAGCTTTGGCCTCACAATTTGACTTGGACTTCTCTCTCATCGCATGCATGGTGTCAACTGTGATGGGATCTATGTGGTACATGGATATTGGAGAATATTTCCACATGACCGGCAACAAAGAACTCTTAGTAGCTTGGAGGAGAAGGATATTCAAAAGCACATCGAGATGGGTGATGACGGAATGTAGAGTGCTACCGGGATTGGTATAGTTACTTTCTAGAGAGAGTTAGGTAAAAATTTCATATTAAAATATGTCATGCATGTACCAGGTTTGAAAAATAATTTAGTTTCAGTTGCTATGTTGGAGGATATTGGATATGATGTGGTTTTCAGTGAAGGCAAGGCATTCCTTTGTCACAAAGCCACAGGACAGGTAAAGAAGATTGGGATTCGGGTGACGAACCTCTACAAACTTGATGTAGATGGTTGCGCAACATTGAGCAGTAAAGAAAATGAGTTGGTTAGCCAAGATACCGATGAGTTATGGCACAGGAGGTTGGGTCATCTACACCACAGTGCTTTGAGGATCATGCAACAGATTTCTACAGGGCTTCTAAAGGGTACACTTGTGCAAAGAGACACATGCAAGGGATGTACTATGGGGAAGTATACAAAGGCCACCTTTCATGAGAAGGAGAACCGATCAACTACAATCCTTGAGAGAGTTCACTCAGACGTGTGTGGACCATTCTCAACAGCTTCCACAACATAGCACATGTATTATGTGATTTTTTTTGATGATTTTTGTAGAAAGTGGTTGATTTTCTTCATGCAGAAGAAAGATCAGACATTTTCCAAGTTTTGTGAGTTCAAAGAATTGGTAGAGAAAGATAAAGGGAAGAAGGTGAAGGCTATAAGGAGCGAAAATGGTGGTGAGTATATCTCTAATGAATTCAAGAACTTTTGTGCCAAAGAAGGAATTCAGAGAGAATTGATTGCGCCTCATAACCCATAAAAGAATGTGGTTTCAGAAAGAAAGAACATAACAATTGTGGGAGAAACATGAGCTATGTTACATGATCAGGGCCTACCGTTGCCTCTCTGGAAGAGGCATGCAACACAACGGTATTTGTGCAGAACTGTAGTCCTCATTGGATACTTGGCATGAGTACACCAGAGGAACATTTTTCAGGTTAGAAACCAGATGTTTCATATTTTAAAATTTTTGACTCATTTGTCTATTTCCATGTGACCAAAGATGACAGTAAGAAGCTAAAACCAACAACATAGGTTTGGATATTTGTGGGGTAGACTGATACTCCCCACAACTATCGGGTGTATTTGCCTGCAAACAGGGTGACATTTGTCAGGAGAGATGTTAAATTTGATGAGGAGAAAGCCATTCGATTGTCCCTTGAGAGGGAGCTTGACTTGCATGCAACAGAGGAACTCTTAGTTCCAAAGGATGAACCTCATGATGTGGAGCAGCCACAAGCAGAGGAACAGAGAGTGGCATAAACCACTCACGCAGAGCCATCCACCAGAAATGGTAGGAAGCACACCATAGAGGCTGACATATTGATGCTAGATGTGACAGAGAATGTAGATGCACATACATCACATCGTACGCAGAGAAGGTCCCCAGAGTAGAATACTGGATACATGGCTCTTATGAGCGAATGTATTGTGACAGAACCATCCTCTTTTGAGTAAGCAATGCACCAGCCGGTATGGGTTGATGCCATGGTTGAGGAGTATGACTCTATTATAAAAAACAGTGCATCGAAAGTGGTCCTAAGATCAGTGGGGAAGTCAGTGGTTGGATCCAAGTGGATCTATAAGGTGAAGCAAGCAAAATATGGGAGTGTGGGTAAATACAAGGCTAGATTTGTGGCTAGGGGATTCTCACAGGTGGAGGGGATTAACTATGCTGAGAATTTTGCACCGGTTGTAGGTACTCATTGATTAGATCCATCCTTGCACTCTTAGCGCAGATGGGGTGGCAGATACATCAGATGGATGTAAAGATAACCTTCATCAATGGAGTTATTGAGGAAGAAGTGTACATTGAGCAGCCAGAAGGTTTTGAGACCTTTGACAGGGAGTCTCATGTGTGCAGACTCAAGGGATCACTGTATGGGCTGAAGCAAGGACCTCATGCTTGGTACAGCAGGATCAAAAACTATTTAACCAAGTTGGGCTTCACAAAGAGTGAAGCGGATGCGAACCTATATCATATTGTGGTTTACGGTAATATTTTTATTATTATACTTTATGTTGATGATTTAATACTGAAAGGTGATGAGCAACTCATAACTTCTTGCAAAGAGGACCATGCAAGAGAGTTTGAGATGAAGGAAATGGGGCTCTTGCACTATTTCCTTGGCTTGGAAATATGGGAAAGAGATGGGGAGATATTTGTATCCCAAGGAAAGTATGCCAAGGAGATTTTGAGGAAGTTCCACATGGAGGGCAACAAACCCATGGAGACTCCTCTAGTAGGAAACTGGAGGAAGGAGGATGCTATTTCAGGTGAGGTAGTGGATGCTATTGTTTACAGGAAGCTTGTGGGTTCACTTATTTATTTGGCGAACACATGACCAAACATATGCTACGTAGTTAACCAACTTAGTCAAGCTAAGGTTAAGCCTACCAAGCTGTTTTGGAAGTCGGAGAAGCATGTTTTGAGATATCTCAAGGCACTATAGAGTATGGATTATGGTACAGACAGACACAGGGAATGAAGCTTCAACGCTTCACGAATGCAGATTGGGAAGGCAATATATAAGGCAGGAAGAGCACATCAAGGGGCATATTCAGCATAGGATCAACAACAATTTCTTGGTACAATGAGAAACAGAGATCAGTTGCACTCAGTTTAGTCGAGGCAGAGTACATGGCAGCTAGTCAGGCTACATGGATGAGGAAGATACTTGTTGGTTTTTTTGGTCATCAGATGGATCTGAAGGTGATACACTGTGATAAATAGAGTTGCATTAAACTCTTGTTTAATTCAATATTCCGTGATAGGTCCAAGCATATTGATATCTGGTACCACCATCTCAGAGATTGTGTTTAGAGGCGCATTATGTTGTTGCAGTACATTCCCACGGAGGATCAGGATGCGGGCACCTTGACAAAGGCGTTGACAAAGAGAAAATTCAAATACCAGACAAGTAGGATCGAGGTAGTTGAGAGGGACTGTTGAAAATCAACAAGAAAATGTGTGTCTAATTTATTTTTCCCTTAAATAATTTGGACAATAAATTGTAATCTTATCTCATCACAACTTGCATTGGTTAACTAAGTTAGAAAGACTGAGTTAGCTCAATAATTTTTATTTGGGGGTCAAAGGTGAGGCATGTAGAGCGATTCTATTATTTTCGGGGTCCAGTTGCAGTTAATGCACTACTGTGGTGTGAGTGTAATCAGTTAACTCAAATTAATTGAGTTAAAATCAATTTAACTAGTTCTAACTGAGTGATGAGCTAGTGAGAGGTCTAGTGAATTAAACTAGATTTATTCGCAAGTAGTGATCAATCAGATAATTGATGATTCACTATTAATAGCTGCATGCATGTCAATTATGATGAAGACCTAGTTGAGACAAAGGTTAAAGGGAAGATAACTATCAGTTGTATTATTAGAAAATTGTCCGGGTGCAGTTATAAAGCATTAGGATGCCCATGATGGATTGCACAATCAAGAAAGGTTGGAATTCCTATTTAATAAGGATTTATTTGCCTAGGAATTGCGTGAGCAAGGCAGGCTGGAGGAAGGAAAGGAATTGACTACGTGTTTGTCCAATTTTTCCTAGATCAGTGTGAGACAATTGGTAGAGTGCAACATATTCTTGTGAGCAAGAATGCATTGTATTGTTTCATGATTCCTTGGCTTATTTGTTGTAGATTGGAGCCAATAACAAGGAAGCACGAAATACATGGTTGCAATATGCAACTCTGTATTTTTTTGGTCCATTGGATTGTCCTTCAACATAAGAAAAAAATATCCTATATGGAAATTTTGGGTCCCACCCAAGGAGATTTACCTAAAAGACAGAATATTCCACTCAAATTCTTAATTTCAAAGCTCTGGTTATGCTTACATGATATACCTTTTTAGTAGAACTCACATGATTTATCTTTTTTTATTAGAAAAAATAAAAAATAAATAAAATATTTATATTGATAAAGGGTAGTACATATATATTAAAGGGTAGTAAATACATATTGGATTTTTCTTTCCTTCAGTTCATACATAATTCAAAGTATTCACAAAAACTAAGCCCATAAACATATTTCAAAAATTATTACATCCTGTAGCTTGTCAAACTTTGCTACCCACAATGTTTTGTGCTGCTATATGTAAATGATAACAAAAAACTGTATCTAAAATTAATACTATTCTAATAATGTTTCATCAAATTATTTTTAGCCTCTTCTTGTTTTCCTTTGCTTTGTTGCATGTCTTTTCCTTCCTTTCTTTCACGAGTAATTAATTGTACCTGCATTGATCATTACCCCATGGTCAAAATATGAGAAATAAAACTTAATTGTCCCACTAGTGGTGTCTCTCTTTGAAAGCATATCAGTTCTCTGTTCTCTGTATAAATGATCAAAATTTACACTCTGAAAGTGTCTTACCAGAGTTTTGACGTGAGCCATCCATTTTTTAATATAGAAGGGTTGAAAACATTACTTCCCTTGACCCAAGCAATGATCCCTTTGGCATCACCAAAAATATGTATGTGGTCAATGATGATTCATTTAGTCACAATCAACACCCTCCACAAGGCAATGATTTATGCTCTATGTTTGTCCCCATTCTAGCTTCCCACTAGAAATGATGGAATTTTGTGGCCTCTACATGGATGACAACTCCACATCCACATGCTCTCCTTGAGATTGCTCATTGAAGAATCCCACTGGGAACGATTTCCATATCTACATTGCTTTGAAAGATCTATATCATTTTTTAGGCGGTGCCAATAAATATAAAAACATTGTGTCTCCTCCAAATAATCCATAAAATATATAGTGAAAGTGTCATGTATTTCTTATCTTTGATCCATGTTTTAATAAACGAAGTTAGCGTGGGCACGGTTCCCTTATCTGCTATTTTAAAATGGTCCATCACCCCTTTCCAGATTGCCTTTGCATAAGGACATTTCATGAATAGATGGTTAATCTCCTAAAAAAAAAAAAAAAAAACATTATTCTTTATATTCTTCAGAGTAAAGGGTAAAATTTTATATTAAAGGGTAGTACATACATATTGGATTTTTCTTTCCTTTAGTTCATACATAATTCATAATTCAAAGTATTCACAAAACCTAAGCCCATAAACATATTTCAAAAATTATTACATCTTATAGCTGCGTCAAACTGAGGAACCTGATGTCTTGTCTTGCTCTATGTAAATGATAACAACAGTATACGAAATTAATACTATTCTACTAATGTTTCATCAAATTATTTTTAGCCTCTTCTTGTTTTTCCCTTTTGCTTTTGTTGCATGTCTTTTCCTTCCTTTCTTTCTTGAGTAATTAATTGTGCACCACTGTTGATCATTACCCCATGGTCAAAAGATGAGAAATAAAACTTAATTGTCCCCCCTAGTGGTGTCTCTCTTTGAAAACATATCAGTTCTCTGTTCTCTGTATAAATGATCAAAATTTACACTCTGAAAGTGTCTTACCAGAGTTTTGATGCGAACCATACAATTTTTAATATAGGAGGGTTGAAAACGTTACTTCTCTTGACCCAAACAATGGCCCCTTCAGCATCACCAAAAATATGTATGTGGTCAATGCCAATTCATTTAGCCGCAATCAACACCCCCCACAAGGCAATGATTTATGCTCTGTTGTTTGTCCCCCTTCCAACTTCCCACTAGAAATGATGGAATTTTGTGGCCTCTACATAGATGACAACTCCACACCCACATGTTCTCCTTGAGCTTGCCCCATTGAAGAACCCCACTAGGATTGATTTCCATATCTACATTGCTCTGAAATATCTATATCATTTTCTAGGCGGTGCCGACCCTATTTCATTGAAAAAGGCCACAGTCTTGATAATTTCCTTATGCATTTTTATGCCTTTCTACTCAAATATAACTACATTGCGTCTCCTCCAAATAGTCCATAAAATATATAGTGGAAGTGTCATGTATTTCTTATCTTTGATCCATGTTTTAATAAACAAAGTTAGCATGGGCACGGTTCCCTTATCTGCTATTTTAAAATGGCCCATCAACCCTCTCTAGATTGCCTTTGCATAAGGACATTTCATGAATAGATGGTTAATCTCCTCCTCCCTTTTCCTACATAAAATGCATATACTTGGTTCGATGTATCCTCTCTTTTGTAGATTCTGCCATGTCAATATTCGGTTATGAATAACAAGCCACCTAAAAAATTTAATTTTATTCGGCAGCTTCCACTTCCATATAACCTGGAAATGATGAGAAATGTTTAGGTCCCTGTCTGTAATATGAAAATTGACATAAATATCTTTAACCACCGGGAATCCTATCCTAAGGGAACCAACCCAAATCATATGATCCTCATAATTATTAAGTGAAATCCATGCATGCCTAAGGCCTGTGGTATACTCCTCTCATTCCACACCCTGTATAGTAGACAATCCCAGATCCTCTGCAAAAAACCAATATTGACCATCCATATTATGTAGTATATTACGAATGATATGATTAATATGAAAAATCTGCATGTTGTGCAAGTGATTGAGAATATGAACAAACTCGGGTGTGATTTCCGCTTGCCAACAATCGCATTTAATTATATTTGTATCCTCCAACCCTCACCCACTAACCAACTAACCTGTCCAAAAATTAAGTGCAAAGCCTAATACGTACTCCTCAATCTATATGATATATGTGCCTTCTTTCTTGCCCCACTACAAATCCAGAATGTGAAAGTGTGTCCAAACATATATTTATCTTAAATTATGCTTGACCATAATCCATCCCCCGCTATTGCCCTCCACATATTTTTTATTAAGAGTGTCTTGTTAAATTTCCTTGGATTGATGACACCCAACCTCCCGCTTCAACTGGTCTTGTAATAATAGACCAATAAACTAGATGTAACTTACGATTTCCCTTTGTTGAACATGCACCTCTCCATAAGAACCTACACATGATCATTTGTATCCTTTTGATAATTTCCTTGTGTAATAAAAAGAGATGCATCCAATAGCCAATGATATTATGTAAGACTGATTTTAGCATAATGAGTCTCCCTCCCAAAGTCATCCATTTATGTACCCAACAATCTAGTTTATTGTTGAACTTATCTATAAGCTATTCTCAATCACAAATCCCAAACTATTCTTTATTTTCTTGCAATACATTGTCCAACCCTCCTTTTTGTATAAGATTCGATTTAGCCCCATTTATGTTCTGTAGCATCTCCAAAATATTTGATAAATTATGGAAGATGGTTCATTCCTTCACAAAAGTCTGACCTCCGAATAAAAGATCATCTACAAACATAAGATGGCTAACCCAATCAAGTTTAGAGACTCTAACCCCTCTAGTGAGGTCCATCATCCCTATCAGCCCTCACTTTCCTACTTAAAGTATCGATAACCAACATGAAGAGTAACTATGACAGCACACAAACCTGTCTCAAGCCTAGGAAAGCATAAAATAATTTTGAAAGAAGACCATTAATAATCACAACAAAATTTGTAGACCTTAAACAACCCATAATTTGTCTGTAATTCTGAGAGCTCATACCTATTTTGATCAAAATCAGAAAAATGAATTCCCAATCAGTGCAATCATAAGCTTTGGATAAATCTACCTTAAAGATGCAAGATTTCTGAGAGCTAAAATTAATTGAAAATAACATCTCCTACACAATTCCAACATCTTGTATGTGCCTCTCTTCCATAAAACGTGATATACCTACATATCAAAATAATTGGTTTATTTATTTATTTATTCATATATAAGAAAACACTGAAATTCTACTTCTGGAAACTTCAGATACTAAATCTAAAAGTCTCAGATGCTAAATCTAAAAATTAAAACACATGGCCCACTATAAAACTTCACTTACAACTAGATTTCCCAGTCTGGAATTTTGGGAAAGAATTTCAAATGCTTTACAAAACAGATGCCTAATAAAAACGACTACCTCATCAAAATAATTGGTTATCTCGTCTTATTTGCTAACCTTATCTTGTCCATTCATTGATTTTTATGTAACAACCAATGGTGGGTCAGTTTTACCCCGCAATATTTTAAAGAGGTAGTTTGAAAAGTGTATACTACTTGCCACGACGTACAACCATATAAAGATAATGATGAAATAGTAGCTGTGGGGTGCATCAGTCATTTTCAGCCTAATATCATATTGAAACAATCGGCGTACATTTGATTTCCAACGATTTGAAGGCCCTCTTAAGTGTTACTAAATCTTGTACCTCTCTATCTCTTTAAAATTACATTATTGCTTTCTTCCGCAATTAAAAAACAAACGTTGAATTTTTGAAGAGTTTGGTCTAATTTTGATTGAAATTTGGTGCTGAAGTTTTGGTTTGTGAAAGGTTTATTTGGTTTAATTTTTGAAATTTGATGGTACTTTGTTGAAATCGTGAAATGGAAGTTTGGAGTATCTATAATTTAAATAAGAAAATATTTAAAAATTTACGAGGCATCAAAAATAATAAAATCCAAAAACATCGCAACATAATAAACCTCGAAAAATGAAATGATACGAAGTGAAATATAAAATCATCGAAACATAAAATAAACCTCGTAAAAAAAGATATAATACTCGACGAAGTGAAATTCTACAGTTGTGATAGATGATGTTGAACACCGGGCAAAATTCGATTTCAGATATTTAATTCTGTGATCCCTGGGCAGCCTACGACGCACTTATTTGTCCATGTAATGCGATTTCGTGGATTTTACTTCCCTTACATTCTTTTTTTAAGTTATAATTGTATTTAAAGTTAAGTAATTTGAAGATATTTTAATGGCGATAGGCGTTTCTTTTGAATCAGTGCATCTAAGATTTTAGTCTAGTGTAGTCTAAAAGCTTCGTGTTTTCACCTAGAATCCGGCAATGATTTTCAGAAAATCTGGCAAAAATTTGCCCAGAATCTTGTTTATAGTTGTTAAACTTTAATATTTTATGTGCCCTAAGGATTTTTGATAATGCTGAATTCATTTCCAGTATCAAAAATAGATTCTAAACACTCCAAACACCTAATTTTTCGAGTTTTAGTTGACCGGATTCCGGCAATTTTCTGCCGTCCAGACTATTTCACTGACTCCGTAGACAACTTCTTTTAGTCTACCTTTTCTGTTTAAAGGTGACATCTGGCCTCACATTTTATACTCACATACTTGGTGCTTTAAGGCGAAAAACTCAGTGACGTTGCATTTTCTTCCACGTACAGTTGCTTCGAATCCACGTGATGAGACATTTTCGTTGATGTCAGTTATGCCGACCCCGCCATATCACAATAATTGCTACCCGTTTTCCAATGGGCCGTCCATTTAGCCCAGGAGTTCGAAGTCATTCGCATGGCCCAGGTGGACAATTATCTCAACGGGCGTGCATGTTTCCAAGTGTCGATTTTATTTATTTATTGGCACACTAACAGCCAACTCACATGCCAGTAAAACAAAGCCCTAAGCCCGGAGAATAAGAGAACATAGGGAATGGTATTCTCCTAGGGATGGGCGATTTTAGTGTGAATCATGAACACACATCATCTTGATAAAGGGAAAAAAAACAAAAGCTCTTTGTGTCCATGGATAATCGACGAAGTATCAAACCTACTAGATGTGTAGAGGGATGTCAGAGTGGGGAAGCCAAAGTGAAGAAGAATCCACAAGAAGATCAAGTCAGCCATGACTTAAGATGTGAGAGTGAGGAAGCCAATTTGAAGGACAAGCTATGAGGTACTTTTGTTAGTTTAATGGGGGCACTAATATTAGTGAAGGGTTTACTCAAATGTTTTTATGGAAGAATATAATTGCCTAGAAATTGGAAGGAAAAATATTTGTAATAAGATATTCTATTTTTACATTTAATTTTAATTAAATTATAAAAATTATCATTATAATATTAATTATATTTTTAATGAATTAAATGTTTTTCAAATCCCAACTTCAATAAAAACAACTCTTTGATTTATGCTAAGGATTTTTCAAAAGTATTTAATTTGGATTAAAAAAATGGATTACATGACAGATTTTTTTGGTTGAATACTAAAACTTTTTTTTTTGTTTTTTGTTTTTAGGTCATGATTTCCAAATGATGCCCATCAATGTTGCCTATCCATAATTGTAAAGAATATTAAATGGTATCTTTGCTTATGAGTGGAAATTCCACTTACCTTTGAAGTGGAAAATTATTTGTTGATAATGTAAAACATTAGGTGAATACCATACGAGAGAGTTCATACAAAAGTCCATGCATCTGCACGTCATTACATGATGTAGAACTATAAAAGTTCTTATTGTTGGCAATATAAAAACCATCCTTTGAATAGTTGTCACATTTTATATTGTAGGTGACACGAGCATCTCATTATTTTCATTGCTAAGAGAAATGTGCATGTGGCACCATGACTTGTTTGATATGTATAGACAAACAATGAGACTTTCATAATCTCAATATTTCAATTATGTATTACCAACTTAACACAAACACAACAAACAACCTAAATCTAATACAACAATTATTATTTCAAACCAAGATACAACTTTTTCAATTTAACAATTCTATCGACCTCTCTTTACACCTTTTGAGGCAATTACTAGTAATATATTATGTTTTAATTTGAAAATGTTCAAACTCAATTTAATTTAAGGTAAAATTAAAAACACACATAAAATTAATATTCAAACATTTTATAGTTCATATTGAAATATTTTTTAAACATCATGTGCCAACTCTATATTAAATATCTTAATAAAAATATACATCTTTATAGCAACTAAAAATTATTGAAATATTTTTTAAACATCATGTGCCAACTCTATATTAAATATCTTAATAAAAATATACATCTTTATAGCAACTAAAAATTACAAATAATTATTATTAGAATAATTTTTTACTTCGCTTATTTTTATTTTTAAAAAAATTGATATAAATTATTTTATTAAATATAAATATTATTGAAATATTTTGTTTTTAATCCATATTAAAAAAATATTATTATGTGTTTAAAATGTAACCATACAACTTTATATTAAAAATTAAAAAAGATTATACATTTTCTACATATAAAAATCACTTTTATGTAAATAATTTTTATTATTATAATGTATGAAAAAATCAATTGTATACTCATAAATTTTTTAATAAAAGCATATTTGTGCATTTTATTTAAATGAAAATGAATTTCAAAGTATCTATAAATGAAAATATCCCTATTTTCAAAGTGTCTATAAATGAAAATAGACCTGTTAATTGTCTTTGGGTTCCCATGTGATTTTAATTTCAAAGTATCTATAAATGAAAATACCCCTATTTTCAAAGTATCTATAAATGAAAATACCCGTGTTAATTGTCTTTGGGTTCCCATGTGATTTTATGTTATTGTAACTTTTTTCCTTCCATTTAAAACTAATTATTAAAAAATATCTCTAATACTATTATATCATATTTCTTTATTTATTTAAAAAAATTGTTATTAAATTCACTGTTTATATATATATATATATATATATATTTATTTTCAACACTTTAATTTATTTATATATGAAATGAAATTTTAACATCTGTGAGACTAAAAATAGTTTATGGGACTATGAGTTCCCTATTTTTTCCTTTTGCATTTCAATCATTTTCTTATTCAAAATGATGATGAGTTGGCCCAACCTTCCAACAATCCCATCCGTGAAAAGACAATGCCAAGAAACCAATGCTAACATATTCCCATAAGTTTCTCATATGTCTTTGAACTCATCACATTCCAAAATGAAATTTTCTGTGCAAAATGTACACACTCGTTCTTCCCAAGCTTCTTTAGGCCTTTTCCACCGTCCTGTTTCACATCGAAGATGATGCGAGTTGGTTCTTAATTGAGCAATAAGAAAATTTCCCTCCACAGAATGTTAGCTCCAATGTACTCTTTTTGTTGGATATCATACGTAGGGTTGAATTCTTCAATGTAGTACTTCTTCTTTCTACCCAACTCTTTTCCCCATACCTGTTTAAGAAACTTTTCCATAACAAAATTCTTTAGCTCCTTGCTATTTGTGGGACAAGCATTGAGGTAGATATTCCATTTTTGCATCCATGTGTAGTTTTGTCTCATCCATGTTTTCGTTCTTTCACTCATGCCTTCCTTGAAGATAACATTATGCCATCTACCTACTCCCATTTGCTCAATTCTTTTTAGATATCTTATGAGCTGCACCATAGCAATTGATATCTTATGAGCCTCACCATAGCAATTGCTTCAATAGGAGTTGCTCCTATTTCACTCAACATTATCTCATAAGGTACCAAACTTTTTATTTTGAACTTGCTAATGATCAAACAATTTTGAATTTTCTCAATTTGCTTCCATTTTGAGACAGGGTGTGCTAGCCCACAATTCACACCCATATAACATCACTGGACAAACTAGGAGTCCAAAAAGCCCTTTAATCGTTTTCCAATCCCATAACTCTGCCTCTCTACATCTGTTTTGAAGAGCATGTAATGCTTTCCACCCTCCTAAGATTATCTTCTTTCTGCAGTCCTCCCAATTAAGTTTGTTGTTGAAATTGATCCCGAGGTATTTGTACTCATTTACTTCTTCAAGAGTGTTGCCTTCAAAGAAGAATGTATGATGACTTTGCTTCCTTTTATTAGAAAAAATCATTATCTTGGTCTTGCTAATATTGACTCTGCTAATATTAACATGACCTTTTCCAAGGATGGTCGGGGACTCAGAAAATATCAGACTCATGGCGCCTATTACCACTGCAGAGGTGATGTCTACCCTTAAATATTTTCCATGTGACAAGAGTCCGGGTCCAGACAGATGGACTTCAGATTTCTTTTTGCATTTCTCCGACATTTTTCTAAAGGACATTAAGGAGATGATAGAGGAGATAAGGAATATTGGAAAATTTAGGGGTGGTATAAACTTCACCTTCGTTGTTGTCATACCCAAGAAAAAGGATACTTGGGGCTTCATGGATTATAGGCTAATCTCCCTGTGCAATACCCTGTACAAGATAGTTTCGAAGCTACTGGCAGATTGCCTAAAAGTAATTTTTGCACAATTCATCTCGCTAGAGCAGTCATGCTTCCTGCCTGGGAGGAGTATCCACGATGCGGTTGCAATCACATAAAAAACCATGCACTCAATAGTTACAAAGAAGATCAACGCTGCTATTATGAAGGTCGATTTAAGTAAGGCGTATGATAAGGTCGACTGGGGTTTCTTACTTCTCATTTTGCATAAGATCGGGTTATCTGCTGATATGGTTGACTAGATCGCGGCATGTTTCACTACATCTTCTCTGGCAGTCATCATAAATGACTCAACTTTAGAATTTTTTAAGCCCAGGAGGGGGCTCAGGCAGGGATGTGCCCTGTCCCCCCCTTCTGTTTATTTTGGTAATGGATGCACTCAGCCTCAACATCAAACGAGCGACAGACAACAGACACTTTAAAGGCATTTCCATCACTTCAATAGGAGACATCACACATAATTTTTTTGTGGACGATGTGTTATTTTTTGGGATGATGATTAATTCCAGTTGGAGCAAAATAGAGCAGATATTTAGGAACTTTTGTGAAGCTTCAGGAATGGAAGCTAACACGGAGAAATCATGTTTCTATCATTTAATGGGATCCTTGGAGGATCTAGATTTTATTCGGGGTCTGTTTCATTTTCAGACAGCCTGCTTGAAAGAGGGTTTCTCCTATCTCAGTTTCAAGTTGAAAGCTACGAGATACACAGCGGCAGATTGGGAATGGATCCTTGAGAAGTACAAGCGACGAGTCAACAGGTGGGCAAATAAGTGGCTTTGTTGGGGAGGCAGGCTGATATTGACTCAGGCTGTTTTACAACAAATTACAATATTCTGGGCACATCTGTATTGCATTCCAAGGCAAATAAAAAAGAAAATTCAAGGGTATATGGCGAAGTTTATCTGGAGTGGTGGACTGGGTAAAAGTTCTATACATTTGGAAAAATGGGAGGATATTACCAAACCCAAAGATTTAGGGGGCTGGGGTATCATTGAACAAGACACTTTTGGTTCGGCTATCCTGATGAAGTCTCTTTGGAGGAGTATTCATTGTTCAGGAATCTGGATGAGTATTATGGCCCAAAAATATTTCAAACAGAATTCAATCGAAGACCTTTTCCTTGGACAGGACCTCCAGGTTCAGAATGGATCTCAGATTTGGAAAGGTTTCAAATTAATATGGCCTCGGTTTAGAGACCGTTTATGTTGGAATTTCGGCTTTGGGAACTTGATACAAATCAGATCAAATTCTATGGGATCTTCCCAGAATGCCCCAATACTGTCAGATCCTCTTATTTATGATCTTCATCATAAAGGCATTTTTATGTTGGGCCAAATCACTTGCTGGAGGGAGGAGAGCCCTGACTGGTTATCTGCTAGCCAACTGGGACTATCAACTAATATGGCGGAGGAATGGGAGAGATATTGTGACCATCTAAGAAGTATGGGGTGGCACAAGCATAGGCAGGGTGACAAAATCATTTGGGGGGGGGGGGCAGACTAAAAGGAAAAAAATTGAAGTTAAGGCCCTCTACAGATCTATGATGCAGGAAAAGGAAAACAACAGTCGTCCATGCTAGCTAAAGGATCCTTGGGGAGCAAGAGTACAAAAAAGCATTCCATATTCTTCTGGTTGGTTTGGAAAGACAAGAATCTAACATGGGTGAACCTACATAAAAGAGGTTTCAATGGACCAGGGATCTGCCTACTTTGTGGGGAGGATAATGATGAAAAGAGTCATATCTTTTACAAATGTACTTTTTCCAGGAGGATATTAGAATTGATTGGGTTGAAGCAAAAGTGGGTCATCCCTACTTTTGACAATGCAGAAAGTTGTATAATGCGATGGAGAGAGAGAGAGGTATGTTATTCTTAAACTTGGCAATTTTTTCCATTGGTGCATTTGGGGATGCCGCAATCGAAGGATTTTCGAGGACAAATTTAGCGACCCGGAGATGATATGCAACCAGCTAATTCAGGATTGGAGAAACTGAAGAATCCAGGAAAGCTCCCAACGGACTTATCCATAAGAAACCACCCTCATGAAATAAAATATCCAGCGGGGTTTTTTGATGGGGCTGCAAAAATCAAAATTGTGGGTGTTGTGCTTGGTTACGAATATCCCCGACATGTCACTATAAGCTTTATTGGTATGGAGGTTCCGGGACTAACACAAGGGCTGAGGTTATTTCACTCTGGGGTCTAATGTGGTTTGCTAACCATCTCATATATGACAGGATATCTATTTACGGGGATTCAAAAGTGTTGATTTATCATGTGCTCAAAAAGGCCACTATAAACTAGAATTGCCTGTCTTCTTGGCTAAACCGTATAGATTTCCAGAGAAAGAAGTTCTCTTCTA
This sequence comes from Pinus albicaulis, assembly GCA_034641835.2. NCBI lineage: Eukaryota > Viridiplantae > Streptophyta > Pinopsida > Pinales > Pinaceae > Pinus > Pinus albicaulis. The sequence goes on along the minus strand of CM076575.1, from coordinate 772,104,726 downwards.
TCTCTTTCAGGCACACATACAAGGAAAGGAACTCTCAAGCTCACTGTTTTTTGAAGAAGGGGCTTCAAGGTAGATTTGGAGAAATAAATTATGAATTTATCGATGAGAAGGGCAGAGGGGCTAAGTATCGGTCTTATTTGCTTAATTTCTCTTGTGTTTTCTGAAGGTCGGGAAGCTACTCAGTTTTATTTTGTCTATTTTGTTTTGGATTGTGTCTTGAAGATTTTCCTCTCCAGAATGTTTGGGAGAACTTTCCTTCACCAGGCGAGCCTGTTTTTCTGCAAGCGCGCAGGGAAAAACGCAAGAAAGTGTGATATACCTCTTTTATTTTCCCGTTGGTTCTTAGAGTTTGATCTTTTAGGATCTGTTTCTTAGAGTTTGATCTTTTAGGATCTGTTTTTAAGTTTTTTGTAAATAATTGCTAGCAAAGGCACTTGTGTTTTTAGATAGCAGAACTTTGAAGATTTTGTTTCTTTCGCTGAAGGAGAGGATGTTATCATTTTTGAATAGGAATGGTTGCTAGACAGATCTCACTTAGCACCAAGATTTGTATTTGGGTCGCCATGTGGTTTCATGAATAGTTGTAATGACGCTTGTATTTTTGAATTATGAACTGTTTTTTAAAAAACAACGTTTTTTTTCATACTGAAAAAAGTATGTGGTTAATTAAATAATTTTGCGTAGAGAATATTGGAAAATTATTTATATAAATTAAATGGTTGGTAAATGTTAATAGATATCAATTCATAATAAAGATCAAAATATTTCATAATCCACATTGTTAAACTTTAAAAATTTATATAATTAATTAAATTATAATTTAATATATAAAACAAGATTTTTAACCATAGAAATTTACTCCCACTTTATTATGGAGATTCTTAATTTGTAGATAAGGTTTGTTACAATACCACGTCTTATTAATACAATATGTCTAAAATACCATGTCATTTGTTCATATAATATTATTTAATTAATCAATTTAATTTAAAAGACAAAAATGATATAACTACTTTGGAGATAAATCTCAACCTTTAATTTGTGCATACTATTAAGTATATTCTAAAATATTCCATGAAAATTAAATAGCTACCATCCATTTAATATTTACCAATAATTAAATTAAAATTTTGAAAACCCTATTTTAAAATAAGCATCCCTATAGACACAAAAGTAAATAATGAGATGATACATGAAATAAATAAAAAATAAATAAAATAAATAAAAAATTCTTTACCTTAGTACAAACTTCTACATGTACCCCATAAAAGAAGGGGTACTTATGATTGCTTATCCTCTTGATTTCTTTTAGTGTATAGAACCATGCACCAATAAGTACAAAGTAATAGGTGGAACATTTGTGAAATGTGTGTTTTAAGAATTTAAAGGAGGTTAAATATCTGGTATAGTTTTTGTTGTAAATATGAGATATAATTTTTGTTAGAGATTCTATTAATACATCATCATTACATATTATGTTTCTCTCTTTATATGTAACTTTTTATCTATTTGCATACATTTAGATTTATTTTCTTGGGTAAGCACCCATTATACTCAAGTCTTTCCTCTTATTTGTGGCTTTAAAATATAAGAAGTGATAATTTGATCCCTCAAGAAGCATCATCAATAAAAATAATATATCTCTTAATGTAATGATAGCGTAGGTTTAGATGGTGAAATGGCAGTGGAAACTTAAAGAGATATTGAAGGCCACGGGGCTTCAGTGGGGGAGAAATACCATACCACATGGGTTGATATTGGGGGTATGTATTGAGGAAAAATAACAATATATTGAGCATATAATAGGGGCTAAAGGGTTTTTATATGTTCTGTATAAAAATGGAGCTCAAAGTCAATGAAGAAATATAAACGGGTATAAAAAATGTGAATGAAAGAATGGATACCTACAATAACTAGTGAAAGTAGGGGTTTTTTAAATTGGAAAGGTGTATTAGGTTTGTATTGGTAGGGGGTTAAATAAAGTGTTTTTTAGAGGTATTTTCCAATATGTAGTAAAATTAAAGGTATTGTTTAGTATGTCACAAACACATGTGCTATGTCAGAGGTTCATTGAGTGAAGCTCCCATGATGAAGGCATTTGTAAAGCAAAGGTGATTGTGTACATGGATGGTCACATGAAAATCATTCATGACATAGAAGTGATGAAGTGGTAATGAGAATGATAGTGTGGTGGAAGTTGAGTGCCGAAGTGAAGATGTACTAGATAAGGATCTCATGGGTGGGCCATGATGTGTGAATAACTAGGAGAAACCACAAAATCAATGTGTAAATATCTCTATAGGGATTTTGAAGATTTATCCTACTATGGGGATGGGGAATCAATGGGATAGTCTCAACTAGTTTACATGGTGGAGTTTGTGGGGAGAATCCACAAATGCCTCACCTACACTAGAAAATGTGGTAACACTAAGAAACAATTGACTGGTCTACCAAGAAGTGTGTGGGAAGCATTTGGAAAACATTTGATGACACTACATGATTAGTTTCCAATTAACTAGATGATTGATGGGGATGTTGCAAGGTAGGTATGGTATGAATCCATGGAATTCAAGTTTTACTATGAAGGGGGGAAGTTTAAATATTCAGATAGGGAATGGAAATAATGTGGCACATAAATAGGAGAATGGAAATAATGTGGCACATAAATAGGAGTTAGTATTGATGTAATAAAATAAAAAGAAACTACATGGTAGTGGAATTCAAAACCAAAAGGAAACAAAAAACACATGAAGTTAGGAGGGGGGTATCTGCAATGAATTAGGTTAAGAGATGGATGAGTAAAAGACTCAAATGTAAAGGTTGAAATCATAAAGATACATTATAGAGATTTATATCACTAGGAGTAGTAAACATGCTGAAAATTAGACAAGGTGAAGGGGTAGTTGTAGACCCTGAAGAATCAAGTGAAGACTCAAAAGTCCTTAGAAATGATTAGAGGTTAATGCACACAATCCACTTTGAGGGTGGAACCTCATTTTACAATGAATATGATACATGACATGATATGATTACCCTAAGATTAGGTCTCCCTCATATATATATATATATATATATATATATATATATATATATAGGAAAGAAAGGGTACAATTAACATGAAAGGATATAATGAAAATTTATGGCCATATAATAAAATGTTGGTCTCCCCTCTCTCTTCATTCCACCTCTTCCCTCTCCTTCAATTTATCTCGTTCAGTGCAAGCAATAAAAAAGGATTAGAAATCACCATATGCATTTAAATCAATGCATCTAGTGCAATAAATATTATTCCCCCTGTTCCCCCTCCATCCATATCTATATCTCCCTTCATCTCTCCTTCCATGTATCTCTATCTCACCCCCCCAAACACACATGCTATCTCTCTCCATATCTATCTATCTCTCTCTATCTGTCTCTTCTTCCTGCTCTTCACCTTCCATATATATCTATATCTCTCTTTGTCTCTCTATATTACCCCCAAAACATACACACTCTTTCTCCATATCTATTTATCTCTCCCTCTCTCCCTCTCTCTCTCTCTTCCCCTTCTCTCCCTCTCCCCCCCTTATATCTCTCTTCTCTCCTTCTCTCATACTCTCCCTCTCTCTCCATCTCCCTCATCACTCCCGCTCTCTCTACATTTATCTCTATTTGTATATATTCTTACCTCACCCTCTATCCCCCTCCAATTACATCTCTCTCCCTCCCTCCATCTCTTTGTCATGTCTCTCTCTCTTCCTTCCTCCCTCCCCCTTTCTCTCCCACCTCCCTCTCTCTCTCTCTACAACTGGGTCACTATGTCCCTCCCTCCCTCCTCCCCCCCCCCCTTATCTCCATATCTCTTTCTTTGTCTCTCTATCTCACCCCAGACATACACACTCTATATCGATCTCTCCCTTGTCACTCCCTCTCTCTCTCTCTCTCTCCACTTTTCTCTCGCTATGTATTTCTTCTTCCCTCCCTCTCGCTCCTTCCAACTCCATCTGTCTCTCCCTCCTTCTCTCTCATCCCTCCTCTCTCTCCCTTTCTCTCCTACCTCTGTCTCTCTATCCTTTTCTCTCCCTTTCTCTCACTTCCCGTTGTTGAAAATCAATAAGAAAATGTGTGTCTAATTTATTTTTCCCTTAAATAAATTGTAATATTATCTCATAACAACTTGTATTTTTTAACTAAGTTAGAAAGACTGAGTTAGCTCAATAATTTTGAGTTGAGGGTCAAAGGTGAGGCATGTAGAGTGGTTCTATTATTGTGGGGGTCCAATTGTAGTTAATGCACTAGTGTGGTGTGAGTGTAATCAGTTAACTCAAATTAATTGAGTTAAAATAAGTTTAACTAGTTCTAACTGAGTGATGAGCTAGTGAGAGGTCCACTTAATTAAATTAGATTTATTCACAAGTAATGGTCAATGAGATAATTGATGATTCACTATTAATAGCTGCATGCATGTCAATTCTGATGAAGACCCAATTGAGATAAAGGTTAAAGGGAAGATAAATATCATTTGTATTATTAGCAAATTTCCCAGGTGTAGTTATAAAGCCATAGGATACCCATGATGGATTGCAGAATCAAGGAAAGTTGGAATTCATATTTAATAGGTATTTATTTTCCTAAGAATTGTGTGAGCAAGGCAGGCTGGAGGAAGGCAAGGAATTGGCTACGTGTTTGTCCAATTTTTCCTAGATCAGTGTGAGACGATTGGTATAGTGCAACAGATTCTTGTGAGCAAGAAGGCATTATATTGTTTCATGATTCATTGGCTTATTATACAATAGAGATAGAGGGGTTTTGAGCAGTGTCTTTCCCCAGGAAAATCTTGTGTTGTGCGATTGATTTACTTCTTTCTCTTACTTGCATGTGATTGAGAGATCGTGCTTTATATTCCACAAATATGGTAGAAGGATTCAATATCTTATTTTAGTACATTACATGATCGGATTGAATCCATTGGTATAATTTATACATGGTATCAGAGTGCCAGGAATCACAATAGTGGAGAATAAATTGAGCTTGTGTTGAATAGTATTCAAATTTGCAGATACATTCTTTGGAGCTAGCAGCTGACTAGGATGTATTTCACTGGCTTGAGACTGGAATATGCACTCGAGTGAAATTCAAACTATATTGCATGGAAGGAAATGATGGAGGAAATATTGGAGGATAACAAGCTGAAGGAGTTCATTGAGACTAATATTCCTGAACCCAATCAGGCAGATGCTGCACAACATGAAGCATGTAGGAATAATTTTGAAAAGGTGAGGAGGATCTTATTAGAGGGAGTTTGAGATCGTATTGTCTCAAGTATCCATGGGAGGGAAACTCCATATGATATGTGGAAGGCCTTGATAGATCTGTTTCAAAGCAGTCGTGACCATAGAAAATTGGCACTCAAGGACAAGCTCGAGAAAAACAAAATGGAGAAGGGCGACACAATCCAGAAATACTTTACCAAGTTCACTCAATGTCGAGATGAGCTTGGAAGTGTTGGAATTACTGTAGCTGATGATGAATTGGTGAGCCTCGCACTTCCTAGCCTCCCCAAGAGCTGGCATAGTTACCAGGACTCCATTAATGGGAGAGAGCAGTTACCAAAGTGGGAGCGACTATGGTTGGATTTGGTACAAGAAGAGTTTCGGCAGAATACCAGGGATGGATCCTCATCCAAGACTGATGATGAGGAGAATTGTGCCTTAGCTGGCAAGGAAAAGAAGGGGAAAGGAAAGAAGTCCTATTCCAAATACGACACTGGCAAAGAAGGCAAGAAGAGACACGTGTCAAAGGTGAAATGTTTCAATTGTCATGATCATGGAAACTTTGTTATAAATTGTCCCTAAAAGAAGAATAAAAACAATAAGGCTTCGAGAGATGCAGCGGGTGAAGCTTTGGCCTCACAATTTGATTTGGATTTCTCTCTCATTGCATGCATGGTGTCAACTGTGATGGGATCTATGCGGTACTTGGATAGTGGAGCATATTTCCACATGACCGGCAAAAAAGAACTCTTATTAGCTTGGAGGAGAAGGATCTTCACATGCACATCGAGATGGGTGATGATGGGAGGTATAATGCTACCAGGATTGGTATAGTTACTTTCTAGAGAGAGTTAGGTAAGCCTTTCATATCGAAAGATCTCATGCATGTACCAGGTTTGAAAAGGAGTTTAGTTTCAGTTGCTATGTTGGAGGATCTTGGATATGATGTGGTTTTCAGTGAAGGAAAGGAATTTCTTCGTCACAAAGCCACATGACAGGTAAAGAAGATTGGGATTCAGGTGAAGAACCTCTACAAAATTGATGTAGATGGTTGTGCAACATTAAGCAGTAAAGAAAATGAGTTGGTGAGCTGGGATACCGATGAGTTATGACACAAGAGGTTGGATCATATACAAAAAAATGACTTGAGGATCATGCAGCAGATTTATACAGGGCTTCCAAAGGTTACATTTGTGTAGAGAGACACATGCAAGGGATGTACTATGGGGAAGTATACAAAGGCCACCTTTCATGAGAAGGAGAACTGATCAACGAAATTCCTTGGGAGAGTTCACTCAGGTGTGTGTGGACCATTATCAACAAATTCCACAACAAAGCACAGGTATTATGTGATTTTTGTTGATGATTTTTCTAGAAAGTGTTGGATTTTCTTCATGCAGAAGAAATATTGGACGTTCTCCAAGTTTTGTGAGTTCAAAGCACTTGTAGAGATCGATATAGGGAATAAGGTGAAGGCTATAAGGAGCAACAATGGTGGTGAGTATATCTCTAATGAATTCAAGAAATTATGTGCCAAAGAAGGAATTAAGAGAGAATTGATTGCACCTCATAACCCACAACAAAATGGGGTTGCAAAAAGAAAGAACAGAACAATTGTGGGAGAAGCACGAGTTATGTTACATGATCAGGGCCTACCATTGCATCTATGGCAGAGGCATGCAACACAATGGTATTTGTGCAGAACCGTAGTCCTCATCAGATACTTGGCATGAGTACACTAGAGGAGGATTTTTCAGGTAAGGAACTAGATGTTTCATATTTTAAAATTTTTGGCTCATCTATCTATTTCCATGTGACCAAATATTCCAGGAATAAGATAAAACCAATAACATAGGTTGGGATATTCGTGGGGTACACTCATACTCCCCACAACTATCCGGTGTGTTTTCCAGCAAACAGGATGACATTTTTCAGAAGAGATGTTAAATTTGATGAGGAGAAAGCCATGCAATTGTCCCTTGAGAGGGAGCTTGAATTGCATGCAGTAGAGGAACTCTTAGTTCCAAAGGATGAACCTAAGGATGTGGAGCATCCACAATAAGAGGAACAAAGAGTGGAAGAAACCACTCATGCATAGCCATCCACTAGAAATGGTAGGAAGCACACTAGAGAGGCTGACATATTGATGCTAGATGCGACAGAGAATGAAGGTGCACCTACATCACAACACAGGAAAATAAGGTCCCCAAACATGTATACTGGATACATGGATCTTATGAGAGAATGTATTGTGACATAACCATCCTCTTTTGAGGAAGAAGTGTAGCAACCGATATGGGTTGATGCCATGGTTGAGGAATATGACTCCATTATCAGAAAAAGTGCACGGGAATTGATCCTAAGACCAATGGGGAAGTCACTGGTTGGATCAAAGTAGATCTATAAGGTGAAGAAAGCATCAAATGGGAGTGTGGAGAAGTACAAGGCTAGATTTGTGGCTAGAGGATTCTCACAAGTGGAGGGGACTGACTATGAGGGGACTTTTACACCGGTTGCAAGGTACTCATCGATATGATCCATCTTTACACTCTCTGTGCACATGGGGTGGCAGATACATCAGATGGATGTAAAGATAACCTTTCTCAATGGAGTTATTGAGGAAGAAGTGTACATTGAGCAACCATAAGGTTTTGAGACCTTTTATAGGGAGTCACATGTGTGCAGACTCAAGAGAGCACTGTATGGGATGAAGCAAGCACCTCGTGCTTGGTACACCAGGATTGACAGCTATTTAACTGGGTTAGGCTTCATAAATATTGAAGAGGATGCGATCCTATATCATATTGTGGTTTATGGTAAGATTTTTATTATTGTACTTTATGTTGATGATCTGATACTGACAGATGATGACAAGCTCATAACTTCTTGCAAAGAGGACCTTGCAAGAGAGTTTGAGATGAAGGACATGGGGCTATTGCACTATTTCCTTAGCTTGGAAATATGGCAAAGATATAGGGAGATATTTGTATCTTAGGCAAAGTATGCCAAGGATATTCTGAGGAAGTTCCACATGGAGGGCAACAAACCCATGGAGACTCCTCTAACAAGAAGCTGGAGGAAGGAGGATGCTACTTCAGGTGAGGTAGTGGACGCTACTGTTTATAGGAAGCTTGTGGGTTCACTTATGTATTTGGTGAACACACTACCAAACATATGCTACGCAGTTAACCAACTTAGTCAAGCTATGGTTAAGCATACCAAGCTCTTTTCGAAGGCGGGGAAGCATGTTTTGAGATATCTCAGGGACACTACAAAGTATGGATTATGGTACAGAAGGACAGAGCGAGTGAAGCTTCAATGCTTCACCGATGCAGATTGGGCAGGTAATCCATCAGACAGGAAGAGCACATCAGGGGGCATCTTCGGCATAGGATCAACAACAATTTCTTGGTACAACCAGAAACAGAGATCAGTTGCACTCAGTTTATCCGAGGCAGAGTACATGGCAGCTAGTCAGGCTGCATGCAAGGCCATCTGGATGAGGAAGATACTTGTTGGTTTTTTTGGTCATCAGATGGATCTGACGGTGATACATTGTGATAACCAGAGTTGCATTAAACTCTCAGTTAATATGGTATTCCATGATAGGTCCAAGCATATTGATATCTGGTATCACCATCTCAGAGATTGTGTTCAAAGGCACATTATGTTGTTGTAATACATTCCCACATAGGATCAAGATTCATACATCTTGACGAAGGTGCTGGCAAAGAGCAAATTAAAATACCACATAGGCAGGATTGAGGTAGCTGATAATCCCTTTCTTGTTGAGAGGGAGTGTTGAAAATCAACAAGAAAATGTGTGTCTAATTTATTTTTCCCTTAAATAAATTGGACAATAAATTGTAATCTTATCTCATAGCAACTTGTATTAGTTAACTAAGTCAGAAAGACTGAGTTAGCTCAAGAATTTCGAGGTGAGGGTCAAAGGTGAGGAATGTAGAGAGATTCTATTATTTTGGGGGTCCAGTTGTAGTTAATGCACTAGTGTGGTGTGAGTGTAATAAGTTAACTCAAATTAATTTAGTTAAAATCAGTTTAACTAGTTCTAACTGAGAAATGAGCTAGTGAAAGGTCTAGTGAATTAAATTAGATTTATTCACAAGTACTCATCAATAAGATAAATGATGATTCACTATTAATAGCTGCATGCATGTCAATTATGATGAAGACCTAGTTGAGACAAAGGTTAAATGGAATATAACTATCAGTTGTATTATTAGCAAATTTCCTGAGTGCAATTATGTTGGGGCCTCAGAATTCCATTGCAACAAAATGGGGGAAAACCACCCGATCTGGACCTTAGAGCAAGTCCTTTTCCATTTGGTGTAGTGGCTCCAATTGGGGATAAAGGGACTAGTTTCCCAATAAGGATAATGAGGGTGTGTTTTTTTATAAAATGAAAATTGAAAAATGATTTAATCTATCATATGCAGTGACTGAATTTCTATTCTACTATATACCCAGGAGTATTCATTCTTCAATGCGATCTAGAAAGTTATCTTTCAACAATTGGTAATGAAGATTATTCAATAGTTGAAAGAGACGAAAATCATTTAAAAATAATTGTGTTGAAAAAATAGTTTAATCAAAACAATTGTGAAATATATATCACATTCATAAGTTTGATCATATATGAGATAAGAAACCATAAATAAATATTAGTGCAAAAGTGCATTTAACATTTACTTATGATAACAACTTTCATATATAATACAGATAAAATATGACTGTCAATTCAAGAAGTAAAACTTAATATAATGTGTAGAAATTCCATATATACGAGGTTCTACTCATTCAAACAGACAGTAGTATTATGCTCCTCTTCACGTTAAAGAAATTCAATGAATACAAAAGTGAAACTTCAGTTAAACAACTTCAATATCAAAAGAAAATAGACTATGTTCCATTAATTCATCAAGGTATTCACAAACATACAGAAGTGCATTCCTTTGCAAATGTTTTTTGACAAATTTCTGAACCCTTCTCTAAATTCATGAGAAGGGTTTAAATACTAAACTAAATATGTCTAAAACAGATTATTACATAAAAAATTTGAGGTTTCAAACAACCTTCCTCGTAATGAGTAAACTAAACTACAATCTAGAAATAAAGATAACAATATGCTTAGTTGGGCTGATCTTCTTTTCTCATTTGATCTCTGAGGTGGAAAATATCTACCATCGGCTTCAGTTGAGCTGGCTGTGTGATCCTAGATCTGACCTGGCCTTTAAACACGTCATTTGAAAGTGCTGGCAATGATTTCTTAGTGGAACCAGTTAAGGATTGTAGAGTCAGGCACTAATGATGTTGTTTGATAAGAAAATTCCAGTAATTTTCTTGATCTAACTTAGTTATCTTTTTAATGGCTTCTACCCATGTCTCTGCACTTTCTTTCCACTATTCTTCTCATAGTTTAAGCTCTGAGAGCACTTCAACTGTAGATTATTTGATAAGTTCAACATTTAGAAGTTGTCCATTAACAGACTCGATGATCTCATTTGTTAGATTTTCTACCTTTGATGTTGCCTTCTCTACCTATCTTAAATGCATCTCCTAGTCTTTAAATACAATATCTTTGTGAAATTTATCAATTTTGGGGAGATCAGATTTCTTTCCTATATCAGATTCTTGCCATAGGATGAGCTCAGAAATTTTCTTTTGAACCTTTTCACATTCTAGCCTCCTGTTCGCTACTTATTGAATCAAAATCTTGCTTGTTTCACATATGAACTGGTAGCTGAGATTTGGTGACAAAAATTTTCCTGTTGCTGCTTCAATTTTTCATTCCATTCAAGTGCATCTTTTATAAATTGTTTTGTTTGAGGTTGAATTTTCAGCTTATCCATCACTGCCTCTATCTGTGTTTCTATCTTTGAAATCTATACTTGGTGCTACAACTTTTATCTTTCAAAGTTCTTTTGGAACTGTCACATTTTCATCTCAATTTGCTTATTGGCATTAAGCTTTTCATGTTCTAGTTGTATTTCGAATTCTTGAACTTTATCTTCCTTTTGTTTGAGAAGAAGTTTCACTTCTTCTACTTTATCAATTGTAGCAGTTGCATATGCACCAAAAAACTGTGAAAATTTAGTAAGATGTTCAGAAGGATTGGAAAAATATTCTTTCTAGACAACATCTACTAATTCATTATCTAGAGCAGTCACTGTTTCATCAATTATTCTTCTCTTCCTTCTCTTCACTACAACTTTGTGACATGGGTTGTAGAAAACATCTAATGGAGGTATTTCCTCAATTTTCAAAATGATTTCTTGTGTTGGGTAGGTCGGGATGATCTCTTGTTCCTGAACCTCTGGTACCTATTGTAGTAGCATTGCAGTTTCTACTATATTCTGGGTTTGTTCAGGAGTTTGAAAACTTGTCGATCCTTTAGGATTAGGCTTTGGTGGTGGCGGTGTCTCCAGTGCTTTAGTAAAATTTATCCATTCTGTCTTTAAATCATTTGCTTGAGGTTTTACTATCAGCTCAGGTGTAGGTAGAACATCTTTTGAAGATGATTCAGCCCCACAAGTTTCTTCCTCAGTTTGCATATCAATTCCTTTAATTAATTTTTCAATTATCTTCTCAGGGCTTTCATTTTTTCTCTCAAATTCATTATCAGAATGATATGAGCTCTAAGACTGATGTTCTGAATGCTCTGAATCTCAAATTGACTTTGTTAGCACTGGTTTTGATTCCTTTGAAAGTTTCCCTCTCCGTCATTTTATTTGGCCTCTAGATCTTTATGCTTCAATTTTTCTCGCAATTTCTCGCTACATCTTTGCCATTATCTTCGATCCTTTCCTCATTTTTCCAAAATTATAAAACACCCTAAAATATTTCTATTTGGCCATTTTCATGTCTAAAAGCTACCGAATGATATTTTAATGTTGTCTAGGAAATTTGGAAGAAGCTGAGAAATTCTTAGAGGATCTTTATACAGAGCAGGCTGAGTAATTTGTTGATTCAATATCTGTCTATCAAACTTGGTATATTTGCAAGTGTGCAGGTGTAGATCTTGTTAATGTTTGAAGGTTTCCAACCATATATTAGATTTAGAGGTTTTCCAGTTGCGTGCTTGTGTAATTTATATTAAACTCAATATTTGTAGAGTCAATTTATTTTTCAGAAATGGGTTTCGACAATACAATCACTTCCAGGAGAGTATTGTTGTCCTATCTGTAGTAAAATTGTTTACCCTACTGCATATTATGCGAGTACTACACGGGCCTGTGCTTATAAAGGATATCAGTGAAATTTTTTGGCATCAAATAGATGAGTTACAACCTACTAGCAACGAGGCAAATTCTCGTGGGTTGAATGGAATGAATTTTTTTATGGTTGGACCACTTATGGTGCCATTAAAGGAGTGGATAGGAGCACATTTCCCTCTAGCAACAAAAAAGAGTGATGGTTCAGTAAAAGGGAGTGGGCTAGCTTCATGAATTGGCTACCCATGGTCTTAATATTCCGAATGTTGATCTATTTATTCATTTTGAACTCCCAACAAAAACATAGATATTTGTACATAAATCAGAGCCACGGGTTTCGACATGGACAGAGCATACCTTCTATAGCTTTTCATGACAGAGGTGTACCAGTCCAAAGCCTATAATATCAAGTATGAAAATCATAAAACAAATTCACAGTCAGGAGGCTTTGAAAATTTCTAGAAAAAAAAGCTACCTTTTCATAAGATAGCTACATTTTCCAAAATTCATAAAAAACCGAGTCAAAGCTCAAACCAAATGCCTGGGCATTCTTTAAAGGCAGTATCTTGATCAAGGGGATGAAGTGTGTGTTCCAAGTGGCAGATTTACTCCTGATTTTGATCAAGGTAGGTGGTAGAGGATTGATTAGGTGTCAAATAGTTCCACATTTCTTGCAACAGTTGAGGATAGTCAAGACATGTGGTAAAGGGTTTAAGGCAAGTGGCAATAATCATCGACAGATCTCAGTAGTTGCAAATTTGTAGGAATATCTTCCACAAATCTCGGGACAACCCTCCATGTCATCAACTCGATCTTCATCAACAATCAAATTTTATTTAGTGTTTTGTAAATATACTATTGTACATCGAATGCCTTTTATTTTTAGATAGGATTTACTATCTTTAGTAAATTGTAATAAATTTGCAATAAACAACTTACCCAAAGTTGTGGATCTTAGAAGATTTGTTAGTTTTGTATAGAGATAGGGTAAAGAAATCAGATCTGGGTGGATGGTTGGTGGCATAGGGCTGAGTGCCTTGTTGCTGATCCTCATGCCATTCCTGAAGTTGTGTATTGTTGATCACATAATACATTCCAGATTACTCTCTTGAGGATTCACAAATTGTATGGTGTTTGTATTTGTTTTTTCTCCTGATTCTGATGCTAACAGACTTTTTTTGTGACTCATCTTCTAACATATATTTAGCTTCATCATCTAAACTGATGCTGGGAGTTGGTATTCTGACATCTTCCATTAGTAACAAGTCTAATGGGATTGTTTCTGTATTGATGAAAAGCTTTAAGATCTGCCACACTCAGCTTATTGGATGGAGTTTTTAACACATCTTCAAACTTCTCTACACCTTCAAGTAAATCATCGAACATATATTTTTCATTCATGAATGATCTGAGTTTAAGACTAGTGGTAAAGTACTAGACCACATCATTTGGATCATATTGTCTTCTTGGAATTAAATCCAAATTCAATGAAGTTATATTTGGAATTTCTTTAGCTGCATGACGTATGTCAAAAAGGGAAAAAGTACCGCACTGTAATGGGAAAGTAGGCGAGATGGCTTTCTTGGAATCTCTGAGTTGCTTAGTTATACTGCTTACAAGAGTTTGGTATTGAATTTCTCTTGCCAGAAATTTATCTGGAACGTAGTAGGGTATGACATGAGGAGAAGAAAGACTCCCAAAAGATCTTATATAAGTAAAATTTTCCTCACCAAACAATATGGCTACAGGTAAAATATTAGCACTGGCTTCTTTGGAAATTCTGGGAATTCTCTCATTAACAATAATATGATAAATGGGCAACATAACTCCATGAAATTTTTTGTAAAAATGTAAATGAAATTTAGACTCCCATAGGGCTCTATGATAAATGTGAATCAAGTTAGGGTCTTGGCTTGTCCACTTCCGATCCATAATAGGAAAACTCGAGTAGAAACATATACCATCCATGATATATGCACTCATATAAAAAGGGGGAATTTCCCTAGTGGAAAAGACTCTATTGGTTATGTAATCCATAATGGTTTTGGCCAAGTTATTAGATAAAATGTTTGCCTAATTCATGACTGTGGAATTTATGACTGCATCAATTAATGGAACCCACTCAATAAAGAATTTAGTGGTGTTAGGTCTAGTAAAGAGTCTACACAACATTCCTGCTACAAAACAGTAAGGTGGTGTAAATTGTGTTATGGGGTACATACCAAGTTTATCCCGCTTTATCTTACCCTGATCTTCTTTCCATCCTTTCACCACCTGTCATGCAAGACCTTCCTTTGTAGCTGAACTACCTCTGTGTGAATAAGTGCTTGCATTCTGAACTCATACAATCCATTTAGTTGAAGCAACCTCTCTTTTTGGGCATTTGATAGATCTAGATTTAATTTAGCTACCATTCTTAAAGTATTGAATTCAAACTCAAATGAAAGTAGAGCCTTCTTACCATAGAATAGTTCATAAGGAGTGAATCCTGTTGTTGTCTTCCAAGTAGTGTTGTAGGCCCAAGTAGCTTCTACCAATCTGTCTGCCCAAAATTTTCTACTACTACTTACAACCTTGGTGAGGATGCTCTCTAAAGATCTGTTAGTTACTTCTACTTTTCCATTCTCTTGAGGGTGATAGGAAGTAGAAGTTATATGCTTAATCTTGTGCTTCCTCAAAATATTCTCAATGAGGTGAGAGGTGAATTGTGCTCCTTGATCAGTGACTATTTCTCTAGGGTACCCAAACTTGTAAAACACACTCTCCCTCATAAATTCTCCTACTTTCTCCTCGGTTGCTACCTTCACTGCTTTTGTTTCAGCCCACTTTGTTAGGTAACCAGTGTAGACTATGATATACTTCTTATGTCTAGATGGTGGATCGATAGGTCCAAAAAAGTCCATGCCCCACTTTTCAAATGGCTTAAGAGCCACCTGAGGGTGCAAAGTCATATCATCCCTTTGCAGCATGGGTTTCCCCATCATTTGGCATTGGTCACACCTACTGGTGTATCTTCTGGAATCTTGGTGAAGGGTAGGCCAATAGTATCCTGCCTGGAAAACTTTGTAAGCAGTTCTCTTTGCAGCAAAGTGGCCTCCACATGGGCTGTCATGACATGCAGAGAGGATATCAAAAACTTCTTCCTCCCTCACACATCTCCTTATGATTTTATCAGGGCCTAGCTTGGAAACGTTTCTCTCAATCCATGTGAAAGGGGCACTTTCTCTAATGATTCTGCTCCTCTCCTTGAATGAAAAATTAGGAGGGAGTCTCCCAAAAACCAAGTAGTTGGCTATATCATCAAACCATGGTGAGAGTGTTGATATAGAAAAGAGATGCTCATCTGGGAGTTGGTTATCCACCATCCCTTCTTCACTTGCAGGGAGAGCTAACCTGGATGAAAAATCTGCAACAACATTCTCCTTTCCAGATTTATCAACAATAGTCAAATCGAATTGCTGCAAAAGTAAAAACCAACTAATTATCCTAACATTAACATATCATCTGTTCATTAAATACTTGATGGCTGCATGGTCAGTGTGAACAAAGGTCTAACATCCAATTACATAATTCTTGAATTTGTTCAAAGCATGGACAATGACTAACATATCCTTCTTAGTAACCGTATAATTTAGTTCAGCTGTGGACAAGTTCTTGCTGATGAAATAAATGGAAAAAGGGATGTTTTCCTATAATTGTCCTAATGCTGCCCCTACAATGTTGTCGGATGCATTAGTGTGGATGTGGAAAGGCAGAGTCCAATTTGGACCTTGGAGGATGGGGCAGTAGTCAAATTTCCTTAATGAGCTCGAAAGCCTCTTGACAAGAACCAGACCAAATAAAATCAGAATCTTTGGCCAATAACCCAAATAATGGCAAATCCATGTTGCTAAAATCTTTGATGAGCCTTCTATAGTAATCATCTAAGCCAAAGAAACTCCTAACATCATTTTGCTTTTGAGGAGTAGGTACCCTTTTGATGATAGTGATTTCGTTAGGGTCTACCTGTATTCCTTCTTGGGATATGGAGTGTCCTAATATGACCCTTGCTTTCTTTAGGAATTCACACTTTTCTGGGCTCAAGGAGAGATGCATATCAATGCACCTTCTTAGTACTTTACCCACATTGGAGAGAGCTTCCTGGTAGTCATCCCCATATGGTGTGAAATCATCCATGTAGATTTCTACAAAGTCATGGGCTAACTCAGAAAAGATGCTCATGACAACTCTTTGGAAGGTAGCTGGGGAATTTCACAACCCAAAGGGTAGGAATCTATAAGATAAGGTACCCCAAGGGCAAGTGAAAGTAGTATTATCCTGGTCTTCAGGGCTGATTTGAATCTGATTGTATCGACTGAACCCATCTAAGAAGGAAAAGAACTTCTTCCACACAAGGCCATCCATGACTTGGTCTATAAAAGGAAAAGGGAAATGGTATTTATTGGTGGATTTGTTAAGTTCTAAATATTCAACACAAATTCGCCACTTCCCATTCTTATTTGGGACTAGGACAAGAGAGATACCCACTCACTGTCGGATATAGGATATATGAACCCTGCATCCAATAGTTTCTGCAGATTTTCTTTGACTATGTCCTTCAGAGCTAGGTTCATCCTTATTTGGGGTTGTCTCGCAGGCTTGCATCCTTATTTGATGTAAATATGATGTTTGCACACTGAAGGATGCACCCCTTTCATGTCCTTGTAATCCCAAGCAAATGCATCTAGATTCTGTTTCAAAAGCTGGCATAGTTGCTTCTCTTCTTCATTCGAGAGGTTTGGGTTGATTTTAAGAGATCTGGATGTGCCAAAATCAATAGCCTTGGTGGTTTCAGAGGTTGACTCAACTGAGTGAACTTCCATCCAAGTTTGGATTTCAGACTCTTTGACTAAGGTTTCGAGAGGAATGTAGTGGAGGACTGGTTTTGAATGGCATGGTCGATGAGTTCATCTTCATCAAGATGCCCCCCTCTAAGAATAACATCTATGGTACACATAGGGGAAATGTTATATAACTCATCTTCTTCATCCTCCAACCATATAGGGAGATCATGATCAATGGAAGGCTGGGCTGGAGGATATAACACTAGCTGTTTAGAAAAAGGCCCATTTTTTATAGTCATGTTTCTCGCCTGACAACTGATATAAGCATCTGCTAACCAAGGTCTCCCTAAGATGAGAGGATAACCATTAAACTTGGTTTTTGGTTGCGGGAATAGGAAATATGTATGATACTCCCAAGAGTCAATGGTAACCATAACATCCTTAACAATTCCTTCCGGAATTACTGTGGACCGATATGCATGTTGCAGAACTATTGTGGTTTTCTCAAAGTCCCTTGGAGATTAAGTTTCAACATAGTTTCCTTGGTCATGACATTGATGGCAGCCCCTAGATGAATCATAGTGTTGGGGAATATGACACCATCTATATGCACATAAAAAATTGGACTACCAGGGTCCAGGTACTTTGGAAATATCACCCTCCCCAACATTAGGTCAAACAGTTGTTGGTGGGGGTATCTCTCTTCCTTCTCCCAAGTTTCTTGAAGAAATTTTCTTTGATGAGCCTATTGTAGATAGGGACATACTTAATGGCTTGGAGAAGTGGTATATTTACACAAAAATTTTCCAATTCTCCAAGGAGTTCAGTCTCCTCTGGGGTGTGCTGATTAGGGTGGATCAAGCGCTCAGGAAAACGAGGTTGTTGGATTTGAGTGTTACCTTCTTCCTTTTCCTCCTCAACCTCTATAGGTGGAGATGGAGGATGGTTGTCTGGGAGTAATCTTCCCGACCTGAGATTAACCTCCTGTATCTCCACATCACTGGATAGAATGTTTCTCCACTGGGAGCCTGTTGTGCCTATCTATTATTCGGGTTTGGATTGGGTTGTGCAGGTATTTGAGGTAGCCTAGGTGGAGCAGCATGAGTAAGCTAAGGTTGAGGTTGGGGTGGAGGCATTAGAGAAGGTGGTTGATTTTGTTGTGGCCTCCACCTTTGGGATGTATTTTTCCACTGAGGTTGTTGTGGAACATACTGTTGGAATGGTTGGTTTACTGGCTGAGGATGATATGAAGGGTTGTAAGGCCAAGTAGGAGGTGTACACCAGGATGGGGGAGTGGGGGTGTACCAAGGTTGAATTGGTGCGCTTTGATTGTTGTGATAATAATATTAAGGTGCATATAACATACCTTGTTGATATGGCCTAGGGCCTTGAGGCCTTCTCTGGTTGATGAAACAGAGTTTCTCTGCCATTGCTTTCCCACCTTGATATACAACCTTAAGTCCAGGTAAGAAGGGACACTTTTGTGTGGCATGACTTTCCTCACAGACTAAGCAAAACTCTATGACATTCAGTGGACATTCATTTCTTGGGTGCTTCCTGGTACATCTAGGACAAAATAAAACCAAGGCTCTTTATACTTCCTCCTTCTTCCTCTTGACCTGCATTATGTCCATTTGCAAAGAAAGGGTGTGAAACATGTCACTCTTGAAGTCCTGCAACATATTCCCAATCTCATGTTTGATGGAGGTGGAAGAGGAAGGGGTATTGGATGTACTTTGGCTAGCTCTTCCCTTCTTCCTAAATACCCTAGAATGGTTCCGGAAGACAATTTTGATTGTTTCATAGATTTGTTGGTAGATATATCCTCCTGATAGCATATTCAAGGTTTCTATAATCTCTTCTCCGATCCCTAGAAGAATTACAAGTTTAAGTGAGTCAGGATCAAGAGTACAGTTGGCTCTCTGATAGTTCAATTGAAACCTCTCTTCATAGTCCTCTAAGGATTCATCCGGCCCTAGAGTCATCCTAAAGATCTCATCCTTAGTTTCCTTGGACCTACAATAGTATTTTTATTTGTTGTTGAAGGTCTCTTCCATCTGTGCCCAGGTAGTGATGCTATCCCAGGTAGACCCATGAACTAGCGCAAGGTTGCATCCTTAAGGGTGGATGGGAATAGCTTCAACTTCTAATCATTAGAGGTGTAGTCATAAGTCCTACAAACAACAAAAAATTCAAACATGAATGTGTTAGGGTCCTTAGAGGTAAGTCCATGGAAGTGTGGAAGAGCTGAGGGGCTAATGTTTTTCATCTTAGTTTCCCCATCTTCCTCTCTTATGGGAAAGGCTCTTTGGATCCTATCCATGGTTAAGATAGGTGAAACAGGTCCCTTAGTTGGACCAAGATCTTCTTATTCTTCCCCAATAGGTTCCTCAGAGTGTTCAAAAGGCTCTCCTATCAGAAGTTTAATCTCACCTCCACTTAAGAAGAGTGAAGGGTGGATAGGAGGTGATGTGGGGGTTTTAGGTAAGATTTGTCTTTGAGTATTCCTACTTCTACGAGGCATGAAAATTAGATTTTTTTTTTTTTTTTTTTTTTTCAATATTTATGAAATAACATGAAAAGAAAGGAAAGAAGAAAATAATGCTAAAACAAAATTAAAGCATCTACTAGACACCTCCCTGGAAACGGTGCCAAAAAGTGGTGAGCCCTGGTATTGCACCAAGAGTGCTGCAAATCCTAGGGGCTGCCCTACTTTACTTTATCAACCCAGGGTTCGTACAAAATTGGAGGTGACAGTGCTATATACACAACGGATGCATTCTTCTCATGTCATCCTCTTCTACTTTACGAAGGGGTGCTATTTCTTAAACTATGATAAGAACTGGAAAGTAAATTGCTGGAAGGAACTGACAGGAATGAAACTAACTTAAATTGCAGAAAGGAAACTGATTTAATCTGCAAAAAGGAAATGAATGAAAAGAAACTAAAATAAATTACACCTAGCTAGGTCAATCAGCTAAACACACCCTACTTATCCTCTGATCTATTTACCATGCTATCATGCTTCTAACCATGAAACTATTCATGATAAACTAAACTTGACAAAGTGTGGCTTGCAGTTTGGAGGAAAACGGGCTAAAAGTGCTAATGGATGGCTCACCACATGAAACAAGGCTTATAGTGTTGGCATTATGATGCAGAGTGTTGTCCTTGATGGCAACCCATTGAATAAAGATGAAGACATACGACTGTTGACATGTGTTGTCCTTGATGGCAATCCACCTGATGAAGTTGTGCTTGATAGAATATGTTCTTGATGGAGGAAATCTGATGTATCTACAGTATGTACAGAAGGTAGTGAAGAAAGGAATTCAGATTGTGCTAAATCTATGATGCAAGAGTATGTCTCAAGGAATACACGGATATGTCTAGCAAGTTGCAGACACGTCGAGCCAACGTGCTGTCGCTGTAGATGGCTAAAGGTCAAAAGTGCAAAACCAGGGGTAACCACCATGGTATTGACCCATTGTATTGGGTAATGATCCGCCTAATTGACCCCGTCTAGGAATACCATCGGAAGTAATGTAGTTTTGGGCTCATGGTATTGGTTTGGCTCATGGTATTGAAAAATGGGCTCATGGTATTGAAAGAGGATAAACCTATATAAAGAGATGAAATTCATTATGCAAATGATGAGTGTGGGTGCAAGATGTCTGAGCTTGAATGAATACTTCTCTCTGAAGTAGATCTGAATGGAAAGGGTTACACTTGAAGATAAATCTGAATGTATGATGCACCAATGATGAAGAAGGGGATCTAGATCTGAAATGCACTTGTACCTACTAGATCTGCTTATGGAAAGCTTAGATCTGAATTGAGGCGAACATCTAGCAACATCTGCCCCAAGAAAAGGTAAATTCCACTGATATTCCATCTCGACAAGTATGTCAGTTTATACTATTTGAAGATCTATACGCTACTTCGCCGCATAGGAAGCGCGTATATACGGGCCATGAAGATAAAGCTGGATGCGCAATAAAATATACATGCAGGTATACGCTCGCTGTTTGTGTGGACTGGCGCGCGTATGGTTACGACATCATGAAGGGAGGCTGCGTATGCAAACTAGGGTTTGCTGAAGCAAAGGGTATGAAATATCTGATCTGTTCTGCTATGTTTCTACTATCTGATCTGTGTTGATAAGTATCTGCTGGTGATGTATGTTTGTGCTTAAAAGTATGGAAAGGGTCCAGTCTGAAAATATGATGAAACGTGGCCTGCAAGTGTTGTTCTATTGAAGTTGTTGGATCCAGTGTGAAAATTGATGAAACGTGGTCCAAGGAGGTGCTGAGGGCTGTAGCCTTCAGTCAGGAGGTCGTAGCTCCCTTCCAGGAGAGGCTGGTAAACGAGATCAGGGGGTCGTAGCTCCCTTCCAGGAGAGGCTGGTAAACGAGTCAGGGGGTTGGAGCTCCCTTCCAGGAGAGGCTGGTAAACGAGGGTAGGTGGGTGCCTGCATGCTGGTAGAAGTCTGCACCAGTACATATGTTGTAAGATGTTTTTCTCTATAATAAAAGATTGAAGGCTGAGCAACGGCAGCGGTGGTTTTCTCCCGACTTGGGTTTCCACCTAAAAAATCCTGGTGTACATGTGTGATGCTTTGTGTGATGGTTTACTCTGTTCTTACTGTTCATGTTTGCTGTTTATTAAACATCTGATGAATGAATGATGGAATGATTTAAGTGAAGATCTAATAACTTAATTAGATATCTGTGCATACACTAGTTTCATAAAGGGTATCTGCGTATATACGCGTTTCTGTTTCAGGAAAGTAGCGTATGGGTTTTAGAAGCAAGGAAAAGTAAAAGTTTTTGAATATGCAGTAAATACTGATTCACCCCCCCTCTCAGTATTTTTCCCAACATATAGGTGGAAAGAGGGGGTTTAAACCTTATTAAAACTTTATTATAGAGCAAAAATGCTTTGGAGCGGAATGATTTGAAAAGTGCGATGGCGGAGTTGCGATGGAGGGCTGGAAGTGCGATATGCGATATCACAATATTGCAATATCGCAGGCTAGCAGAGAAGTGGGAGTACAGTTCGTGAGAGGGAGAAAAATGCGATGATTCGGATGACGTGGCGGTGGGACCAGTGGCAAAGTGTGATACCAATATTGCAACCTGTATATACTAAACGGTATAGATCAATGTTACTTGAGTAAATCTTCAGAAAAATGGCTATGGCATAGAAGGTTGGGGCATCTGAGCTTCTCTCAAATCAACAAATCAAGTAGACTCAAAGCTGTTCGTGATCTTCTCAATATTACTCTACCTGAAAGTATCATATGCAAATCTTGCCAATTCGGTAAGAAAACTATTGTGCAATTTAATGCCAAGGAAGGATCATCGAGTAAGCCTCTTGAACTCATTCATACTGACATATGTGGACCTGTGAGGAAAAATTCACCACATTGTGAACAATACTATATCTTATTTATTGATGATTCTCTAGAATGTGTTGGATTGGGTTGATTAAACACAAAGATGAAGCATTTGAGAAATTTCAGGTCTTCAAAGCACTGGTTGAAAATGAAGTAGATCTAAAAATCAAGTGTCTTAGATTTGATTGAGGAGGAGAATATACATCAGATGAATTCCTTAAATTTTGTGAACAACATGGCATAAAAGACAGTTTTTTGTAGCTGGCACTCCACAAAAAAATGGCGTAGTATAAAGAATGAATAGAACAGTTCAACAAATGGCTAGAGCTATGCTTGATGATTCTGGAACACCTGACACATTTTGGGAAGAAGCAGCACATACGTGACTTAACATTCTCAACAAGGCTCATGTTCGGGTAAATAGTGACAAAACTCCATATGAACTCTGCTATGGTAATTCTCCCTCTGTGAAGCATTTTAGAGTTTTTGGAAGTAAATGCTTTATCAAAAATAATGATGAAAAGCTTGGCAAGTTTGAACCTAGATCGGATGAAGGGATATTTCTTGGTTACTCATCTTCAATAAAAGCATACACATGTTACAATAAAAGGCTTCGAAAGATTGTTGAATGTATTGATGTTGTTATTGATGAGTCTCCTGCAGCTCCTAAAGAAGAAAAAAAAACAACAAAAGAAGATGATGGTGACTTATGTCCTTCTACATCAAATGATATAGACAATGGATCGATGAAGAACCTGAAGATGATCTATACGGAAAAGCTCCATCAAGATATGTGCCAAAAGGATCGCCATTGAATCTCAAATTTTGGGTGACAAGGAATCGGGTGTACGAAACAAGGAGAACTCTTGTAGAATCTTCTAATCATCAGCACTTCTATCCACAATTGAACCACACAATGTCAATCAAGCTAGCAAAGATGAATGTTGGAAGCAAGCCATGAATGAAGAGCTTGATCAAATTGAAAATAATGATACTTGGGAATTGGTACCAAGACCACACGATAAAAATTTCATTGGAACTAAATGGATTTTCAAGAACAAGCTAAATGAGAATGGGGATGTTGTAAGAAACAAAGCTTGATTGGTTTGCAAAGGGTATACTCAACAAGAAGGTATAGACTTTGAAGAAACTTTTGCTCCTGTTGCTAGACTTGAAGCCATAAGAATGTTTCTTGCCTTTTCAAGTTCTCAGCAAATCAAGAAGTTACCTACATCAAATGGATGTTAAATGCAGCACTGCTTAATGGTGATCTAGAAGAAGAAGAAGTATATATAGAACAACTGGAAGGATTCAAACTTTTAGGAAATGATGCAAATCTTGTTTGTAGACTTAAGAAGGCTCTATATGGTCTGAAAGCAAGCTCCAAGGGCATGGTATTATCGTCTTGACAAATATCTTCATCAACAAGGATTTTCAAAGGGGTTTGCTAATAGCAACTTATACAAAAAAACTGAAAATGATAAACTATTGATTGTGGTTGTATATGTTGATGATATCATTTTTGGAAGTAATGAAGAGTCTATGAGTCAGAAATTTTCTTCTGTTATGCAGCAAGAATTTGAAATGTCTTTACTTGGGGAACTAACATTCTTTCTTGGCTTACAAGTGCATCAAACTGCAGATGGTATATTCCTATCACAAGCGAAATATCTTAAGCAAATTCTGATGAAGTATGGCATGGAAGAATGCAAACCTGTAAGTACACCAATGATAACCGGATGCAATCTCAGTTTTCATGATGATTCTCCCACGGTGAATCAACCAGAATACAGATCAATGATAGGAAGTCTACTTTATCTCACTGGGACTAGACCAGACATTATGCATGCTATTGGGATTGTTGGACAATTCGAAGCTAATCCAAAAGAGTCTCACCTTCAGGCTGTTAAAAGAATTTTCAAATATCTTCAAGGAACTCAAGACCTTGGTCTATAGTATCCAAAGAATGTTGATCTTACTCTTCATGCTTACACTGATGCAGATTGGGCTGGAAGTGTTGATGATCGGAAAAGCACTAGTGGTGGTGCATTCTATATGGGACCTCGATTAGTATCTTGGTTCAAAGAAGCAAAATTCTATTGCCTTATCTACATCAGAAGCAGAATATGTGGCTGCCGCATCTTATTGCACTCAACTCCTTTGGATGATGCAAACCTTGCAAGATTTCCAAATCAAATGTACATCTCCTATCTCCATTATGTGTGACAATACAATTGTATCAGTAGTTCAAGATCATGTTATGCATTCAAAGACCAAGCACATTCCCATCAAGTATCACTTCTTACGTGAACAAGTGCTTGAAACGAAAGGTGAAGTTGGGTATGTTCCCTCCAAGAACAAGTTGCGATATCTTTACCAAACCTACGCGGGAAGCGTTCGAGTATCTAAGACAGAAGCTGGGAGTGTTCTCTGCCAGTCAAAAGAACAATTCTGCTTAAATTTAGAAGATGGCATTGGATATGCGGGTTTCCTGAAACACAGTCGTGTATATACGCGAGTTCATGCACAAGAAACCGCGTATGTCTGATTGCTGACATTTTTCTGATTGGAGCCAGCTCTCTTCAGCACATCTGCAGTGATGTTTGGTGTATCTGATACTGTTTGATATCTCTGGTGGTGTTCCAGTTCTCATGATTCTATTTCTAATGTTTTGATAAAGATGCCTTGATGTTTTTTTGCTGAACATGTTTAGGTTGCACTAACTAAGGGGGAGCCTTAGTCATATGGAAAGGTTTCTTGGATGCACAGATTCAAGGGGAGCATTAGCTTTGCTGAGTATAATGCATTATTGGCATTATGATGGTTCTGAAATATGTTCTCCTTCCTGAGGACTTTCTGATGTTGGTTATGACAAGTCATTTTTGTATATTGATGGAAAGGTCATGTTGAGACCCATGATGTAAATTTGTAATATTCAATCATGTAAGGACTTGTAAATGTTGTAAACCCACCTGATTGGGTACTTGAGCCTCTTATGTAAATCCACTTGGTTGGAAATTTGTTGTAAGTATGAGTCTTTTGTGATAGGAAGTTCATAGATTCATGTACTTCATTGGAAAATATGTTTGAAGATTCAGCATGAACTCAGGGGGAGCTTGGTCACTTCTATGTACATCAGTTCTGCAGAATGTTGGTTTTTGATCAGCCCTTTGCCCTTGATGTCAAAGGGGGAGAGTGTCATGGTGTTTGAACGGTGTCACTGTATTCTTAATGTCCCTATCTTTTGTAACCAAACACCATCGTGGTGTGGTTGCCATCAAGTCCAAAGGGGGAGATTGTTGGCATTATGATGCAGAGTGTTGTCCTTGATGGCAACCCACTGAATAAAGATGAAGACATACGACTGTTGACATGTGTTGTCCTTGATGGCAATCCACCTGATGAAGTTGTGCTTGATAGAATATGTTCTTGATGGAGGAAATCTGATGTATCTACAGTATGTACAGAAGGCAGTGAAGAAAGAAATTCAGATTGTGCTAAATCTATGATGCAAGAGTATGTCTCAAGGAATACGCGGATTTGTCTAAGTGAAGTCGCGTATGCACGCGGAAAATAACGTGCCAAGTCGCGTATGGGCTAAAGCGCTCTAAAAGTGCAAAACCAGGGGTAACCACCATGGTATTGACCCATTGTATTGGGTAATGATCCGCCTAATTGACCCCGTCCAGGAATACCATTGGAAGTAATGTAGTTTTGGGCTCATGGTATTGGTTTGGCTCATGGTATTGAAAAAGGGGCTCATGGTATTGAAAAAGGATAAACCTATATAAAGAGATGAAATTCATTATGCAAATCATATGTGTGGGTGAAAGATGTCTGAGCTTGAATGAATACTTCACTCTGAAGTAAATCTGAATGGAAAGGGTTACACTTGAATGATAAATCTGAATGGATGATGCACCAATGATGAAGAAGGGGATCTAGTTTTGAAATGCACTTGTACCTACTAGATCTGCTCATGGAAGGCTTAGATCTGTGATGAGGCGAACATCTAGGCGAACATCTGTCTGAAGAAAAAGGGTAAATCTGAACTGGATATCTGATCTGAAGAAGTATGCTGCTCTATAATGATTGAAGATCTATACGCTACTTCGCCACAGAGGAAGCACGTATATACGGGGCCTCGCTGAAGATAAAGCGCGTATGCGCAATAAAATATACACAGAGGTATACGCTGGTTTGTGTGGACGGAAGCGCGTATATACGTGACATTAGTGAAGGGAAAGCGCGTATGCAAACTAGGGTTTTCTGAAGCAAGGGGTATGAAATATCTGATCTGTTCTGCTGTGTTTCTGCTATCTGATATGTGTTGATAAGTATCTGTTGGTGATGTATGTTTGTGCTTAAAAGTATGGAAAGGGTCCAGTCTAAAAGTATGATGAAATGTGGCTTGCAAGTGGTGTTCTATTGAAGTTGTTGGATATAGTGTGAAAATTGATGAAAAGTGGTCCTAAGAGGTGCTGAGGGTTGTAGCCTTCAGTCAGGGGGTCGTAGCTCCCTTCCAGGAGAGGCTGGTAAACGAGATCAGGGGGTCGTAGCTCCCTTCCAGGAGAGGCTGGTAAACGAGAGCAGGGGGTCGTAGCTCCCTTCCAAGAGAGGTTGGTAAACGAGCGTAGGTGGGTGCCTGCGTGCTGGTATGAGTCTGCGCCAGCACATAGTTGTAAGATGTTTTCTTTATAATAAAACATTGAAGGCTAAGACAACGGCAGCGGTGGTTTTCTCCCGACTTCGGTTTCCACCTAAAATCCTGGTGTTCTTGTGTGATGCTTATGTGTGATGGTTTACTTCCGTTCATCGTTTGCGTTTGTCACGTTTATTAAACATCCGATGAATGAATGATGAATATTTAAGTGAAGATTCATTAATTAATTAGATATCTGTGCATACGCTAGTTTCATAAAGGGTATCCACGTATATACGCGTTTCTGTTTCAGGAAAGTAGCGTATGGGTTTTAGAATCAAGGAAAAGTAAAAGTTTTTGAATATGCAGTAAATACTGATTCACCCCCCCTCTCAGTATTTTTCCCAACATATAGGTGGAAAGAGGGGGTTTAAACCTTATTAAAACTTTATTATAGAGCAAAAATGCTTTGGAGCGGAATGATTTGAAAAGTGCGATGGCGGAGTTGCGATGGAGGGCTGGAAGTGCGATATGCGATATCACAATATTGCAATATCGCAGGCTAGCAGAGAAGTGGGAGTACAGTTCGTGAGAGGGAGAAAAATGCGATGATTCGGATGACGTGGCGGTGGGACCAGTGGCAAAGTGTGATACCAATATTGCAATCGGCAGACAGGAGCGGTAAGTGTTACTAAGGAGCGGATGGAGAGTGTGAAATGCGATTTGCGAAAAGGCCAAAGGTTGCGATATGTCACTAGTATAAAATGATGAAATTAGTGACTAGGTGACTAAAAAATTTAGTCATCGCAATTATTTCAAGTGAATTACTACCAAATTTGAGCAATTTTAAGTGATCGAACTAAAAATGACTAACTTAAATGACTAATTTAGTCTAGGAATAAAATATTCGACTAGATAATAAGTGACTAAACTAAAAATGACTAACTTAAATGACTAATTTAGTCTAGGAATAAAATATACAACTAGATAATAAGTGACTAAACTAAAAACGACTAACTTAAATGACTAATTTATTCTAGGATTAAAATATATGACTAGATAATAAGTGACAAAATTAATAATGATTAATGTAAATGACTATTATAGTCCAAGAATAAAAATATGACCAAATAAAAAGTACAACAAGTATATGAATTAGTCATTTATGTTTGTAATTTTTAATTGTGGACACACTATTTATTATGGGCTTTTTGTGGCATTGTTACATACCATGGTTGATTATTGCAGTAGATTCATAGAGAATGATTTTATTAATTTGAATTCAAAGTATGTTTATTTATACATGGTCAATTGATATAAATATTGACTCCAAATTGGTGTATGAGACCCCTTGTTTGTGGAACAAGGGACCCACCTTCGGGCAACAATTTGACTACTAAGTCTATGAAGACATACATACTTTACCCCCTCTGGTTTTAAACATATGACCTCTAAAAAGGAAACACACTCTTAACCATTAGACCACCTCAAACTATATAATAATTTATAAAATATAATAATTTTATACTAATCCTTCTTCTCATACCATTATACATCTATTGGTTTATTACACTATATATAGTTTATACTTTTATACTAATCCTTGTTCTCATACCATTGTACCATTGGTTTATTACACTATATATAATAGTTTATAATATATAATTAGCTTATAATATATAATAGTTTCATGCATTGGTAATGTAAAGAGATTAAAATATATGATATTCGCGCGCAGTTCTACTAACTTCAGAATTTTGGTTTGGCACATACGCGGGAATATCCGATTTGATGTGTTGAGAGTATTACTGTCACAACTGCAAAAATAATCAAACACCAAGGGTGGAAAATTTTCTGAGCACCGGTGTTTCGATCTTTGGTTGTTTGGTAGGTGATTGAGGAGGGCCATTCTTAATAATGGATTGGCAATAATGGCAATATAGAGTAGGGCTGGTGGATTGGAAATAATGGCAATACAGAGTAGGGCTGGTGGATTGGAAATACCGGCAATACAGATCAGGGCCGGTGATGATTGGCGTTGTGGTTTTCATATGGGTTGCCTCTGCTGAAGTTACTCAGGTATGTACTACTCGAAATTGGACCACCAGAGAACGATTTCGTGTGTAATTTTCTTCATTATAAAATATCAGATCTGGTAGGTTGTTTAAAGAGTTATGAATTTTGTATGAAGAATCAATCGAATTAAAGGGATAATTGTCTACCTTCCCTACCCTGAATGTGCATCCTATGACAGGGACTCACACCACAACAATTATAGGTGCACTCTGTTCTGCGCTCATTTTTTTTTAAAAGGACCAGCAAAAAGATCATAGAACGAGCTATTGCTACTCTCATTGTTAACAACAATGCATGCTCTTGATGGTCATATGCTGGAGCCTGTAGTGGAAACTAGTTCTAATTGATGTAGTTGCGACACGGTGTTGTGGATCAATCCAATTAAACAAGATATTTTACATGTGTTGCATTTTTTCGACATGTGATTCATATTGGACTTTTCATGAGACGAAATAATAAGTTTGATTCTGAAGTGGTTGTGGATATCTGAGCAACCAAGGGATAGGCCCAATGTCACTTGGTATGCATGCGACCAAATTCTATTACAGTAGTATACAGAGCCCAGTGTAGTCATTTTTGTCTACATCGTAGACATGTGAGCTCTCACAAAACTCTGTAAAAGTTGCCATGCATTCTTTTGAGTTTGGTTCTTTGACAATATGATTTGGGTCAGACTTTCTTGCACAAAAAAAAATGGAGGTTTATTTCCAGTTACAAATGGTCATAAGTACTTTGAGCTTTTCCAACATAGAAGACTGAGGAGTTTTATTTATTTTTTTAATTTTTCGTTAACAAGGTTCAGGGTTCAATTACATGTTACCTTCTTGCAATTCAGTGTGTGATGTTTGATTTGATTGGGATCTTGGTTGAAGGTTCAAACCCTTTGTGTGCCTTTATAGATGGGAGTATAGATGGGAGGATGTCTCATTTTATTGAGCCATCCACAACTAGCATCAGATAGTCATTGCCCCTACAAGTTGACAAAAAACCTAAAGGAAATCCATTGAAATTGACTCTCATGGTATACTTAGGATCAAAAGTAGAGTATACTTTCCCAATTTCTATTTTGTTGGCTTTGAAATTCTATGAAGGGAACAACTTCTTATGAATTTATTATCAACACTATCAATCCGATTGCTAGTGGTAATGGAAGGTAATGTGCTAGTTTACTCGTTCTTCCTTTTCAACACTTAATTGAAATGCAAATAACAAGACCACTTAATGTGGCGTGCATTCTTGATCTTGCTCAATGTTCAAAGGATTGGTGAGACTTGTGATTGTTATGAATGGCGATCTATTTTCCACTCAAACAATGTCTACAATGATGTGTTCTTTGAACAAATGTGTACATATCTTGGTCATATATTATGTAATTAAGAATGCTCGAAAAAGAATTGGAGTGGTGTGAAACTGGTTTTCATGGTTCATCAATGACGTACCCATGGAATTTTGCCAAGAACCCATGTTGAATACTTAAGATTTCTAGGTTCTGCCTGTTCTTGAGCTGTAAGTTGATTGTCTTTCTGGGTTGCATTTACCATGTGTATTCCACCTTCTACATTCATGTGTTTCTGTTGAAGCACATATTCTCTATCTTGATTGGTTGATGGGTTCAATGTATATGAACCGGGAACAATTTGACTTGACTAAGTTATAATGGCATGGTTTGGGAAACTAATTGCATGAGTTGACCAGGGGTTGGGAATAGTGTTTGACATTATTGACTTGGAATGTTGGAACTACTGCCAAATATTGTGTGAGTTTCCAACATTGGACTCGACTGACCCAGACTTAGTCAGGTCAACAATATGGTGTTTCTAGGGCAACTCATCACTTTGGGCAGGGTCATTTTTCAAGGCTTGGTATGGCCTTCTACCTTGTCATTCATGTTTTTTAGGAAATGAATTAGAGCTATCTTCATTTTTCTTGGAAGTAATAATTATAACATCTTAAGGTGTGAGGGGAGTCTTTGAGCTTATTTATCTAGAAATAACAATCAGAGGGGTTGAGTGACATACTAGTATGACATGAAAACTCATTCAAATTCGGTGAATATGTTGCCTTATCCCCATAATAACTATAAGATCCCTTCTGGAATGTGTAAGGTAACTTGAAACACGAATGGCTTCCTATTTGTGAAGCTTCTTTTTAATTGAGCTAATTTATAATCCTTTGGAGTTCCTACCATCTTCTTTTCCCAGGGATACTAATTTTTGGTAACAATTTTAGTCTATCCACTCTGTGTCTTGGACCCAAAGGATATTACCTTGAAGTTTGAACCCTTGGAAGCAATAGTTTGATGGCTTCATTATTTTGTCCCTAGAGTGCTGGAATTTGTGGTATGTTTAAGCATTGAGATGTTCTTGTCTTCACTAAATTATCAACTTCATCACTCTAGTATGGATTTGGGTGATTTTTTATGAATAATGACCTTCCATTGCTCAACCATGTGCATACTGATAAATCGTCCATAAATTTTTTGCAGGCCTTTCTCTTAGTAATTTTTCTGTGACCCTCAATCCTGTCACACAAATTTAAGACTTAATATTTCTAGGTTCTGCAAATGGAAGACTTAATATTTCTAGGTTCTGCTTGTTTTTGAGTTGTAAGTT
The DNA here is from genome assembly GCA_034641835.2 of Pinus albicaulis. Taxonomy (NCBI): domain Eukaryota; kingdom Viridiplantae; phylum Streptophyta; class Pinopsida; order Pinales; family Pinaceae; genus Pinus; species Pinus albicaulis. The sequence goes on along the minus strand of CM076575.1, from coordinate 772,072,691 downwards.
GAATTTCTTTCTGGATTGCATTTACCATGTGTACTCCACCTTCTACATTCATATGTTTTTGTTGAAGCACTTATTCTCTATTTATATTGGTTCATGGGTTCAATGTATATGAATTGGGAACAATTTGACTTGACTAATTTATAATGCCATGGTTTGGGGAACTAATTGCATGAGTTGACCAAGGGTTGGGAATAGTGTTTGACATTATTGACTTGGAATGTTGGAACTACTGCCAAAGATTTTGTGATTTTCCAACATTGGACTCGACTGACCCAGAATTATTCAGGTCAACAATATGGTGTTTCTAGGGAAACTCATCGCTTTGAGCAGGGTCAATTTTTAAGACTTGGTATGTCCTTCTACCTTGTTATTCATGTTTTTTAGGAAATGAATTAGAGCTATCTTAATTTTTCTTGGAAGTAATAATTATACCATCCTAAGGTGTGAGGGGAGTCTTTGAGCTTATTTATTTGGAAATAACAATCAAAGGAGTTGAGTGACATACTAGTATGACAGGAAAACTCATTCAAATTGGGTGAATCTGTTGCCTTATCCCCATTATAACTATAATATCCCTTATGGAACGTGTAAGGTAACTTGAAACACAAATGGCTTCCTATTTGTGAAGTTTCTTTTTAATTGAGCTAATTTATAACCCTTTGGAGTTCCTACCATCTTCTTTTCCCAGTGATACTAATTTTTGGTAAGAATTTTAGTCTATGCACTCTGTGTCTTGGAGCCAAAGGATATTACCTTGAAATTTGAACCCTTGCAAGAAATAGCTTTATGGCTTCATTTGTTTGTCCCTGAAGTGCTGGAATTTGTGGTATGCTTAAGCTTTGAGACGTTCTTGTCTTCACTAAATTATTAACTTCATCACTCTAGGATGGATTTTGGTGTTTTTTTGTGAATAATGACCTTCCATAGCTCAACCCGGTGCATGCTGATAAATCATCCATAAATTTGTTGCAGGTCTGTCTCTTAGTAATTTTTCTATGACCCCATCTTCATGAATGAAACATTCAGATAAATTAGGCTTAGATCAGGGCATTTTGCTAGGATCTTTTTAGCGATCTTTAAGATCCCATATTCAAGATGGGAATACTCTGGGATAGGTTGGGTATTGATAAATATAGCATCATGTTGTGGCAGACATTATTTAAGGAAATTTGAGGGGAGCTAATACTTTACTTCTTCAAGCCATAGATCCATTTTTATCCTCAAGTTCGTAAGTTCCAACGTTTTTGGATCAAACATAGGAACAATTTTATGCAAGTCATGAAAATCACTGTTGCAGACATGGAGCTATTTTTAATGGGAAATTAAAGCTACTCAAATATAATTTATAGTTAGGAGAAGAAACTCCTTTAAGGATCAATTATCATACCTATAAACTATAAGAGACAAACCTGGATATTATTTTTCCCACCGTGTAGTTAATCAATTATGGGTTTTGCATAAGTCCTCTTGTTTTCTTAGATATTGGTTTGTTCTTTCAATACGACAAGAATCGTCATCTTCAATAAGGATGCCTTCAACAAATGGAATGGACCTTTATGCCTTTGTATCATATGGTTCACAAAGTGGCTTGATGATATGATAAACCTTCTTTTATTCCTCATCAGAGTCCATGTCATATGTAGGATGATTGTCAAAGGAAAAAATATCAGATATTGCACTATTCTGTTCAAATTTAATAGGCAATGCTGATTGGAGATGCACATAATTATGGGTGCCAAAGTTTCTACCATATTCAAAATCACAAATAGGAGTGTTGGTGTCTTTAACCTTAAGGGATATTCAGGATTTCCATTCATTAATGAGTGTCTTATTACTCTCATTCTCAAGAAAAATAGAACTACATTCTGGTCCATTATCTCCATCTGCGCTTAGGATTTTGTCATATGTTGGTTGAATTTCCATTTTCCAGTGTAGAAAAAAGTCATGGCATGATACCCATGTCATCACGTGCTAAGTCTTCTAGGGTGATTGCAAGAGTGGTAGAAATTTTTTTCGTACTCTCCTGCTGATATTCCTCCTCTACATCCAGGACCTTTTCTCACAGTATCAATCATCCAAATCATTCAATAAATTTGCATATGCTAGGAAAGATGGAATTGCCTTGTATCTTTATAAGAAGAACTGGGTGATTACAAGAATTGGGTAATGGTGTGGTTGGTATTCAAAAGTAAAAATTCATTTTCTTTCAAGAGTCTATTAGGGTCTTCAATTGACCAAGAAAGATATGGCCTCCAAAGATCCACTCCTCCTCGATAATATAGTCCTAAAGTTCCATGTGAGGAATATCCAAGGTCTGTTGAAACTTGAAGCAATGCCCTATGACCATTTATCTTTGTTGAAAATTTATCAAAGTATCCTTAATAGACATTTTTCAATTTTAGTTCCTTAATCTCTGTATGAAAATTCCCTTGCCGAGTGTTACAACAGTGGCAACATTCTCTGCAATTATTATTTGTTGTTGGAAGAATGAAGCAAAATGACTGAGATCCACATTCTCTTGTTCGCTTCTTTATATTTATTGACTTTGGCAAAGACTCTTAAGAGACAGCTACCATTGTTGATTAAAGAGTCCAGAATAATAGAGATTTGTGTGACAGGATTGAGGGACTTGTCTAGAAGTGAATTAGCGTCAATATTGCAAATGGAAGACTTAAGCTTTCTAGGTTCTGCCTATTCTTGAGCTGTAAGTTGATTTTCTTTCTGGGTTGCATTTACCATGTTTATTCCACCTTCTACATTCATGTGTTTTTGTTGAAGCACATCTTCTCTATCTAGATTGGTTGATGGGTTCAATGTATATGAACTGGGAACAATTTGACTTGACTAAGTTATAATGGCATGGTTTGGGAAACTAATTGCATGATTTGACCAAGGGTTGGGAATAGTGTTTGATATTATTGACTTGGAATGTTGGAACTACTACCAAAGATTCTGTTAGTTTCCAACATTGGACTCGACTGACCCAGATTTAGTCAGGTCAACAATATGGTGTTTCTAGGGCAACTCATCGCTTTGGGAAGGGTCAATTTTTAAGGCTTGGTATGTCCTTCTACCTTGTCATTCATGTTTTTTAGGAAATGAATTAGAACTATCTTCATTTTTCTTGGAAGTAATAATTATAACATCCTAAGGTGTGAGGGGAGTCTTTGAGATTATTTATTTGGAAATAAAAATCAAAGGGGTTGAGTGACATACTAGTATGACAGGAAAACTCATTCAAATTGGGTGAATATGTTGCCTTATCCCCATTATAACTATAAGATCCCTTCTGGAACGTGTAAGGTAACCTGAAACACGAATGGCTTCCTATTTGTGAAGCTTCTTTTTAATTGAGCTAATTCATAACCCTTTGGAGTTCCTACCATCTTCTTTTCCCAGGGACACTAATTTTTGGTAACCATTTTAGACTATGCACTCTGTATCTTGGAGCCAAAGGATATTACCTTGAAGTTTTAACCCTTGTAAGAAATAGTTTGATGGCTTCATTCGTTTGTCCCTGGAGTGCTGGAATTTGTGGTATGCTTAAGCTTTGAGATGTTCCTGCCTTCACTAAATTATCAACTTCATCACTCTAGTATGGATTTGGGTGCTTTTTTATGAATAATGACCTTCCATAGCTAAACCCTGTGCATGCTGATAAATCATCCATAAATTTGTTGCAAGTCTTTCTCTTAGTAATTTTGTTGTGACTCCATCTTCATGAATGAAACATTCAGATAAATTAGGCTTAGATCAGAGCATTTTTCTAGGATCTTTTTAGCGAGCTTTAGGATCCCATATTCAAGATGGGAATACTCCTGGACAGGTAGGGTATTGATAAATATAACATCATGTTGTGGAAAAAATTATTCAAGAAAATCTGAGGGGAGCTAATACTTGACTTCTTCAAGCCACAGATCCAGCATTATCCTCAAGTTCGTAAGTTCAAATGTTTCTAGATCAAACATAGGAAAATTTTTATGTTGCACATGAACATCGTTAAGTGTATTATGTTTACATGAAATTAAAGCTACTTGACTTAATATAGGAACAATTGTATGCTGGCCATGAACATCATTGTTGCAGACAGGGAGCTGTTTTATATGAGAAATTAAAGATACCCGAATATAATTTATAGTTAGGAGAAGAAACTCCTTTGAAGATAATTTATCATACCTATGAACAATAAGAGGCAAACCTGGAAATGATTTTTCTCACTGTGTAGTTAATAAATTATGGGTTTGCATAAGTCCTCTTGTTTTCCTAGATATTGGTTTTTTCTTTCAATATGACAAGACTATTCATCGTCAATAAGGATTCCTTCAACAAATGGAATGGAGCTTTCTACCTTTCTCTCATATGGTTCACAAAACAACTTGATGATATGATAAGGCTTCTTTTATTCCTCATCAGATTCCATGTCATATGTAGGATGACTATCAAAGGAAAAAATATCATACCTTGCACTCTTTTGTTTAATAGGCAATGTTGATTGGAGATGCACATAATTATGGGTGCCAAAGTTTCTACCATAGTCAAAATCATAGATAGGAGTGTTGGTCTCTTGAATCTTAAGGGATCTTCAGGATTTCCCTTCATTAATGAGTGTCTTATTAATCTCATTCTTAGGAAAACTAGAACTACGGTTTGGTCCATTGTCTCCATCTACGCTCAGGATTTTGTCATATGTTGGTTGAATTTTCTATTTTCCAGCCAGAAAAAAAGGTACATATACCTATGTCATCACATGGGTTTTGGTGATTGCAAGAGTGGTAGAAAGTTGTTTCCTACCCTCCTGCTGATATTCCTCCTTTGCATTCATGACCTTTTATCACACTATAAATCATCCAAATAATGGAAGGAATCCCATCCATCTCAGGGTAATAAAGAATTGTTCTGTATGCCAAAAGCTTGTAAATGCCCTCTTCCTGAAATAGTTTGTGTATACCCACTATGCACATTGGTGCATTACTTCATCCAACTTCCATTGCCATAATTTTCTTTGTTTCTTCTACAACATAAATCAAGGAGGAAAACCACATTGGTGCAATTGTGGCTCCAAATATAGTTATAAATACTGATAGAGGTCCATCGGTAGATTTACAAAGACCAACACATGATATTCATTTCAGTGCAAGAGAAAATTCTGGTGCCTCTATCTATAATAAGTTAGGGAGTGTAAGGATGAATAGTGATAATAATCAACACCCTCATGAGAATCCGCACCTAAGTATTGGTGGTGTAATTCATAAAGTCCCCAAAACCCCCTCCTCAAATGGTCATGTTCCACCCATTATCACTGGCCCTGGACACTGGGTTTGGAAACCATTACCTTCAAGTGTTCCTCAAACTTCCTCTCTTGTAGATTATCATCCTGCAATTACTTATAGAGAAAATGTGCATTTTGTAGCCATGCCTTCTTTTCCAGGCGTAAGTTTTTGTTGAAGCACTTATTCTCTATTTATATTGGTTCATGGGTTCAATGTATATGAATTGGGAACAATTTGACTTGACTAATTTATAATGCCATGGTTTGGGGAACTAATTGCATGAGTTGACCAAGGGTTGGGAATAGTGTTTGACATTATTGACTTGGAATGTTGGAACTACTGCCAAAGATTTTGTGATTTTCCAACATTGGACTCGACTGACCCAGAATTATTCAGGTCAACAATATGGTGTTTCTAGGGAAACTCATCGCTTTGAGCAGGGTCAATTTTTAAGACTTGGTATGTCCTTCTACCTTGTTATTCATGTTTTTTAGGAAATGAATTAGAGCTATCTTAATTTTTCTTGGAAGTAATAATTATACCATCCTAAGGTGTGAGGGGAGTCTTTGAGCTTATTTATTTGGAAATAACAATCAAAGGAGTTGAGTGACATACTAGTATGACAGGAAAACTCATTCAAATTGGGTGAATCTGTTGCCTTATCCCCATTATAACTATAATATCCCTTATGGAACGTGTAAGGTAACTTGAAACACAAATGGCTTCCTATTTGTGAAGTTTCTTTTTAATTGAGCTAATTTATAACCCTTTGGAGTTCCTACCATCTTCTTTTCCCAGTGATACTAATTTTTGGTAAGAATTTTAGTCTATGCACTCTGTGTCTTGGAGCCAAAGGATATTACCTTGAAATTTGAACCCTTGCAAGAAATAGCTTTATGGCTTCATTTGTTTGTCCCTGAAGTGCTGGAATTTGTGGTATGCTTAAGCTTTGAGACGTTCTTGTCTTCACTAAATTATTAACTTCATCACTCTAGGATGGATTTTGGTGTTTTTTTGTGAATAATGACCTTCCATAGCTCAACCCGGTGCATGCTGATAAATCATCCATAAATTTGTTGCAGGTCTGTCTCTTAGTAATTTTTCTATGACCCCATCTTCATGAATGAAACATTCAGATAAATTAGGCTTAGATCAGGGCATTTTGCTAGGATCTTTTTAGCGATCTTTAAGATCCCATATTCAAGATGGGAATACTCTGGGATAGGTTGGGTATTGATAAATATAGCATCATGTTGTGGCAGACATTATTTAAGGAAATTTGAGGGGAGCTAATACTTTACTTCTTCAAGCCATAGATCCATTTTTATCCTCAAGTTCGTAAGTTCCAACGTTTTTGGATCAAACATAGGAACAATTTTATGCAAGTCATGAAAATCACTGTTGCAGACATGGAGCTATTTTATATGGGAAATTAAAGCTACTCAAATATAATTTATAGTTAGGAGAAGAAACTCCTTTAAGGATCAATTATCATACCTATAAACTATAAGAGACAAACCTGGATATTATTTTTCCCACCGTGTAGTTAATCAATTATGGGTTTTGCATAAGTCCTCTTGTTTTCTTAGATATTGGTTTGTTCTTTCAATACGACAAGAATCATCATCTTCAATAAGGATGCCTTCAACAAATGGAATGGACCTTTATGCCTTTGTATCATATGGTTCACAAAGTGGCTTGATGATATGATAAACCTTCTTTTATTCCTCATTAGAGTCCATGTCATATGTAGGATGATTGTCAAAGGAAAAAATATCAGATATTGCACTATTCTGTTCAAATTTAATAGGCAATGCTGATTGGAGATGCACATAATTATGGGTGCCAAAGTTTCTACCATATTCAAAATCACAAATAGGAGTGTTGGTGTCTTTAACCTTAAGGGATATTCAGGATTTCCATTCATTAATGAGTGTCTTATTACTCTCATTCTCAAGAAAAATAGAACTACATTCTGGTCCATTATCTCCATCTGCGCTTAGGATTTTGTCATATGTTGGTTGAATTTCCATTTTCCAGTGTAGAAAAAAGTCATGGCATGATACCCATGTCATCACGTGCTAAGTCTTCTAGGGTGATTGCAAGAGTGGTAGAAATTTTTTTCGTACTCTCCTGCTGATATTCCTCCTCTACATCCAGGACCTTTTCTCACAGTATCAATCATCCAAATCATTCAATAAATTTGCATATGCTAGGAAAGATGGAATTGCCTTGTATCTTTATAAGAAGAACTGGGTGATTACAAGAATTGGGTAATGGTGTGGTTGGTATTCAAAAGTAAAAATTCATTTTCTTTCAAGAGTCTATTAGGGTCTTCAATTGACCAAGAAAGATATGGCCTCCAAAGATCCACTCCTCCTCGATAATATAGTCCTAAAGTTCCATGTGAGGAATATCCAAGGTCTGTTGAAACTTGAAGCAATGCCCTATGACCATTTATCTTTGTTGAAAATTTATCAAAGTATCCTTAATAGACATTTTTCAATTTTAGTTCCTTAATCTCTGTATGACAATTCCCTTTCCGAGTATTACAACAATGACAACATTCTCTGCAATTATTATTTGTTGTTGGAAGAATGAATAAAAATGCCTGAGATCCACATTCTCTTGTTTTCTTCTTTACATTTATTGACTCTGGCAAATACTATTAAGAGACAACTACCATTGTTGATTAAAGAGTCCAAAATAATAGAAATTTGTGGACATGAATGGGAGACTTGTCTATAAGTGAATTAGCGTCAATATTGCAAATGGAAGACATAAACTTTCTAGGTTCTGCCTGTTCTTGAGTTGTAAGTTGATTTTATTTCTGGGTTGCATTTACCATGTGTATTCCACCTTCTACATTCATGTGTGTTTTTTGAAGCACATCTTCTCTATCTAGATTGGTTGCTGGGTTCAATGTATATGAATTGGGAAAAATTTGACTTGACTAAGTTATAATGGCATGGTTTGGGAAACTAATTGCATGAGTTGACTAAGGGTTGGGAATAGTGTTTGACATTATTGACTTGGAATGTTGGACCTAGTGCCAAATATTTTGTAAGTTTCCAACATTGGACTCGACTAACCCAGACTTATTCAAGTCAATAATATTGTGTTTCTAGGGCAACTCATCGCTTTGGGTAGGGTCAAATTTTAAGGCTTGGTATGTCCTTCTACCTTGTCATTCATGTTATTTAGGAAATGAATTAGAGATATCTTCATTTTGCTTGGAAGTAATCATTATAACATCTTAAGGTGTGAGGGGATTCTTTGAGCTTATTTATCTGGAAATAACAATCAAAGGGATTGAGTGACATACTAGTATGACAGGAAAACTCATTCAAATTGGGTGAATCCATTGCCTTATCCCCATTATAACTATAAGATCCCTTCTGGAATGTGTAAGGTAACTTGAAACACGAATGTCTTCCTATTTGTGAAGCTTCTTTTTAATTGAGCTGATTTACAACACTTCTGAGTTCCTACCATCTTCTTTTCCCAGGGATACTAATTTTTGGTAACCATTTTATTCTATGCACTCTATGTCTTGGAGCCAAAGGATATTACCTTGAAGTTTGAACCCTTGCCAGAAAAAGTTTGAACCCTTCATTCATTTCTCCCTGGAGTGCTAGAATTTGTGGTATGCTTAAGCTTTGAGATGTTTTTGTCTTCACTAAATTATCAACTTCATCACTCTAGTATGGATTTGGGTGATTTTTTATGAATAATGATCTTCCATAGCTTAACCCTGTGCATGTTGATAAATCATCCATAAATTTGTTTCAGGTCTTTCTCTTAGTAATTTTTCTATGATCCCATCTTCAGGAATGAAAAATTCAGATAAATTAGGCTTAGATCAGGGCATTTTTATGGGATATTTTTAGCGAGTTTAGGATCCCATATTCAAGATGGTTATACTTTGGACAAGTTGGGTATTGATAAATATAGCCTCATGTGGTGGCATAAATTATTCAAGGAAATATGAGGGGAGCTAATACTTGACTTCTTCAAGCCACAGATCCATCGTTACCCTCAAGTTCGTAAGTTCTAACATTTCTGGATCAAACATAGGAACAATTTTATGCTAGCCATGAACATCAGTGTTGCAGACAGGGAGATGTTTTATATGAGAAATTAAAGCTACTTGGATCGAATATAGGAAAAATTTTATGCTGGCCATGAACATCAGTGTTGCAGACAGCGAGATGTTTTATATGAGAAATTAAAGCTACCCAAATATAATTTATAGTTAGGAGAAGAAACTCCTTTGAAGATCAATTATCATACCTATGAACAATTAGAGACAAACCTAGAAATTATTTTGCTCAATGTGTAGTTAATAAATTATGGGTTTGCATAAGTCCTCTTGTTTTCCTAGATATTGGTTTGTTCTTTCAATATGACAAGACTATTCATCTTCAATAAGGATGCCTGCAACAAATGGAATGGATCTTTCTGCCTTTGTCTCATATGGTTCACACAACAGCCTGATAATATCATCAACCTTCTTTTATTCCTCATCAGAATCCATGTCATATGTAGGATGATTTTCAAAGGAAAAAATATTAGATCTTGCACTGTTCTGTTCAAATTTGATAGGTAATGTTGATTGGAGATGCACATAATTATGGGTGCCAAATTTCATACCATATTCAAAATCATAGATAGGAGTGTTGGTATCTTGAACCTTAAGGGATCTTCATGATTTCCCTTCATTAATGGGAGTCTTATTACTCTCATTCTCAAGAAAAATAGAACTACAGTTTGGTCCATTATCTCCATCTACGCTCAGGATTTTGTCATATTTTGGTTGAATTTCCATTTTCCAGTGTAGAAAAAAGGCATGGCATTATACCCATGTCATCACATGCTAAGTATTCTAGGGTAATTGCAAGAGTGCTAGGAAGTTATTTCCTACCCTCCTACTGATATTCCTCCTCTTCATTCAGGACCTTTTCTCACATTATCAATCATCCAAATCATTCAATAAATTTAGCATATGTTAGGAAAGACAGAATTTACTTGTATCTTTATAAGAAGAATTGGGTGATTACAAGAACTGAGTAATGGTGTGGTTGGTCTTCAAAAGTAAAAATTCATTTTCTTTAGAGAGTCTGTTAGGGTCTTCAATTGACCAAGCAAGACATGGCCACTAAAGATCAACTCCTCCTCGATAATATAGTCCTAAAGTTCCATGTGAGGAATATCCAAGGTTTGTTGAAACTTGAAGGAAAGCCCTATGACCATTTATCTTTGTTGAAAATTTATCAAAGTATCCTTAATAGCCATTTTTCAATTTTAGTTCCTTAATCTCTGTATGAGAATTCCCTTGCCGAGTATTACAATAGTGGCAACATACTCTGCAATTATTATTTGTTGTTGGAATAATGAAGAAAAATGATTGAGATCCACATTCTATTGTTTGCTTCTTTACATTTATTGACTCTGGCAAAGACTCTTAAGAGACATCTACCATTTTTGGTTAAAGATTAAAAAATAATAGAAATTTGTGTGACAAGATTGAGGGACTTGTCTAGAAGTGAATTAGTGTCAATATTACAAATGGAAGACTTAAGATTTCTATGTTCTGCCTGTTCTTGAGCTGTGAGTTGATTTTCTTTCTGGGTTGCACTTACCATGTGTATTCCACCTTCTACATTCATGTTTTTTTGTTGAAGCACATCTTCTTTATTTAGATTGGTTGATGGATTCAATGTATATGAACTGGGAACAATTTGACTTGACTAAGTTATAATGGCATGGTTTGGGAAACTAATTGCATGAGTTGACCAAGGGTTGGGAATAGTGTTTGACATTATTGACTTGGAATGTTGGAACTACTGCCAAAGATTCTGTGATTTTCCAACATTGGACTCGACTGACCCAGAATTTTTCAGGTGAACAATATGGTGTTTCTAGGGAAACTCATCGCTTTGGGCAGGGTCAGTTTTTAAGGCTTGATATGTCCTTCTACCTTGTCATTCATGATTTTTAGGAAATGAATTAGAGCTATCTTCATTTTTCTTGGAAGTAATAATTATAACATCCTAAGGTGTGAGGAGAGTCTTTGAGCTTATTTATATGGAAATAACAATCAAAGGGGTTGAGTGACATACTAGTATGACATGAAAACTCATTCAAATTGGGTGAATCTGTTGCCTTATCCCCATTATAACTACAAGATCCCTTCTGGAACGTGTAAGGTAACGTGAAACACGAATGGATTCCTATTTGTGAAGCCTCTTTTTAATTGAGCTAATTTATAACCCTTTGGAGTTCCTACCATCTTCTTTTCCCAAGGATACTAAGTTTTGGTAACCATTTTAGTCTATGCACTCTGTGTCTTGGAGCCAAAGGATATTACCTTGAAGTTTGAACCCTTGCAAGAAATAGTTTTATGGCTTTATTCGTTTGTCCCTGTAGTGCTGGAATTTTTGGTATGCTTAAGCTTTGAGACGTTCTTGTCTTCACTAAATTATCAACTTCATCACTCTAGTATGGATTTGGGTGCTTTTTTATGAATAATGACCTTCCATATCTCAACCCTGTGCATGCTGATAAATCTTCCATAAATTTTTTGCAGGTTTCTCTTAGTAATTTTGCTGTGAACCCATATTCATGAATGAAACATGTAGATAAATTAGGCTTAGATCAGGGCATTTTGTTGGATATTTTTAGCAAGCTTTAGGATCCCATATTCAAGATGGGAATAATCTTCAACATGTTGGGTATTGATAAATATAGAATCATGTTTTGGCATACATTATTCAAGTAAATCCGAGGGGAGCTAATACTTGACTTCTTCAAGCCACAGATCCATCGTTATCCTCAAGTTCGTAAGTTCCAACGTTTCTGGATCAAACATAGGAACAATTTTATGTTGGCCATGAACATCAGTGTTGCAGACAGGGAGATGTTCTATATGAGAAATTAAAGCTACCCAAATATAATTTATATTTAGGAGAAGAAACTCCTTTGAATATCAATTATCATACCTATGAACAATAAGAGACAAACTTGGAAATTATTTTTTCTCACTGTGTAGTTCATCAATTATGGGTTTGCATAAGTCCTCTTATTTTCCTAGATATTGTTTTGTTCTTTCAATATGACAAGACTATTCATCTTCAATAAGAATGCCTTCAACAAATGGAATGGACCTTTCTGCCTTTGTCTCATATGGTTCAAAAAACAACTTGATGATATGATTAACTTTCTTATATTCCTCATCAAAGTCCATGTCATATGTAGGATGACTGTCAAAGGAAAAAATATTAGTTCTTGAATGGTTATGTTGAAATTTAATAGGAAATGTTGATTGGAGATGCACATAATTATGGGTGCCAAAATTTCTACCATATTCAAAATCACAGATAGGAGTGTTGGTCTCTTGAACCTTAAGGGATCTTCAGGATTTCCCTTCATTAATGAGTGTCTTATTACTCTCATTCTCAGGAAAAATAGAACTATAGTCTGGTCCATTATCTCCATCCACGCTCATGATTTTATCATATGTTGGTTGAATTTTCATTTTCCAGTGTAGAAAAAAGGCATGGCATGATACCCATGTCATCACATGCTAAGTCATCTAGGGTGATTGCAAGAGTGGTAGAAAGTTGTTTCCTACCCTCCTGCTGATATTCCTCCTTTGCATTCATGACCTTTTATCACACTATAAATCATCCAAATAATGGAAGGAATCCCATCCATCTCAGGGTAATAAAGAATTGTTCTGTATGCCAAAAGCTTGTAAATGCCCTCTTCCTGAAATAGTTTGTGTATACCCACTATGCACATTGGTGCATTACTTCATCCAACTTCCATTGCCATAATTTTCTTTGTTTCTTCTACAACATAAATCAAGGAGGAAAACCACATTGGTGCAATTGTGGCTCCAAATATAGTTATAAATACTGATAGAGGTCCATCGGTAGATTTACAAAGACCAACACATGATATTCATTTCAGTGCAAGAGAAAATTCTGGTGCCTCTATCTATAATAAGTTAGGGAGTGTAAGGATGAATAGTGATAATAATCAACACCCTCATGAGCATCCGCACCTAAGTATTGGTGGTGTAATTCATAAAGTCCCCAAAACCCCCTCCTCAAATGGTCATGTTCCACCCATTATCACTGGCCCTGGACACTGGGTTTGGAAACCATTACCTTCAAGTGTTCCTCAAACTTCCTCTCTTGTAGATTATCATCCTGCAATTACTTATAGAGAAAATGTGCATTTTGTAGCCATGCCTTCTTTTCCAGGCGTAAGTTTTGGAAATGTAATAGTAGGGGCTAAAGGTCTAGCAACACTTTTACATGGAAAATCTGTGCAATTTGGACCACAAACAACAAAGGGAGTGCATCCAAATATTCATGGTGAAGTCACTTTAAGCCTTGGAGGGCCTCGTCAAGTTGTAGACTAAAAGCATTGTTTTGATGGTTTATCCACATAAAAGTGGTGTAGGAGCCTTGTTTCCGAGGTTGAGTATCCACATCTAGATTTATAGGCTGGAATATTGATGAAAATATAATTATGATTTTATTTTTGTCACTGTTTCTAGCAGCCTATCTGATTGAATGCAATTTACCTCTGCCAGTTTTAGTGGTGGATATAAAGTTTTCTCCAGTCAGGGTTTAAATTAAGGACAGTGGCCTTGAAATGTGGTTGTAGGAAAATTGTTGAAGATAAGCGTTCTTAATTTAAACCTAGTCTCATGTTCTAGCAATGACATTATTAAATTTTTTGTGTTCTTGTGTATATTACATATGATGTGGGTCTCTTGTTGAAGGCCTTGGTTTGACATTGTGGTTAAGGTCGCATATCCATAAGTAGTTTTCCTTGAGTTCAATTCCCACCATAGTGCCTATGCATGACTATAAATTTTTCATATAGCTCCACGGGTGGCATATCTACCATTAATATGGGTACTGTGTTAAATATATTTTTGTTGAATTTTGGTAAGGACACAAATCCACAAAAAATTGGTCTCAAGTCTTGAGTTTAATGTCATGGGCTTCTCCTATGCTATGTTATGTTCTCTAAATCTCTAGGGTATTCATTATTTAGCGTGTATACGTCCAACTTTCTTTGTATGCACAAGCACAATGTTGCTCTTGGATAACACTAGTTATGCTTACACAAGTTTGACCCTTTGATGCACAAGATTTACACTTCTCTTATTGCCAATAGTGGGTATGTTTGCACTAGTGGAGGATGGAGGTGAATTGCCATATTTATAGGGAAAAAGGGTTTTGCAACTAATGCTTATTATGTGATGTAGAGACAAAGGAGCACTTCTTTCATTTCTCTGTTTCTTACAATATTGTTGTGTAGATAGAATCTGATTTACTTGGTTCATGTTTGTATTTAAATTTAACTGTAATGTTAGACTTATATAATCATTCATTGACTTGCATTAAGTAGCGACCATTGTTGATCCCTTTAAGACATGAAGAGTTTGTATAAACGGTTGAAAATTTTTTCTTGCAACTTTAAGGTATGTATAAATTCAAGTTTTAAATTTCAAATTTAATGAGCACAATGACTTAGGATGAATTTTCCTCTTCAAGAATTATAGGCCTAAATTTTTGTCTTCTTAGATACCCTGATCAAAGGTTCTTGTCTTTGCTCACTAAGGTGGTGGTTACCTTCATACACCATAAGCTCTAGTATCTTGCTATGATAGTCACATCGATCACATATTTCTTCTAGGTTGTGATTATTACTAGGCTTAATTGCTCGAAATTCTCCACCCAAACTGAAGTCGGGGTGTGGTTGGGTTCACTAGGGCAGTATAGTTTCTATGACAACATCATCAATGTTTCTTCAATTGATGGTTGGATCACCATCTTTGCTACTATTATGAATTCATTGTACTTGTATGCTAAAAATGTTTTGACACAATCCTTTCCCTTATCTTTACTTTATACAACCCCTAAAGGGAATTTTTGGAGGTGACCTTGGTCTAGCCATTCAAAACTTAGAAATGTGAAGAATAAAAAATCTGAATCAACAAGCGATAATGCTAGACAAAGTTGCAGAAATAATTTTGTTAATTCTGTAATTGGAGAGAAGAAAGATCTTGGAAATTTTCTCCATCCCGAGCATGGGACTATTTTGGTTTCTAATTCCCCATTTGAGTTGTCAAGTTCACCTGATGCTAACATAAACAAAGAGCTAACTTATTTTTCCAATTTTGTCATTGGAAAATAAGAAACTAGTTTGCATGATGGGGATAACAAAATAAATGGAATGCATGAGAGTAGGTTGGCATCTCAACTTGCTACACATGAAAATGGCACAATGGCTGCTGATAAAAATCTACTCAAAGAGAAAAAGGGTGAATTGTTAGTTGTATTTTAGCAGTCAACAAAAAATACATGCAAGGTGTTTGAATGGGAATTACAATCAGAAGCTACATCAGTCCTCCCTGTTATGCTCCTATACCAATAGGTGTCATATATCATGATTGACTTGATGGGCTATGTAATATGTTCATACCTTTCCTTGTTGCAAAGGTTTTCCATATTGTCAAAAAAATAAAAAAATTTAAAAAATATAAAGAGGGTATACCCTAAAAGAAAAATCAAAGGGTGGAAAGAATAAAAATGGCCAAAAAAGTAAAAGAAAATGAACCCCACCAAAAGAAAGGCCAAGGAAAGTGTGCAAGTCTAAATGCCACTACTATTTGCTCTTATGTAATAAAAAAATTGTGTGCAACTTGTATCTTATGCCACAATTGATGGACAATAAAACAACTTAAACTTGGCTTGTTCATGTTTCAATTTTATGTTTTAGAGATAGAGAATAAAATCTGACCAAACAGTTTAATCTTGGCATATAAGTAGATAGGTAGAGTGAATAAAATGAGCTTAAAATTTTAATCTGAGCCCTTGGATGTAATAAGGTTAGAATTAGATAGATTTCTACATGTAAAAGAAAAGGAAGTGTGATAAGGGTTTGCCAGTCTAAGTGCACCCTAATAAAGAAGAAAAAATGGTAGGTTAAAGTAGGTAGGGTAGGTAGATGTTGTTGTAGAATTACATGTGATGGATAATGACTCTAAATGTGTTAATATTTACTTTCATCACAAAGTGCAAGGCAGGCACTACAATAGAATAATTTCAAGCAAAACAAAGTCAAATGATTAACTTCCCTTCTCATTTTTCCCTAAAAATTTCACTATTTCCCCTAAGTACTAAGGCATTTGAAAATTAGAGGGGCTCAAGGCATTTCCTTGACTTTTGGAGGGACCGGACCCTCGGCCCAATAATCGAAAAAGCCTAAGTACTTAAAACCATTCATAATGTCATTCATTCACTTCCAAAAAAATCTTTTCCTGAGTAAAATCCCATTTTACTTAGGGAAATTGCACAATATTTTATAAAAACCCTTTTCATTCAAGCATAAGTTAAATACATACTTCTAATGTTTTTACACTTAGCACTTCCATTCATTTTTCATATTAACTTTAACTTATTATCTAAATCCCTATATAAATCCACCCATTCCCGTATTATTTTTATAAAATTCCCAAATTATTATCCCGCCCCTTTGGTTGAAAAATAACCATACAAATATGTTAATTGTGATTAATTAATTAAATCTCCAAAGCCCGCTTCCCCGCCACTTTCAAAAAAGATTAATTAACCCTCTTGGTTAATTAATAGCTTACCCTGCCAATCAAATCGCCCCCGATGTGATTAAATTATATTTACTTGTATTGGGCCCGCTCCTTTATTTCCCCGTCATCTCACCTCCCTGACCGCCGTCCGATCAACCAATCCATAATCTACGGCTGTCATCCATATCGCTGCGACCCCACGGCCGAACAATAACGCGCGATGGCTAAGCGGTTTTCCAAACAGTGCCTCGCCACGCGTCGCAAGCTGTATGGAATCGCTGGCCTTCCGCTGAAAACTGCCCGTTCCCAAAAGCGGTGCGATGTATACTGCTTACCGCCCTCCCGCCTATGACAAAACAACGTTTCCTCTTGCGTCATCTGCTTAAAAAAATAATATCCTGCCAACCTTTGACTTTGAGATTAAAACCCACCAACGCACGTCATTTTCATTATCCCGTGCAGCGACCAGTGTCCCATGCAAAAAACTTCAAAACCAACTGTCGAAGACTGTCAACTGCCACCTTGCTGAGAAAATTGCAGTCGAACAATCCAGAACTCATCCGCCGTTGCCTACACCTATTTTCGTCACTGTTCATTTCCCCGAAAACAGGTATTTACCCAAATTCCCGTTGAACTCTGCAAAATCTTGGTTTTTTGTTTTAATTCCACAGGAAAAAACTAAAAAATGGTACAATTCGGTCTTCATTTCATCCCAGACCTGTAATTTTTCATGTTTTTCCATTAAAACCCGACTTCCTTTCTGAATCCACAAGAACCAGAAATGGAAGTTCCCGTGGCTTTGAATAATGCACCTCTGAATGCCCCTCATAAGGATTTAGACTATCTGCCTCTAGCAGATAGAGATTTCCAAATTAAAGACCTTATCCTTATTAAAAATCCTCTCAGAATTTTTTGCCGATGCAGAGATAGTTACTTGAACGGCTCTAACATTTTGGGACTGTGGGAATCCAATCTTCCGATGTATCTTTTACCCTCAGTTCATATTTTTCCCGAATTAATTTATCATTGCCATGCCAATTATGATCCCAATCAACGAGCAGTCATGTCCCTGAGTCAAACCATCCTTTTCCCAATAACTGCTTAATCTATCAACGAAATGTTACAGTTTCATCCTGGTCAAAACCTGACTCCCCTTTCCATGGGAGATTTACTTGAAAAATCGACCAATTTATCCCAAGAAGAGTTAAATCGCCTCTGTCAGACTTTTATCCTTCAAGAACATTAGCCAAGGCCCTCCTCCTTATGGATATAATTTTTTCACAAATATGGGCAGACTCATTTTGAATATGATATCTTTTGTAATGGGTTTCAACACTAGTGAATATGTTGATAAGTTAACCCTAGTGTTGCTGTCAATTTTTACCCCTGGACAGCCCCCTGCTGTCAAATATGATTTTGCTTCCTACATTGCTGATAAAATTCATGACCAGTTCATGAGATTGGAAGATGAAAGAGTGTTCAAATATTCCACTGTTATATACCATCTCATGCTTTATTATCAATCAGAGAGTTTCCCTTTCCATGTCATGAAACTTGATGCCAAAGGAAATCCAAAGTCTGTAATTTTTTGGTCTGCAATCTTCTATAATTCCTCTGATTCTCCTTATTCCTACAATGAGTTCATTGACCTATTTGTGCACCCTGCAATTACCTTATTAATAGGAGTTTCCCCTCCTAGGGTCAATAATGATATGAAGAAAATTCTCCAACTTTCCAAGCAATACAGGATAGGTGATTGGTACCTATACCGGAATCATACAGAAATTAGAATATATGGGTGTGAGCTATGTCCTTTCAAGTTACCAAAGTATGTCCCAATGAGAATCTTTGCCTAAGAGTATTTCAGACAAATGATAAATTCAGACATAGTACATTTTTGCAATGCAAAGAAAAAAGCTCAGCTTAAAATTAAGAGTCAATTAGGTCCTTTTGTCTGTAATTCTAGAGATGCAGGAAAAGAAGCTGAAAGAATCCTAGAAGATTATCTCAAATTGCAAAAAATTTTCCATTGGGTACCTTATGACCCAAACAATTTTATTTGTGATAGGAGGATAAAAAACAAATTGTCACCATACCTTCACCATAGAATTCCAGAAATTGAACAATTTGCAAATATGACTAAATGGATGGAAGGGACCTTAGTAGAACAAGATAGTGAATAGGTCAGTGTTGAAAATTTTATCAAAGACCTTGAGAAAATACTTGACCTGGACTCTTTTGGGTAGGTGCAAAGACCAGGAATTGGTCCTTCTTCTACTGGAACCTCTCAGCAAAATTTGCAGGAAATAAGTGCACTAGCCACAGTAGCATCCAAAGGGAAGGAAAAGGAGACTGATATTCAATTTACAAAGAAATTCGCAATGGCAGAGCAGCCTGAAACTTCCAAGGAATAGGCCCAAATACAGACTTCCCCCACTCAAATTAATGAGGCAGAAATTTCAACTTTTCAAACTCCTCTCAATGAAGAAAAAGGTAAGAAGAGAGATGCAGAAACAAGTACCCATATCAGTGGATCTTCAAAACAACCTGGTGTCAAAAGACAAAGATTAAATCCTCTTTCAAAAGTAGAATTTGTTCAAGAAACCCCTAATAGTCAAAGGAGAGAAGAGTTAGATAGTCAGAAAACATGCACAATCAGTGGGACATCCACTAATTCATAGAGAAAAGAGCTACAAAGACAACAAAGTGCAGAAGTATCTTCCTTCAAACCACCAGTGAAGGATGCATGGGATATTAAAAAGGCGTTTATAAATATAAAGGCCAGAAATGATCCATTAAGACTTCAAGTCTATAATCAATATTTGAAGATGGCTCCCAAAAATAAATAAAGATTGATGTCAGCCTATGACATCCAGCAGGGTAAACTGGTGATGAGTCATTTCAAACCCAAAGTGCAGCAGCCTCAAATAGCTGCAGATTATGTTAGAACCAATTTTGAAGTCATGGCAAAGGACATTCATCCTTTGGATCAGATTGAGCTGCACAAGAAAACTGGAGAGATGATTTACTCAAATTTGACTGATTAATCAATGATGACCCAAAGATTACAGAATTCCTTGGAGAATACTACTGCTCAATTGCATCTTGAAAAAGCCTCTTCCCAGGCCAAGGAAAACAGAATAAAGACTTTTGAAGAAATAATTATTGGATTGGGTCATAATCCCAAAGATGTCAAGGGTATAGAAGCCTTGATTAAGAAGAAAGATGATGATATTGCAACCTTAAGAAAACAACTGAAGCTACCATATTCAAGGCATCCACAGAATACTGAGATAATAAAGAAAAATTCTGAAGAAGAATTGATGGATTTGCTCTTGAAACTTAATGAGCAACTGAATGAGACTGAAAAAGAACTTGAAAAGGCATTAAAGGACAAGCAGTCAAACATTCCAGCATCTACAACAATAGAAGTGATTACAGGTACAACAACAACAGATCAGTCAGTAGAATTATTACAGGGCAACACTTCCAATTTAAGCACTGAAGAATTAATAAAATTAATGGAGGAATTGAAACTCCAGGTGACAGAGCTCCAGAAAACAAAGGTACAATTTATCACTTTAGAACAAAAATATAATATTTCAAAGATGAGTGTTGCAGAAAAAACAAGAGAGGTCAACAGATTAGAAAAATTAGTTAAAGCATTGGAGAAGGATCTCACATTGGAGAAGCCTTTGAAGGAAATCAAATAAATTCTTTGGACCAACATCATTCAGTCAATAAATGATGTCTGGCCATCAATTCAAATAATGTATGAGCAGAATGATTTAGTTAAATTGGCTCTGGAGGAAGTTCAAAAGGCAAGAGAAGAATCAGGAAATATGCCTGAAGAAGCCAATGAGCTCATACAATTTTTAAACACCAAGAACAGATATCAACTTGAAGAGCTAGGTATCCAAGACAAAACATGAACAATTTTGGAGATAAAAAGAGTTTTTACTAAAAGAACTCTGATGCAGAACCTAGAAAGAAGATGCTCTGATATGCAGGAAGAAATCTATGCTTTTACTAAAATATTGGATCTTTTGCAGAGTAAAGGATTACCAAATCCTTTAGTTTCAGATGATAAACTAATGAGCCTTGAAAGCTATGTTGAGAAATTGAATAAGTATGCTGACAATTAGGCCAGTTCATCAACTAGTTCATCAGTAGCAACGGCATTGCCTACAGGCAAAATTCTTCATGACAGTCTGGAAAATTTGTTTTATCTCGAGCATGAGGTAAAGAATTTATTCCCAATTCAGCCTACTTTCTTCAGATATACAGAGACTGATGAGACTCTAAGGAAGCTTCGAAGAACCAGAATACCGAAAGCCCAATAGTGGGAAGAGATGTTAGAACTTTTGTAAAAATTATCCTTACATGAATTTTTGATTTTTTACTACAGTAAGTCATGATAAAAAGGACAAACAGAGATCAAATAGGTCAAATTGTATCAGTACAGGTAAAGAGTATCAGTAAAACAGAGCAACCAGCACAGAGTTACTAAAGAAGATAGCAGCAAGCCACATCATAGGGCCTGCCTCCAGCACATTCATAAAAAAAGGAAACAACACAACATCGGTTACCTTTTCTCTTATCCACGAGACCATTTGTCTCTATTTTCTTGTAACATATCCATGAGTCATCCTAAATTATATCTCACCTTGTTAGGAGATATTTTTGATAATTTTTTGTATAAATACTCCCTCAATTGGAGTATTGAGGGTGTGGAATTCATAGATTTTGCTGTAATATTGATTACTTTGGAATAAAGTGCCGTTGGACAATTTTTGCATGGCTAGCTAGATAAGGAATTGATGCAAAGGACTTTTCATAGGATTCTTGAATCAAACAACGGATCAATAATTCATCTATCTCTTATGTTTTAAAGTTTTATACTTGTTTATTATACCATCTGTGTTTCATATTTGAATGATAAACGAAAAGGAATAATTCAGAAAGTGCTTAAGTCCAATCTGTTTTCAATCATTATTATTCTTAATGTTTTCTTCTGAACTAGTTTAAACAGTGAATTCTTGATTGCTCCTGTTTTCTAGTTTAATCATTTTGATTATTTGGTAAATAATAATTAATTTCTCTTTATTAATAATCATTCAACTTCCCTCTTTCGAATATGTTGAAGGATTCTTAATTTCCCTTCATCCATTTTGAGTCCATTTCATTCATTTTAGATATTAAATTGTTCCCTATTTGATTACCTTGCCCTGTGAAACCATCTCTTGTTAAGAAACTTCATCTAGTTAATCCATCTTTCTTTGACTCCATTAGCCCAATGGCCTAAACTATTCAGTCTTACCATTCTGCTATAGAATTTCATCACCCAAACACAATCAAAATCCTTGTACTTTCATAACTAGCCTAATATCTTTCAAAACAAAGCTAAAAATTAAAGAGAGAGCCCTCTCTAGGTACAGATTGGCTAGATTCTGTACCTAAAAATTGGTTTGTGGTTACCTCAGACCCCTTTCCTCTTCCCTACAACTTCAAGGAAAATCTGAGTGATAACACTCCCTAAAGCTCATACGGCTATTTTGGAGGAAAAACCAAGTTTTCTGTCTGGTAACAAAGTTGTTGACTGCAAACAATCTTCTGGATATAGAAACAAAGGTAGAGTTAACCATGATAGTGCTAAAGTACTTGGGGAAGGTTCAGCTGCCAATGTGAAGGAAATTCACACACAAGATAAGTGTCAAGTATCCACCACTAATAGTGATATTTGTGAAATGTCTACTCTACTTTAGGTGTCATATTTGCTTGTTGAAAGTGAAGGAAAGCAGGATTTAGTAGCTAGATTGACAGAAAAGGAGAATAAAAGTTCTTCCAATGTTTCTGAGAAGAATAACGTTTTAAATATTGGTGATGCTGCCAAGGTAGTAGTTGTAAACAAGAAGAAGAAAAAGAAGGATTTTTCTAGTAAGGCAAATGTTGCAGCTCCCACTGGGATTTATATAATTCTAATAAGGTTCAGGAGGAGGAGGAAGATGTGAACCTTCCAGAACAATCCAAAATAGTAACCGATGTTTTCAAGAGTAAGACTTCTTCAAAAGAGCCTGAGAAGCAAGTCTTGAAAGAAGTGGATGACTGGGAAGATGCAACTGAGACTTCAACTCCTACGAATCAAGTAGCTATTTTAGTTACTGAATGTTCAGGAGACAGAAAGTACTCTAGATATTTTTTGACAATCAATTATCAGTGAAAATATCTACCAAATCATTTTGAAATTTTTCCCAAGCACTTGCAAGTAATGTAGGAGAGGTCGATGCATTAGCAAGCACTGCAAGAGGACTTGACAGGTAGTTGAGTGGGAATTATCTAATTGAATGTCATGGGATCAATAAGGCCAGTTAAGATGATGATAGATGGGCCAAGCCGGTGGATGATTTTGCTGATGCTTGTGATATGAAGATGGATGCAGATCTTAGTGGTTCCTCTGCAGTGTTTCAAACTGGCCAAGGTTATAATACTGGCTTTGCAAGAAATACCTGTGCAACAAAAATGAGTATGAACGTCATCCTTTCTGAAGGGCCTTATGTGCAAGAACCACTTCCATAAGTTGGGCTAGTGAGAAATAATTCTGATGCTGATAGGTGGCAGTGTGCTTATGGTTCACATAAGGGTTTGGTTCCTCCTCCATAGCCTTCTTTTCCCACAATTCATATATTAGATAACCAATATGAAGTGGGCAAGGTTTCTGATGAGGATCAGTTGAAACAAAGAAAAATTAAATCCATCCTTAATAAATTAACGCCCCAAAACTTTGAGAAACTTTTTGAACAGGTCAAAGAAGTGAACATTGACTCTACATCATATCTTCATGGTATAATATCTCAATATTTAACAAAGCCTTGATGGAGGTGCTTTTTGTGAAATGTATGCAAAATTTAGTTTTCAGCTTGCTGTGGGAATACCAAAATTTTATGAAGATAATGAGAAGGTTGTTTTCAAGTGAATTTTATTGAACAAATGTCAAGAAGAATTTGAAAAAGATGAAAGAGAAGAGGCCGAGGCTAAGAAAATAGAAGAGCATGGTGAAAAAATCCTTTCAGCAGAAGAAAGATGGGAGAAGAAGGCTGTAGCATGATAGCGAATGCTAGGAAATATAAGGTTTATTGGTGAGATTTAGAAAGAAAGTATGCTGACTGAAAGAATTATACATGCATGCATCAAGAAATTAATTGGTGAATTTTAGCATCCAGGGGAGGAAAATGTTGAAGCTTTGTGCAAACTGATGAGCACTATTGGTCATATGATTGATCATTTAAAGGCCAAGGAACATATTAATTCTTACTTTGATAGGATGACAAAAATGTCCAATAACCAAGGGCTTCCCTCTAGGCTGAGGTTCATGTTGAAGGATCTGATTGATCCAAGGGTGAATGGATGGAAAAAAAGGAAGAAAGGTGAGGGCCCCAAGAAAATAGAGGAAGTGCATCGGGATGCTGTGCAAGAAATACATGGACAGGGAGGCCGATCTCGAGGTACCAATATGGGACATTCAGGGCGGAGACTTGTGACACCACTTGATCATGGTGTGAGAGGACCTGTGATGCCACCTTACATGGCAGGTGCATAGACGGATTCACTTCCACATATGGGTGGGATTAAAGGGCTACAACCCCATATGGGACCACATGACCGTGGATTCACCAGTCAAGATGCTCGGATTGTGGATAGGGCTCAATTTGAAAATCACCACTTGAATCTTGGTCCTAAGGGAGGCCTTGGCAAGGGAATAAGAGGGAGGGTTCAACCAATTCCATATGCTAAGAGTTCTCTAGTAGATATTCCACCATTTACATCCTGAGTAATATACGAACAGGTGCAGGTCCGATTTCAGGTTGCAGTTATAACCGGATGCTAGTCAGTATGAGAGATGAAATTTTGACAAGGAATTATGCTGCAGAAAAGCATTTATTTGAAAAATCATGTGTCTAGGAAAGAAATGTTTTGGATAATTACATAAGAGAGTTTAATAATTCATACTCATTTGGTGACAGAGGTGGGAAGATTGCAAATGTTGAATTTCAACTGTAAGAGCATTCTTCTCAAATAACTTTGAGTTCACAACTCATTGAGGTTCAACTTAGGAAAAAGGCTGAAATGGAAATCAAGAAATATTACAGGTGCATTCCTTTACAAAGCTTCCATTCATTTTCATTATGTCTTTTAGAGAAGTCGACAAGTTTCCCAGAATTTTTCTTTATTTTTCATGACATACCATCTAGTGTGAGAGATTTGGAGGCAAATTTTTGTGTAGATGACCTTAAAGCACCATTGTTCCATTCAACTATGGTTTCCCTTTGGATATTAGATTCTTTTTTCAGGAAATATGTTTAAATTGATCTTCTGTGGAATCTACTTACACATTTATGCAAGTTTGAGCCTTTCTTGCTAAATCAAGGACAAGTTACTGAAGGGTAATGTGAAATTTTGTGTTTGTTCTTATTCAAGTTTGAATTTATTTAAGGACTGCTACTGTCTATGGTCATTTGCGATTATGAATTATAACTATATATAATTTTGATGTTTCTAGGTTGGAGATTGTACTATTTTCATTGGAGGATGCTACTGTTGATGCGCCCAAGGCTCCTGAGTTCCTTGGTCATGTAGGGTCAAAATACACTAAGATGATTCCATGTAATTAGAACAATTTTGAATCCTTCCTGGGAAACAAATCCATTATAGAATATGAGTTGCCCAATGTTAGTTTGTCTTTCCCAGGGATATGATAGAGAAAACTGGCTTTATTTAGGCTACTCATCCATATAGGGTTCAATGTGGAATTGGTTAACTAGATAATGAATTGTCTTTCCTCAATATATGTGCAATTCTAATTAATGGCTCAACCTATTCTTATATCATGTCTACAAGAGACCATGGGTAGGTATGACTAATGGCTTCTCTACCATTTTTTACTGTAGAGTAGGTGGTCTCAACAGAGTTATAACAAAGTAAAAAAGAACTATAAGCTTGACAACTATACAAATAGGATTTGCCCTAAACTTGACATATTTACTCTTTGTTGATTATGTTTTTAGTTTGGGTGATATGACCAAGGTAGATGAAATTATGCTGAAGGACCCAGCCCTTGAAGAACTTAATTTCCTACCTAAAAAACTACTATAAATTGAGGAGCTACAAGAATCAACACCATCTTTGATTTGAACCTAAATTGTCTTATTATCTTCGAGTATTTCCCTAATTACAATGACCAATAGATTCTCCTCATGGATTTTTTCTCTCATTCTATTTATTAGTAAAATCCACAAAATGTATCCCTACATTTGAATCTTGGGAAAAAAACATTTAATTTTTATCATTTAAATTATCCATATCTCTTGGAGCCCAGAAATCCATTTGATTTGGATAAGCTTTATTTATAACCTCCAAATAAACCCTATTATAAGCTGAAGGACCATTATGTCCTCTTGAGTCTTGAAAAAGTATGATAGAATGAAATTGGGTGAAGACCAAATCTAGGTTTACCATGTCAGAACCTAGGTTCATTAAAATGGCGACCTAGGTTTGAAGATATCCACCATACAAACTAGGACCACCCATGCTTATCGTTGCCATCTCTCTTTCATCATCAAGATTAACATACTGAGGACCTATAATCCGTGGAGGCCCATGGTAGTTATTGCAATGTAATTTATTAGAATACATGCCATTTATTATTATGAGATATACCACATCCGAAAATGGCATCATTCACATCATTTTGAAGAAGTCTACAAATTAGGTCAACATAATTTTTTTCACATTTACGACTTCCCTCACATTTGTTGGGTCTTGAAGCTCGAGCACTTTCATAACAAAAATATGCAAAGTCAAACAACAAAAATGGTCCACTCTCTTTTCATTTTCTCATATTATAATGAAGTTTTATTAGAGACATTGATTGTTTGTTTGTTTTGGTTAGAAAAGGGTTTGCTCTTTGTTTTATGCGACTTTCAATTTATCATATGTAGAATGTTGAGAAATGGGAAAGAATAATGTGTGAAATTTATCTTACAGAAATTGATGCTGAATGAAAAGATACATAGTTTAACCAAATTGCAATTCACTTTGGTAAAGGTGGAGGAACATCTTAAAAAATTGCTTAAGAATACACCATATAAAATTTTTGACCATAAGTAATATATGCATTTTTCTTTTGTAGATATGTTATTTTTTATACCCAAGATATCACAACAAGAAAAATATTGATATTGTAGAAATTGTTTGAGGACCTCATCACTAGAGGATTTGGCACAATTTCCGACGGCCAAATCGTCGCTATTCCGACACACAGTCGTCGCAAGAGCGACAGTTCGAGGCCGGGAAAAACGTGGTTTGTCGTGCGGTCGCAATTCCGACGCCCTTACAAAGTGTCGCACTACCGACACTTCCCCGTCGCTTCCAAACACGCATCGCTCTTCCGACGTCTCCCAAACCGACGTTTGTAAAGTGTCGCCATTCCGACGAAATTTCGTCCGACGTTTTTAACGTCGCTCTTCCGACGTTTGTAAAGTCTCGCCATTCCGACGAAATGTCGTCCGACGTTTTGAACGTCACTCTTCCGATGTCTTTATACTGTCGCTCTTTCGACGTGTCTAAACTGTCGCATTTCCGACGCCGTACAAAAGTGTCAGAAGATCGACGTATTGCAAAAGTGTCACAAGACCGACGCTTTCCAGAAGCGTCACAATATCGACGCCAGGAAGAAATTTCACAATTCCGACGAAATGTGGTCCGAAATTTTGAACGTCGCCCTTCCGACCTCTTTTTTCTGTCGCTCTTCTGACGTTTCTAGAACTGTCGCAATATCGACGGACTTCACAAGACCGACGAAAATGGAAATCGTTCAAAACGTCAGAAGAGCGACGCTTACAAGGCGTCGGTATGCCGACGGCGGTTTCAATTTAAAAAAAAAAATGAAACTTTAAAATAGGACAGTAAATCTCCAATGTTTGTTATCACAATAAGAAATCAATGATCAGTGATCACATCAAATTTTTCTCGTAACGTGACGGGTCTAATAAATTTTAATGTAAAGGTTGCTAGCCAGTGACAACTGGCGCAGCATTGAAGGAAATGCATTAAAGAAAATTAATTAGGCTGCGAACTCCAAGCCAACTGGCAACAACCCTGATAATTTTCCTTACCAACTTCCAAGTTGTGACTCAAGCTTCAGACTCCAAAGCTAAGAATTTTCTTTTCATCGTGTTGGAGAAGAGAACTGCAACCTGTAGCAAAGGAGCAATTCCTCAGTCTCACTGCTCAGGACTCGTAGTCATTCCTTGCTAACACGGTATGTGGAAATTTTGATAAGATAACTTTCTTCACCCTTGTTTTTACTAAATTTATTCTTTTGAAAAGGGCCTGGTTCCATTTCAGAAATTTTCAACTTTCAACCTCTAGAATTTGTACATATGATTTTTGGACCGAGGTTTTGTTATTAATGAGGAGATAGTGTCTTGGTTCTATCTGTATAAAATAATTGCCTCTTTTTTTTCTTCATGTTCAGGGTTTTTTATTTTATCAAACCCTATCTCTCTTTTAAGCATGCCTGCAAATTAATATATTCCAGGAATGTACACAATTCTAGGCTTCATGTACAACGTATTGTATCAACTATATTTTAACAAGTGAGCTGCATGCCCATATAGTGTTATAGATTACAGGGCTTCATTTGGAGAATAAATGATAAGCATGGCAGCACTAAATCCAAGTAATTCCCCTCATCCCTTTAAAGACACCTCTAAATATAACTAGAAATTTCAAATAGTTAGTAAAGGAAAAGTACAAAGATATAACAGATATGTGTTGAGCCAAAAACCTGTGCATGCACAAAAAAACTGGGATGGATAAAACTTAAAAACAATTATGGACTTTGACAAAAAATCGTCTTATGCATACAAAATGAAAGAAGCATTGGCATACTACTATGTTTACAAATTTAAGGACAGGCAGAGTGAGTCTCCGGGCAACACAGTTTCATGTGGAGACCCTAGATCCTTGTACCCACAATATCTAGTGACTTAAAAATGATTGCCAAAACAATGCCTTTGCTATGCATGTAAGAACACCACCTGTATAATGAGGGAGATGTAATATTGTCCAAGAAGCAGATTTATACAGAGTGGTCCAAGATTGTGTATTTATGGAAGATACAACCGATTTTGGCATGAAACATGTATCCAAGATTTCAATGTGGCCTTATTTTAGAGCCCATTGATGATTTACTATGAAACCTAAACTTTCAAAACAAACACATTGAAATCACAGGATCTCCATCACGAATATCATAAATATTAATTGTCTTTTGGGCACTGGCAGTAGATACCATAAGAGGCCCACATGGCCTGTACCACTAATGTTGATTCTCTGGCACAACATTTGCAAAGCCAAAATTTCTCCCCGAGACATCCCTCTCTGCCAAAACTGAAGACATGGTACTGGACGTTGAAGTGAAGGCCTCTGATTCAGTATGGAATGCCATAATTCCTTTATTATAAAAGTCCCATGAACAGAAACCTGAGTCCAATGTACAACCTGCAGATGCTGCCACAACATATTTACCAGAGCGACCATCTGAACCAGCTGCTCTGATCAACCAGCAATCACCCCACATGTCTGGGGTAAGCCCATATGGAGCTTTATATTCAGCCTTCTCCTGGAGATTGGAAAATAACAATACCGAGTATTACTCATACATCAATTTCCCTTTATGTTAAGGGAAAATTTAAAGAGTGCATAAATATTATTGAAATCCCAATCATAGTTTCTAGAAAATTTCAACATTCTTTGAAATGAACTACATCCTATTTAAACTACATCAAATATTTAGGCAAATCATTTTTTTAAACAGAAATTGGTGAATTTTATTTCAAATATAGAAATTTAAACCATGAGAATAATCTAACCCCTAGGCTTTTCCCTATTTCTAATAGAAAATCCCAAAATGTATAAATTATATCACCCATAAACCCCAAAATTAAGTACAATAATTAAAACCTCCACACCTCTGAATTTGCTATATCGTGAAAAGAGCAGCATCCATCATCATGGGAAAGAAAAATCGATTCTCCTTCTGATACAAACCAGCCTGCAGTAGATGTCTTATGGCTGAGTTGATTCAATCGATCACAGGAAACCTCTTCAGTTTCTTCAATATTGCCAAAATGCTCTGGCTTGTTTTCCCGATCATCATCAAAGTCCATATTTTCATCACATTGAATTAGTTGGGGTTCATTACGATCAGGTCCAGTGCCTATTGCAGAGCTCCGGACATCCAATCCAATATTGGAACTACCATACCCGTTCCCATTAGAGATTGTAAATCCTGCTTCTGGCTTTAATTCGGTAAGTTCAAGAGCACTAGAACTGGATTCAGTCGATTTAGACTTGGTATAGTTGTCCTCTAATTTGTATTCCGATACAAGACTATACTTGTGCTTCAACGCAGACATAAATTCTACAGCAATGGGATCTTCATCTATGGGGATTATGGATCTGCCCTCAAAAGCATCCCGAATATCTGATTCATTTTCATTCAACTGATCATGCAAATCCACCATCGTCTTCAGCACAGCAAGCTGAACTGAAGGCCGGTTTTTCAGAAATTTATGGTGGGGGTAAAGCCTGTCTTCCAGATCTTGACTATTTAAGTGTTTAATTGGTTTTTTCAGAGACCTGACCATAGAATCAAATGAATCCTGCGAAATAATAAACAATAGTAAGGCCATTATTTATTGGTTTGAAATAATAAACAACATGCAACAAACCCGCATAATTAGTAAATTATTTAAATACAATGTTGGCAATATGTTTCCTGTATCCTATTATATGATTGTCCTTGATGGCAAGCTCTGTATTTAATGGAGAATCGATATAAATAAGGACGAGTTAATTCATGTGTGAATATATGTATGCATCCTGATGAAGGATAATTGACATCTGTAAGAAACCCTGTGCTCTGTATGTTGATCGAGGAACCGATGTTAATACGGTTGACAGTGTATCCAAACTGGTAGACAGTGGAGTTATATATATTCGTTAAATATATGATGGAAGGGTCTACTCTATTAGTAAGGAGCTGACTGGCTTTCATGGAGAAAGGAACAAGGAGCGAGAGCAAACCAGTTATAACGCGAAAGAACTAAAACAGAGTATTTGGCATTGAACTTTCGGTGGAACACGGACTAACCCTTTGGAATCATGAACGGAACCTGGAAGGAAAGAGGTGGAACATAACAAACGGAAGCGCGACGGAACCCTGCGTGGAAGAGCGGAACCGTGACCGAGAAAATAGTAAAGGTGGTTTGTGGTTTCTATCGCACCACCTTCGACGGACAAGCATTTTTCAAGAGGTATGGGTGCGATTCCATAGAACGCGCGACACGCGTCCTTGTACAACTCCACAAAACCGCTTGTCACTGTGCGCCATCGTGCGTTATTGCTCGACACAGGATGCCCAGCGATATTGATAAGCACCGTTGATCTGGGAAGGGGTCATCGGACGGTGTTCATTTGCTATAGATGCGCGAAAGTTACCCAAGGTACGGCGCGCCATTGCGTGTTATCATCCGTGCATCATCAACGAACGATATCCGTCAGATCATCTGATGCCGAGCGATGTGTTCTCCGCCGTCGGATGGAAACGATCGTAAGCGATGGGCCCCAGTTTTTTAAATTATGTTGATTGGGCCGTCGATTATGTATGTGGGGCCGGAACCAAAGGTCTATTTAAAAGCCTTTTGATAAAAGCGTTGGTTATTACTATAAAGTTCTATTATATATTTAATTGCCAAAGGTTGTGAATAATATTTATTTATCAAATTCCACGAATTTGATAAATAAAAGAAAGGAAACCATCAGCGGCACGCTATTGGTACTTTACCTTGGCTATAGTATTATTTGGATTGGTTCGAATTTTAATAATACTATTAGCAATTGAATGGTTTTGACCCATGGTTTCAATAAAGGCGAAAACTATATTGATCCGAAAAATATAGGCGAAAACTACCCGAAAAGCTACAAATCCATCTACACAATTGTTGATCCATTAAGCGAGCCTGCACAGATTTGTTCCCATGTGCTAATCCATCAAGCGAGCCTGTTTTTCCTTGTTTTTGTCTACAGGTTTTTGAATTGGCATCAAGTGCGTTCATGTGAGCCTGGATCTTTTCATCAGATGCCGACCTGATATGTGGGGCTCAATTACTTTTCTAACAGATTTCTGCCGTAGGAATATATAGGCTCCGTTTTTTTTTTAGTTTTTAATGCATACAGGTCCATACTTACTATCTATATCTACAATTTTGCGGTTCATCTCTGTCTTCTTGGGATGTCTATTTCCACAGGTGAGCCAGATCTTATTCCTCGTCCCTATGGCTTATGATATGGTAGAGTCCTGATGTTTTATGGACTCGATATTTGTATTGGGTGATATTTCCCCTGTTATGTTTAATTGGTCAAAACTTAATCCTCTGTCTTGACACCTTCTTCCTTAGAAGTTGTGCATGAGATGGATAGGTTATTTTGATCAGGATTTTTCATCAGCCTTGATGGAATGTTATGTCGAACTATGCACTGTTAATTCAAACAGCGTTTTTTTCTTTCTGAAAAAAAATATAAGGTGATGAGAATCATAGTACGAGGTGTGCATGCAGAGGCATTGTAAATAAAAATCTCTTTATGAGATCTGCATGATCGAACTCTGTTGTCTGATAACGCTGAATCCATGATGCACCTATGGAGTTGATCGAGGAAATGAAAAAGCTCTAGGAAGATCAGAAAAGAAATAATAAAGATCTGATGCAAGTCTGATGAAGAAATTGAAGAAATTCGGTGGATCTGAGGGTTGAAGTCTTTTGCATAGAAGTGGAAGCTTTCTGCCAGTTCAAGCTAGTGTTAAATCAGGGGGTCGAATCTCCCTTCCAGGAGAGGCTGGAGAACGAGAGAAGGTTGAAGCCTTCTGCAGGTTGGTGCCTGCGTGCTGGTATGAGTCTGCGCCAGCACAAAATTGTAAGATGTTTTCTTTATAATAAATATTGAAGACTGAGACGACAGTAGCGGTGGTTTTCTCCCAAATTTGGTTTCCACCTTAAATACCGGTGTTCATATGTGTTCCTTTTGTGTAATGGCTTATTCTGTTATTTATTTTCACATGTTTACTAAAAGAATGATGCAATAATCCAAGTAAAGAATTAACAGCATAATAAGATCTCTGGTGAAAAGTTTTCAGTCAGCCCTAAATACTGATTCTCCCCCCCTCTCAGTATTTTTCCCAACAGACAATAATTCCTACATATTAAAATATAAAGTTATAACATACCAGCTCATACTCGAACATAACATCTGTATCAATATTCTTCTTCCGTATCTTCTTGATCTTCATCCAACTGATCGACATCTATATCAACATCTGATTCAGAAATGGTGTTGAAATGATCGACCATGTCATCATCATCATCAATTATGTCATTTTAAATAATATCCTAATCGACATCATCATCAATAATTTTTGCCTCATCTCCTATGCCTGGTTCATCCTCTAAGATATCTTCTTCATCTGTCCATGCATCTTCCTTCTCATCTGCCACTGCATCATCTTCTTCTTGATCAATATCATCTTCTTCCTCTACAGTATCCTCTACCGGCCTTCCTCTTGGATAATATCTAATAGCAAATGACCATTCCTTCTCACCTGGAACCTCTGAGTAAAAGACTTGTTCACATTGGCTTGGAAAAACATAGCGATCTTTTCCTGCTTCAAACTGCGATGTTTTAACCATTGGAAATCCATTTTCATGTTGAATAAGTGTTCTATCATCATCACGTACATTCATTCGTAGCCTATACCATTTGACGTCAAACAAAACTATTTTGAAGGAATTAAAGTCACACTCAACTATATCATCTAAGAACCCATAATATCTATTTTCAGATTCTCGAGGATGTCTGTCACTCCTGGAGGAAACATTAGTGACCTGGAATACTGCAGTTATCCCACTATCAGAAGTTTTCTTGTTATCATCCAATTGTTTAACGCGAAATTGATGACCATTGCACCACATAGCCTTGTGGTGTTTCAACTGCAATATGCCAAACATGAAAAAGATGCATTCTCAATTAATAATTAAACATATAATTTACACACCATGAAAATTAACTGAAAAATCAAACTTCTTGTCACATTATAAATAGGTGAATTAATTGCTTACCTTTCTTTCTTTCAAACCATATGGTAAATCGATTTCCCTATCCGTAACATTCCTATATCCACTACGATATGCTTCTCTAATCAATTCAGACAGTAGTTGCCATGATAACCTACCATCGTTACATGCTTTACATGTTTCAATCCATTCACTCATCCACTCAAGATTGTTTGCAATGTATAAAAGTAGTGCCTCATAATCTTGAGCACCTGAATAAAAAACAATAATTCACCAATATTAATAAATATTACTTATAACCATGGTAAATTATATTAATTAATAAACTATGAAAGAATAAAACCCGAATGAATATAATGATCATATACATGATGTAAAAAAATGAAACATTATATGTATTATACATAATAAATCTTTTACCTCTCACTTTCTTCATTCTACCTTTTCCCAACAGGTGCTCCTCTTCAAATTTTTTGATGGAGTTCACATCCCAAATGCAGTCCACCGCCTTCATGACTGGCGCAGCTAATTTAGGAAGATAATGACTAATATACACCATGGATTGATATACCACATATCACTCCACCATAGAACCCTTAGGTCGTGCTCTTTGTTTAACCAAAGCCTTCAAGGATTTCAGGTGCCTCTCGACCATCCACATTGACCTTGTGTGTACTGGTCCACACATTTCAATCTCCTCAACTTGGTGTATCAAGTAGTGTTCTTGTGCATTGAAAAATGTTGGAGGTAGATACTTTTGCATTTTGCACATTAGCCGAGGAATTTCTCTCTTCCAATACTTTATTTCATCTTGATGAATTTCTTTCAATGACAACCATCTGCAAATCATTACACAAGGTTATTTCAATGAGTATAATATATATTTTGCATACAAGTAAATTAATACATTTTACATTTCCATCAAGTAAGTAAAAGAAATTATAGCACTTAGATTTATAAAGATAACCTAAAACCAGTTTCTTATGTAATACTAAGACCATATATAACTTGTTTGACATTGTTATCGAAGTCGTTTGGGGGAGATACAGGTAGAACATACTATAACAATAAAAAATGAATCGTTATTGGTTTCCAAATTAAACAGAAAAAAGGAAAATTTAAAATATGTATTCAAGCAATAACAAACAAAAACATATACCAAAAAAATTACCTTAATAAAGGTATGCCAATCATGTGTTTTCACCCCACTGAAGTCACCTTTCTTCGTCAAGATATTATTTATGTTTGAAGCAAAACCTGTTGGAAATTTAATTCTTCTAACGACCTCTTTTACATCATTGCTTTGTTGTTCTGTTAATAACCATGGAATATTATTATAATTTCGACCTCCATTGTTATTTGATCCGTCGATCACACTTTTCATTGCATGATTTGATTTCTCAATGTCAGCAAAAATTTTGTCAATTTTATCTCTATCATGTGCACCATCTATGGTTCGCCATAACATTTCTGTCACATTCTTCTCGACATGCATTGTATCAAACAAATGAGCTATTTTTAGGTCCTCATAGTAGGGTAACCTCGCGAATTGAGAAGGATAACATTTCATTCCAGGTGGAAGTACAATATTAGTACCTTCACGGTGACGATGACCTTGATATCAAAGAATAAAATAAATCAGAACAATATTAATTATAAAATACAATAAAATAAATTCATTAGTTAAAACAAAAATTCCAAAAATTACATAAACAAATAATATATATATATATATATATATATATATATACACACACACAAATTACGTACCAACTGCTCGATGATTATCAATTTTGTTATATTCCAACATCCACAACTGAGGTGTCATTCTTTGTGGTTTTAATCTAGTTTCTTCTTTATCATTGAAAATATGTTTTTCAGTAGTACGATACTTATGGTTCCTAGGGAGGAAGTGCCTAAACTCATCAAACACCATCTTTTTTAAGTCTGCTGAATGACGATACTTCATCTTAGGGCCACAAACAGGACATGCAAATCTACCCTTTGTTTGAAGACCTGCAATAGATGGATCAATAACAATTAATATACCATGAGATCATTTTTAAAACATGCAATATGGTATATCTAATTTAGATAATTATGTATCATATTAAAGTGCAATGAAATATTACATACCACAAACATGTGTTAGTCCTGGGGCATCATGAATTGTCCATACAAGCATTCCACGACATTGAAATCTCTTCCGCTTGATTGGCTTAGTGATGTCATACATAGTGATGCCATGCCATAACTGTATTAGCTCATCGATAAGAGGCTCAATATATACATTCATATCTTTGACCTGGTACTTACCTAATTGTTCAAAATTACGGAACATAATAATTACTCCCATGATATATGTATATATAAGTAAATAAATAAAATATATATTTATTCAAACAACGAGAGAAATGAAAATGTTACATTCAAAGAAATAATGTATCAAATACCTGGAATAATCATAGTCAACATTATGTGATCCCTCTTTATTGACATCCAAGGAGGAATGTTATTGTTGATAACGAAAATAGGCCACACTGAGTAAGTAGATCTAAGCTCTCCGAATGGATTAACACCATCAGCTGCCAATGAAAGCCTCACATTACGAGGTTCATTTTTAAAATCTACATATTTTTCCTCGATTTCTCTAAATGCAGAACCATCTGCAGGCATTCGAAGAACACCATCTCCACTTCTATTCTTTGCATGGTAATCCATAAAATGTGCTATGCTGTTACACCTGAACATTCGATGCAAACGTGGAATTATGGGAATATGACGAAGAACCTTTTGAGGCACCTTTTTGGTTAGTTGATCTGTTCGATATCTACTGGTACCACATTTCGGACATTCTATTTTCAACGCATGTTCTCCATAATATATAATATGATCTTTAGGACATGCATCTATAGTGTTATATTCCATTCCAAAGTGTTTCATAATAGCACGTAGATCTCGATATGTTCGAGGTAAAGTATTTGGCGATGGTAACAAATATTCACCCACCAATCTACAACAGAAACAAAAAGTAGTGTCTTGTAAAGATTATTAATCATATATATATATATATATATATATATATATATATAGTTATTAAAACCGGAACTGGTGACCGGATCGGTGGAGCTAATGAACCGGGTTTCGAACCGAAACCGGTCTAACCGGTAGCGATCAGATCTCAATGAACCGGTTTTAAAAAAAATACATTAAATAATTATTTTTTAATAAAATGAAAATAAATAAATAAATAAAAACTATTTTTAAGATTTGCAACCATGATTCCAAGCCAATAGAGACAAAATATGAAAAGTTTGCTCATTTATATACCATGCAAAGGTGAATATATCAAAATGGCAGCAAATGCAATACATATCATTGAAAAATACATAAGCAAACTTGTTGAAGTAATGTATCAGGTTTCTCTTATATTATTCACTGTGTTTTATTGCTGAGTTAATATTATAATATACAATCTGTCCCTACTCATATCTGTTGTCAATTCATTGTATCAGCCTTAAAGAAAATTCCGGGTTCAGTATATATATATATATATATATATATATATATATATCAGAGCAGCATTTTGAAGATCTTGTATTCTTCATTATCTATGTTTGCTTGCCAATAAATTTCTAGAAAAACATCTACAACACTTAGAGGTATTGAATTGGTTTATGAAATCCACTATTAGTGCTATTTGTAACAAGTTGAGAGAGCATTACAACTTCAGCAGTCTGCTCACAATGTGTTTGACAAAATTTATCACTGAAAAGATTCATTAAAACCCAGAAAACTCGGTAGCCAGTTTAGTGCATTTCCAAGCGGGAATTTTCTAGTGGTCAATTTATTATTGCCAGTCACATTTTCATTAGGTTGTATGTTGTTGTCCCTTGAGTGGCGCCAGACCATTTGCATCAGTCTTGATGCCATGATCAAATTGCTTGTATGCTGTGTGAAAGGTTTTGTATTTATGCTGCTGCTATGTGTGAGCAGAGAGAGAGGGTCTGACAGTTCCTAGCTGAGTGTGAAATAAGGTTGCTGCTGATTGTTTTGAGAACAGAAATTGTCATCAAGTACACTTGATGAGTTGCATGTTGCCAGGGATTTTATGCTAGCCAGCCTTGTATTTATCAGTCATCATGTGTATTGTTGCTACTATAAGGTGTTGAGTATGAGTTATTAGACAAGTTTGTTGCTAGTATAATAGAGGAATTTGCAGCTCATGGAGGAGACACTGAGGAATTTGCAACTCATGGAGGAGCACCTAATCGGCCGGTTAAGTACGGAACTGACCGGTTTATGCATAAACTGGCCGGTTCCTTACTTAACCGGCCGGTTAGGTCTGGTTAACCGGCCAAAACAGGTGAGAATAGGCTATTGACCGGGTTGCAAGACCGGTTCCAACCGGCCGCTGTCCTGACTGACCGGTTTTGATAACTATGATATATATATATATAAGTTATTATTTTACACATTTATTAAAATTAAAAAAAGGGAAAATAATCAACATTTACATATATGTGATCATATATACATATTGCATATCTTAGGAGTTGTGTCATACATCTGTTCGACAAATTATTCATAACCTTTAAGTTCACCAGCAACAATAGCAGAGAGCTGGTGAACTTAAAGGTTATGAATAATTTGTCGAACAAATGTATGACACAACTCCTAAGGTATGAAATATGTATATATGATCACATATATGTAAATGTTGATTATTTTCCCTTTTTTTAGTTGTAATAAATGTGTAAAATAATAACTTATATATAAGTTATTATTTTACACATTTATTACAACTAAAAAAGGGGAAAATAATCAACATTTACATATATGTGATCATATATACATATTTCATACCTTAGGAGTTGTGTCATACATCTGTTCGACAAATTATTCATAACCTTTAAGTTCACCAACAACAATGTAGCAGAGAGAAGAGTTGCATTTGAGTGTTCAAAAAGTTGTTCACTTGACCTTTTAATCAGAGTTACATCATAAATACCGTCACTATCTCCACCATCATCATCTGACTCACCATACAAGTCTTGGAGCATTTGATTTGTCCCATCATTAATGTGAACTGTCTCATTACTGTCATCATGATCTACCTACATGGGATCATTAAAATTACCTTCATCATTCGCTTCATGTTCTTCACCTTGTACAACATCATTTCCAATACTAATATTTGCTGCAATATTCTCTTGTACTGGTGCAACATCATCTAATCTACTACTATTTTGTTGTGGAAGCTGGTTTATCATCTGCAAAAAGTTGGGGGGCAACTGTGCCTTTATGAAAATTACAAACATTAATAATTAAACATTAGTGCGCATATAAAAAATATTAAAATAATATAAAATTTGACGATATAATCAAAATGAAGATAGATAATTAATTACCACGAGACGATAGTCATTCGATCTACCATCAATGTGCCCATATTTCTTACAATGCACTGTTGTTGTTGCTATTAAAACTCTAACATTATTTCTCATACAACATTTTTTACAATGGCAATAAACTCTGCCATCACCCCTTTCACCCTTTTGAATTGTTTTTCCAGCTCCAATGTTTTCTTCCATTGATGCAAATTATCCTATAAAGAAAACAATAAATCTCTCTCAATGGTGTAGAAAACCCAAGACTTGTTCAACTTAATGGGAGCTCAATATATAAGCAAAAAGAAAATAAAAGTGGGCATTTTACAAATTGTGAGCTTTTTACAAAATGTGGGCTTTTTACAAAATTGTGGGATTTTTACAAATTGTGGGATTTTTTTATTCTTAATGCATTTTCTGTAGAATACTAAACATATTTGTCCAAAATTTCAGATGCAAACTGTAGTCTCTACTACGTTTGGAAAATTGGAGGTTTATAAAAGATAAATTGCGAACAGAATTGTACCACTATGATAAGAAGCTGTCAGAAGCATTCCTTCTGCTTCACAAACGTGGAACTACCTTAAGAATGCTTATGGTTGATATAAATATTAGAGCATGGCAGTTAAATGTAGTAGTTATGCTAAAATACCGAATAACAGCTTGAGAGTGCTCTTCAGATACTGTACGAATGCACCAAATTAAGGCTGTACCATTACTAAAGATAAATGGCCAAAAATAGTCAATTTTGATATCGTGAAGTTATGTCTTTCTCGGTAGCAAACTGGGGATAGGATGGAAAATATGAGAGAACTAAGTTCCAAGGACTAAAAAACCAAGGCCAACATATTTCTGCCTTGAATCAGAGACAAAACAAAGCTGCCCAAAAAAGTGTTTGAGAGCACCCATTGAAGCTCCTATATATAGTAGAGTCAACATTTTCCTATTGAACAAGTTTGTATAGTCAAAGCCACAGCAAGATCAGATAGCCATGATCCTAAATGAGAACCAGAGCCAAAGCTAAGACAGATCCACGTTTAGCAGAACAAGACAGCCATAACAAAGGATTTGACCACAGAACCAGATCATGAGAGATAGCAAGATTCTTGCTTCCACTGTGGAAATGTAGAAACTGTACAAGGGCTTTGCTTCCATCAGATTTCATTGTGACAGTAATTTCTATGGTGTTGTAAGCGCTCATTAGTAGAATCTTAAAGCCATTCCGGAATTCTTTTAACCTGGAGAGGGTTTTCTGTGGTTATAAATCCTCATGTTCAAATTCCATTGTTGATTGGTTGTGTTTGATATTATGT
Source organism: Pinus albicaulis (assembly GCA_034641835.2). Classification (NCBI taxonomy): domain Eukaryota; kingdom Viridiplantae; phylum Streptophyta; class Pinopsida; order Pinales; family Pinaceae; genus Pinus; species Pinus albicaulis. Next base: position 772,031,897 of record CM076575.1, on the reverse strand, counting down.
TTTTACTGTCCGCAGTTGAATTTTCGCACAGAAAATTATCAGTCTAAAGCAGAGCAATTTTGCGATGTTTCTTTTTCTTCCTATTGTGAAGTATTTCGCTCAGAACTCTACTCGTTGTAACAGAGGTCTTGGGCATAGAACAGGGGACTTGGGTTTTTTGGAATCAAACTTCAGGTTAAGATGCTCATCCGAAGAATGGCACAGTGAGCCTTAGCATGGAGTTGGGAGTACCAATTTGAAGTGCAGGTAGGGCATTGTACAATAGACCAGTTAGATTTCTGGACCCTAATACAAAAGTTTCTTCTTCTTTCAAAACGTGTTTCTCCTTTTCTGTAACCAATGTGGGTCTTGTTCTTGTTTCAATTGGGGATGGATGAGCATTTTTTATTGCTCCAGATGATCACACTCTGGGTAGCCCTGGAGGCTATTTGAGGGTGATGAGTCCAATAGGTCTCAATGAATTGTTGCCCTTGCTGGGGAATATTATTGCAGTGGAATTTGATACTATTTTGGATGTTGAATTCCACGATCCTAATGGAAACTAGTACCTTCAGCTCCAGTACCTGTTCACAAAAGAGGGTGCCATAGTCATTCATGCGTGCAGAGAGGGTGAATTGCAGGCATTGCAACATGAGGTGTTGTTGTTGTTGCATTGGCCACTAGATTGTTTGTCTGGTTCTGTTACAAGCACAAAGTATTGAAAAGGACAGACAAATTTAGTTCAGATATTGTGAAATTGCCTCAGAAATTCACCTACAAAGAGCTCAGCAATGCTACGAAAGAATTTTTTTGAATGTGATTGATAATCGATAATTGAAAGCAAGGGTAATCCCCTTGTGAAACCCAAATTTCTGAGCATTTTCTAAAACCTGATGACGGAGTCATTGTAATGAACAAGTGCCTAGGTCCATATTACGTCCAAATCTACCAAGCACCAAGATCTATAAAAAAAATCCACAATATCTACAAACTAAGAAGAAGAGGCAGAAAATGTATTCTGCTTACTTGTTCGAATAGTGGTTGGGGTTTACCACGACAAAAATTTGACAGAGCCCATGTAGCATTTCGTATCATTGAAATTATAGCAGTATCATTCAACTCGGCAAGCACCTGCCTCGGAGCTCCATGACTGAGGGCAAGATGCCTAAATGATGCAGAGTCTCCAGTAATATTTCCCAAAGCCCAAACAACCTTACATGAACACCAGTTGAACTCAAAGTTGGGTAGTAGTTTTTTAAATCAAAATCCAAAATTAAAGACATATAAAGATAGTTGGGAAGAATAATTTTATGCCTCTAAAATGAACGTGCTACCTGTTCTCGAACAATATCAATCCCAGAGGTAAGAAGTTCCACAAATATAGGCAGTGCCCCGTAATTAATCACAACCTTTGTATTCTCAGAGGCTCCAAAAAACCCAAATAGGGTCAACCCTACTACAGGAGGAAGGGCTTGCAGCAAGAACTTACCATTTTGCAAGAACAGAGGGCGAATGCTGTTCTGCAAGAGCTGAGGGCGAATGTTATTCTGCAAGAGCTGAGGGCGAATGCTGAGGGCGAATGTTGTTCTACAAGAGTTGAGGATGAATGCGCATGTGATATCAGACATTAATGCAGTTTTTTAAAAAATCATTTTTATGTAGCGCGCATTTGAAATTTAGCATTTCAAATCATTTTTATTTACATTTGATTTTTACATTTCTAATACAAGTGACAAACAAATTTCTACAAGAGGTTGAAATTTTTACTAGATAGCCATGAAAGACTAATTAAAATGGCTTAATGCAAGTGGAACTTCAAAATAAATGTAATTGAAGGTTCTCTCCACTAAATTTTTGCAAAAGTGCTTACATTATTTAAGTTATCTAGGATATTTTTTTTGTATTACACAATCAAAATTAAATAATGAAATAGTTGGGTAGTCTTATTGTTTCAAATTAGGACACAATTTTCAAATGGTGATGAAGTTTCAAGTGATGATTAACTGACAATATTCTCCTTTCCTATCCTTGAAAAACTATACAAGGTTCCCTGGTGCCACATGAAACCCTAACTCATGTAGCAGCATAGGACCAGTCCTCCATTTTGCCCATCATAAGGCATTTTGCACATATTTGACGACTAGAATTTGCGGATTCCCGTTTTCCATGAGGTGCTAGGAAGGATAGAAGACTTAATTTTGACTTTTGAAATTTTTTCAAAAACGTTCTTACGCCCTTTAATTTCCACTTACCAATAATTTTGCAACACTAGTCCTCTTCGCAATTGCAAGGTTGTACTCAAAAAGTAAGGAAAGTTAATTTTTTTGGCTCACTCAATGATCCAAGTGGACACTGGTGGCCACCCGCCTATTCCACTTGGGGCCCCACCATTTTCTCTTTCAGTTTTTCAGTTTCGGCACAACTTACTATTTTTAGCAGTTTTTCGGGTCCTGAACTTCTGGAGCCGTTTTGAGGCCCTAAACGACATTTTTTGGGCATCGCGCCTCTAGCGAATATCATTATGTATCATTCTATTCCAGAATTATATTCATGGCAAAATTTTTAGTCCTCGGATAGATCTTTCTAATGATGTATCATGTGCGTCAAACAGAGATAGTATGCCAAAGTTACGTCCCTGGGAAGTTGAAACACCAATTTACCCAAACGAGGCCCATAGTTTTGGCACTTCATCTCCTAGGGTTTGGTTTTTGGATGTTTAGGGTTCTCCATTGTTTCTCAATAATAAATAGGCCCTCGAGCCTCATTGTAACTCAGTTCAGATGCCTGTAGCTGCCTCATCTCTCCTCAGAGATAGCTACCAGTGCCCTAGCTAGTTTTATTTCCATTCTGTCTATAAGCAAATTTCAGTTCTTTGATATTAATAAAATGAAGTGTTATTTCCACTGCATCTCTGTATTTATGGTTATGTGTTTATTCTGTTGCATTCCTGCATAAATCCGGATCAATGGTATCAGAGTGGTCTTCTTTTTCTCGATCCTTCTTTGCATGTCCCCAATGAGGTCGGGGTATAAGGAGTTAGGGATCAATCTGGTGGAACCTTTGCAAGATCAGCCTCGCAAACCCCGACGGACGCCCATGGGGGACAAAAAGAAAGATGAGGGAGCAATAGATCCTATCAAAATATTGCTCAAGGAGGCCCTTGAAAAACAAAGGAACGTGATGATGGATAACTTTGCCCAGATCCTTCAATGACTGCCCACTGGTGGCGCATCTACATCCAGCAGCCACTCTGGAGGTGTGACTCCTTTTAAGGTACAAGTAAATTTTGGCATTCCCATATTTGAGGGTCAAATAGATGCAGATGCCGTAGATGGATGGTTGAATATATTAGAAGGATATTTCTCGGTTCATGACTTTTTCGATAGGGAGAAGATTATTTTTGCACTCCTCAAAGTTGCCCCCCATGTCAAGGACTGGTGAGAAAGCCACTGTGAGAAAAAGGACGAGACAGAACCCTATTTGTTCTTAGTCGTACCCACTTGGAATTCTTTTCGAGATGTTGTCAAGGAACAATACTATCCCGTGGGGAGCTATGAGGACAAGTACATACAATGGACCATGCTACGGCAACAAAGGGATCAAGATGTGCATGAGCTGACAAATCTATTCCATACCCTGCGCACCAAGTTGGGTATCAAAGATTCAGAGAAACATCTGGTGCTAAAGTATCGCAGTTGTCTGCACAGATACATTTAGGAGGTAATGGAGTTCCTCGACATCTCCTCGCTTGGTACGGCATACCAGTATGCTGCCAAGATTGAGCAGAAATTCAAACAGAAGAAGCGAGACTTTGGATCTGCGAATCAAAAGCAAGGGAAAGGTGCTCCCAAACCACAGAACAAAGGACAGAGCCAAGGCACGATGACTCAAGACAACCTGTCGAAGCCACAAGGAAATAACAACACTGCAAATCCAAATAAGGACACAGGAAAGTGGTGTGAGTTCCATATTAAGAGCTCCACTCGCAACACAAGTGAGTGTCGGGCCAAGCAGTCGTTGGTGGCCGAGATGCGGGCTTCTGAGTCAGATGCATGCTCTGACTCTGAATTAGAACCTAACAAGGGGAATGACAAAGGGAAACAGATTATTTATGCGGAGCCCAATGCCACTATTGCCACTACAAAGATCCATAAGGAGGAACATCTCTTCCACTCCCAGATGTGGGTAAAGGGCTCCCCGGTACAGTTCATTGTCGACAATGGGAGCCAAAAGAACCTCATTTCGGTAGATGTCGTGAAGCGGTTGGGCTTGCCAACCACAGCTCACCCACATCCATACAAGATCTCCGTGTCAGCCAGCAGTGCCACCTTCCCTATAGCATCAAGCCCTTCACGGATGAGGTATTATGCGACGTTGTTCCTATTGATGTTTCTGATGTATTATTAGGACAACCATACTTGTGGAAGCATCATGCGGTGTATGAGTCTCGGCCTTGTGCTATTATTGTTACTTTGGGAAATAAGTTGTACAGGATACCAAAGGTACCACCTCCTGCTACTATCTCTTTGCTTTCTGCAAAACAATGCAATAAGCTCATTTCCCAAACCAGGAAATTCATTTTCCTGATGATCCGCCCCCAGGGCAAGAAGAAGACTATGGCCACGACCTCCAGAAAAGGCTCCTCTGCACGACAACAACAAATGGATAAGGTTGTGGAGGAGTCCGGGGACATTTTCACCTCACCCACAGGGGTTCCTCTACACTGTCAAGTCAAGCACCCGATTGATCTGACCCCAGGTGCGCCGCTACCCAACGGACCGATCTATCGGTGCTCTGTTCTGGAGAACAATGAAATCAAGAGGCAGATTCAGGAGCTACTGCAGAAGGGTCACATCCGACCAAGTTCATCGCCCTGTGGGAGCCCGATAATTTATTATTGTGAAATCATAGTTCTAAATTATCTCTTTTTCTGTGAGCAATGTAATCTATTAATTGTAAGTAGATTCATTATAAAAATTCAAACTGATTTTAGCGTGAATGATGACAATTTATATATTAATTGGTTTTTAAGAGTATTTGTATTATGTAGGAGCAATGGAAAGATAAATCAGGACTTCATTTTCTATTTTCCTTATTTTATTGGGCTGAACTGGAGAAAATTGAATATGAATAGTGAGTTAATTGTAAGATCAATGGGCCAAGGCCATACATCAACATTGACCATAGTGGGGAAGTATAAAAGCATGGATATTCATGCAAGTATAGTTATTAATGTAAGATCAAAGTTAACTCGTAGCTTCACTAAAGAAATAGAAGGCAAAGATCTAGCATCAACTGAAATTCACGTGAAAAAGTAGATGAAAAATGTACAATCATCCAATGGAGAGGTAATCTATAATTATCCAATAAGACTCTTGGCTATGCCTTGAGACTAAACTAATTCTCAATATTTTTTAATAATCATCCATTGGAATTTAGTAGGAAAACCATAGTAAATCATTGTCCAATGGCCATGCAAAAATATAAAAAATAATAATATTTGTTGGTTGTTTTTCAATAGGTGGACCATGATGGGACCACTGAGAAGGTGGGGGTGTTTTTTTAATCATGGAAGTGAGGTTTATTAGATTGATAGTCAAGTTACCTTTCCCTATAAATTTTCTCGATCAAGTTATTCATTCATTGAACTTTGATTCATTCCTACTATTTTGATACACAATCCAATCTAGTTGAGTCTTGAGTCTTCATTGAGAATGGCATTCATAGGTTGTCAAGAAAGAGGTTATCATGCACATGCACTCTTCTTTTCTTGGTATCTTTGTAACTATGTTTAGCCCAAGTTCTATATTTTTAAATTATCATAATAGTTCGTGATTATTAGGCTTTTATTTTGTCTTTTAAGAATTTTAATTTAATTATTATTAATCATTAAATTAAAATATATATATATATATACATATACATATACATATACATATACATATACATATACATATACATATACATATACATATACATATACATATACATATACATATACATATACATATACATATACATATATATATATATATATATAGTTATTATAGTTATTAAACTTTCAATAGAATTATTAAACTTTCAATGGTACATCAACTTTCATACATGAGAACCCTAACGTGATGGGATGGGGGTGTGGCATAAGGGGAAGCCACTGGCCCACCCGCAAGAGTGCTCTTAATGTCGACTGATCGGCATTTAATGCCATTTACTCCTGGTGGTCGAATAAACCATAGTCCCGCTCCTCGATACATATTCGCATGCCGCGACATGACTCAGCCGCCAGTTCATACTTATGGTGGTTTATTGCAGTCGATTCACAGTTGCACGGTAGACTGGGTTGTTATTATGGAACGTCCCTCTGGTCTGAACAGAATTCCCCCGCCTGTGAATTTGTGGTGCGCTCCAAGGGCAGGGCTTTCTAATTTTCACACTGTAATTGGTAAGAGGAGCTGTCTCAATTGTTGTTTGGATTTTGGAGAAAATCTCCACTTCTCCCACGTTCGTTCCTGCAAGCTTGCTTCTGTCGCCCTGTTGCCCCTCTCGCCTCAGTCTTCTGTCCATCTTTTGCCTCCCTGCCCTGTTGTCTCGAGTGCGACTATGCCACGCCTCAGGCAGAGAATGCGCTGCCGAAGAGGCTCCACGAGGCGCCAAATTCGACGCTCTCCCTCCACCTCTAGCACCTCCTCTGCGTCTATCTCCCACTCTGACAGTCAACCTAGAGAGCGCCTTCTCCGCTTGGGCCGTCACTTTTCTTCCCCCACTCCTTCCGCTCCTCCTGCTCAAACCCACACCACGCATTTTTCCTTTAACAACACTCTCAATCAACCCAGGGTGACTTCCTCAATTATGGTCATCTTTCGTGAAGAGCCTCAGGAAATTGTTCCCAGTTCTCGCCCGGCGGAATGCAGCCTCTCGGCGGCTCAGGATTTGGCGCAGTTTGTTGGGCTGAAGCACCCTGATAGTGCGAACGTGCAGGGTCAGATGGGCAAGGCCACACAGGACCTGGTGAACAAGGAAGCGGTGGGTCAACCTACTGAGAGGCAGGACGCAGTGCAAGCGAGCGAGGTGCAGATTACTCCTCCTCCTCCCGGGAAGGTGATCCATTCTATTGCTGACTTGTATAATTCTGACGGGGAACCAGATGAACTCTGGTGCAGAGTTGTCTACGAACCTCCTGATGAATAGTTCCTCCTCTTCACTCTGGTTTTTTGCTCTATTTCTGCCCATTCTCACGGGCCTATTCATGTGTTTCCTGCTGTCTCTGAAAATGCATATGTTTTTTTTGCTTCGATATGGTCTCCAGTACTACAATTCTCTGGTTCCCCTGTGCGGGATTTTTCAAATGAACTGTTTCAGACTGGTTTCCCTCTTGCAGGGCAGTCTTCAAACTATGGTTTTTTGTTTCAAATGCCACAACACTCGGCAATGATCAGGCTTCGGCCCATTGTACTGTACTCCTTTTGTTAATATAATTACTTTTACTTAGAAAAAAAAACTTTCATACATGAGAAAATAGATACTGACAAATGGTACATCATGGCCTGATTAATTTCGCTCAGCAATTTCAAATGGTATAACATTTAGTCAACAATAATCATCAATTTCTGCACACAGAGACTAATTTCTCTGGAAGCCTTAGATTTCTTTGGCTTGTTATTCTTATAACTACATAGACATAATTAATAGAGATATTGAGGACAGAAAAAAATCTAGCGCTTAGTCTCCACTACTCAACATGTTTTGTGAGAAATAATACATAGATTGATTTCTCTGAGTGCCTTAGCATTCTTTGGCTCATTTTTTTAATCACAACAACAATAAAAAATGCACCGAGGATTTGTTCTTAGTCCGATTATGCAATTTTTATAAGACAGATTATGAAATATTAATAATAAACATAAATTTATTGCAATTTAGGGAAAGCTCGTTCATGTTTTTTTCTTTATATTGGAAGGTTTACTTGATTTTTGAAGTAATTTTTAGGAGATCATAGTGTTGGAATATTTAAAATTCCAGAACAACAATGGAGAATAAAACTCCCCTCTTCAATACAGAGAAAATATAAAAAAAAATTTCTTCACTGGAAACAGAGTTTTCACTGTAAAAACTATTTCATTAAACTTCAAAACTTTGGTTACAAAATATCCTCTGACTGAGGGAATAAAAAAACTTTGACTGCTTCAAAACACAGTTCAACACAAAACTCACACTCTAAAATTTCACTCTAACTCACACTCTAAAATTTCACTCTATCTGTGCATTTACAACTCACTGCTTTGAATTGTGCATATGATGTATATATGTAAAACATATATATATGGACCTGTACGCACGACATTTTTAAAACAAACATTAAAGAACTTTGACCACTGGACGTCAACCAAAAATTAAACTCTCCTTCAATCAATTTCGGGTGCCAAAAAAATTTGCTGACGTCATCAAAAATGTGACGCGAAATTTCTATTCAATCTGCTTTATGAATTTTCCGTGTCCGATTTTGGGCACTCGTACGGACGGCGTGTGATGCGAAATTTCTATTAAATCCGCCTCAGTGAGATTTCAAATCCGGAAATTTCAGTTCTGGGACCACTGTCCTTCAATTTTTTAAACTCTGATCAATCAAAAATGGCAAGCGGCTCTCTGCAATGTTTTTGTTATACTGCGATCTTGACTGATCGCTGGAAATGGAAGGCGGCTGCCTGTACATCAGCTGTAAGTAATTTCAACACATAGCATATATTGAGAAAATATTAGTTTGACAAGAATCAGTTATTTATCTTGAAACTTTAGGTATTAAAAGTCCATGACACAGATATATCACACTCCAAAATCCAAAGAAAATGGAAGAGCGTTCAATTTTTTTAATCAAACTTTTATTGGTGAAGGGTTAATTTATTACGAGAACATCATTAATGAAGTGCAAAATTTTAAACGTAACGTTTATTTACTAGAAAAATAATGACCAAAACGTCAAAAAAAATTGTGTGACGGGTAAAGAGAAATCCAAATTCCAACCCTTCCTGCCACTTGTTGGTGAGTGGAGGTTATTCACTTTTCATTCACAGCTTACCAGGTTACTCATGTTACCAATATTTTCACATGGCTCACTTTTAGGTGACTACTTATTGTACTTCTTCTTTATAAAGAACAATTGGTAGATAATTGTATATATTATTTGAAATCTATAACAAATCCAGGCAACAAAATTACAACAAATAGAAAATTATGCAAAAAATTTACTAGGGCACTACTAATGTGTGGATACCCTATCATTTCTTAGATCCTCATAACTTACCAACACCTACTATATTGGTATACACATAATATGGCATTTACCTGAAGTATTTCATATGTATCTAGAAGTAAATAAGTTGTATGACAATTGTTATGGTAGATATAAGATGTGTATTATAGTTTATATTTCAATTTTTCTAGCATGCATGTGCGGTCCATATAGTGACTACAATTACCAATATATTTCAGTGAAGATGTGAAGATGATATCTCATTAGGTCCTAATTACTTAAAGCATCATTAATTAGCTTTCCAAATGAATAAAATATGTTAACAAATTAGTAAAAACTAGGAAAACAAATCATGCTTTAAAAAATATGGCACAATGAGTCACACTCTGAGATTTATTTAATTACTCATCAAGTGTCGCTACAACATATATATGATCACCATTACCATAGAAATGGGACATGTGACCATCATTTTGGTTTCGCCAATGACATTCCACATCATGAGCATTGTTTAGGGTTGATTGTGTTGATTTTTTTTAAACAAATCATTTATACATTTTATGGAAATTATATACACAATTTATAATCACATTACAAGATCATGATGTATGGATATTCCTTATCATTTCTTAGATACTCAAAACTTACCAACACCTAATAGATTGATATACACATCATATAGAATTTACCCCTAGAATGCCACATGTATCCTAAAACAAATTAGTTGTATGGCAATTGTTATGGTGCATATATAATGTGTATTACAGCTTATCTTATAATTTTGTTGAAGTAGCATACAACAATTTACATAGTGATATGAGAACCACTCTCTAGAGTATACATCGATTTTGTACACATGGCTTTTCAGTTGTTTTTTAAGATATATCATTGGTGATGCTCACATGATTATATAATGAACCATTAAGTTGAACTATGAAATTATTCCTCACAACACACATATTGATGAATTAATAATTTTTCTCATATAATTTTTTTAATCTATTTTGAAATAAAAATAAAAATTATATATAATTATTTCTAAGAAGAACAAGAGAGAGTTACTTACCATATCTTCGTAAAACATATAATAGCGACGTTTGGAGGAAGCCTTCTAGCGACGCTTTGGGGCATAGTGTCGCAATTGCGACACTTTTTCTAAGTGTCGGTATTGCGAGAATGTTCTCTAAATGTCGGTATAGCGACGGTTTCCCAAGATCAATGGCCCAAAGTGAACCTGATAACTTACCTTTTACCTTTTCGATAAGCGTCGCTCTTCTGACGTTTTGAACGATTTCCATTTTCGTCGGTCTTGTGACGTCCGTCGGTCTTGTGACACTTTTGCAATAGTGTCGCACTTTTACAATTGCGACACTTTTTCTAAGTGTCGGTATTGCGAGACTTTTCTCTAAATGTCGGTATAGTGACGGTTTCCGAAGATCAATGGCCCAAAGTGAACCCGATAACTTACCTTTTCCCCGCACCTTTCCTTTTCATCGTGGCCGTTCGCTCGTTGAATCCAGATCCGACGGCGCTAATACATTTCCGTGCTCATAAAGTAATCGTTTGATGTTTTGGCAAAGCCGCGCGAAATGGGTGGTTTTTCCAAACCACCCGCGCTTACGTGTCGCCACCACGTTGTATCGCGTTCGAAAAGCTAGTTTCCGCTTACCACCATTTACCCTCACAAATACCACTGGCGGTATTCCCTAAACCTCACCCGTTTAACCCGAGTTTAATGTCATTTAACTATGGTTATACCATCGAAGGATAACATTAAAATTATTATTTGCATTCAAATTTTCACCTTTTCGCTTTAAACTTGTAAAAACATTGCAGAACCGTTTTCCTCAAAATCATGCCGTTTGAACCCTGAGAAACTTTGCAGAGCCATTTTCAACCTACCAGTACCATTTTTCGACGCCCATTGCCCCGAATTTCCATTACAAAGTACTACATTGTCCTCTGCGAAGCCATTTTCAAAAAATTGAAAACTGAGCACCTCTGCAACGTCTTCAACCGAATTCTGCTGGTTCTCCAGGTACTTTTATTCGAAGTTGCCCTCTGAGATTTCAAAATTCCTGTCGATTTCAAATAATTACCAAAGTTACTGCAAAAAAGTGTCCATTTTTCAGGGAAAACTCTGTCAAAATTTCCCTGGAATCCCTAATTTCCCTTTCTCGCAGTTTTTTCCATACCCTAGTCCGTTTTGCTGTTGAAATCGATTTTAAATACACGTTCTGAGCTTTAAATTCCTTGCATTTCCTAAAAACCCTGCGCAAAAACCCCATTTTCAGTAGAAATTCTTCAAGAAACCCCTGTTTCTCGTAAAGGAACTTAGCAAACCTTTTAAGCTTGCTTCGTTCATTATTAAAAATGACCAAGAAATAGGTAACCCCCAAGAATGGAGGCCCAAAATCTGAAAAGAAGTCTTCTGCAAAGATTCCTCAGCTTATGTCCTTCAAAATCGACAAACCAAATCCTGCACTCACGGCTGATTCTACAGAAGTGGTCAGACCAGTCCAGCCTCCAGTCATTTCTCTAGAGAAGAGCCCTTTAGTTGATCTGGACTATAGAATACTAGACCCTAATGTAGAATTTAACCCGCTTGATGTCTATAATTGGTGCTATGGAAAATCAGTGGAAAAGGGTGACAAAGATATTCCAATTTGGGAATCCAATCTGCCTAGATATATTGTCCCTCTCACTCATTTTGTTCCTGACTTTATTAGATTATGCGAAGCCTATTATATGCCAGAACAAAGATGTATTGTAAACAAAGAAAAAGAACCCCTGTTTTACATCACTGAAGAGTCGATAAATTCCATGCTACAAATGAATCATGACCCCAATTATGCTTCCCTAACAATAGAAGATTTAACCCAACTATATCTTGACTTGGATTTCAATGCTAGATTCAAAATATACCAGACTTTTTTTCCAAATCAAGTTGATATTCCTAAGTTAGATCCTCCTTTCGACACCGTTGATTTCCTAGATGAAACTAGACAGATTGTCTCAATGCTCTCCTTCATACTAGGATACGCCAGTGATGAATTCACTAATGTGGCTATCCTAGGTTTTCTGTCAAATCTAAACCCTGGTCAATCACCATCCATTCAGTTCAATTTTGCTAGATTTATTGCTGAAAATATGCATTATCAGTTATCCAAATTATCAGAAGAAGGAGTTTTCATATACTCCTCTTATATACTACACCTCTTCCTATATTATCAAACAGATAAGTTTCCAATTGAATGTCAGAAAGTGGATGCAGAAGGAAAATTTCTATCAGTAGTATTTTGGTCATCTATTCTAAGAAAATGGAACAAAGAGTATAGTTTTACAGAGTTCAATGACTCATTTATAGCCCCTGCTATGTATCTCTTGGAAAAAGAGGAGATCCCTAGGATCAATGATGAGACAAGAAGAATTCTGCAGTTATCAGAGAGCTACAAAACTGGAGATTGGTATTTATATAAAAATCATACAAAAATCAGAGTGTATGGCTCATCCCTGGCCCCATATAAGTTACCCAGATTTGTTACTACAAGAATATTTGCTTTAGAATATCTGAGACAACTATTGAATGTAGATGAAATCCACTTCATAGCTTTCAAGAAAAAGACCCAATTTAAGCTGAAAAATCAAATTGGGCCATTCATTGTGAATAACAGAGAAGCTGCGAATGAGATAAATGTCAAACTTAAAGAGTATAAGTTCCCATGTAGTTTTACATGGAAGTATGACCCACGAGGTATTTTGAGTGCAATAAGGGTAAAATGTAAGTTGCTTGTTTACTTGCATGATCTTAAGCCCCATATTGAAAGATATGTAAATAAAATTGAATGGGAGCCAAACACCCTATCTGATGATGATTCACAGGCAGTACAGGTAATACAGGTAGACAGTGGAAAAGGAAAACAGATTGAACAGACAGTACAGGTGGCTTCTACAAGCAAAGATACTTATAATGTACATAAAAGAGACAGAGAAGGAGATAGTTTCATAGCTGAGACTATTGAGGACATAAAATTCAGAACTCCTTATAGTAAAAGAAGCAAGTCAACAGAAGAAGAAAAGGATAAGGTTGTAAATATTGATATAAATGATGAAGCAACAAGAATAGTCACTCAAACATTAGAAGAGCTTCAAAATGTAAAAATTGGAACACAACAAAAAGATACAGTCATGAAGGAAAACCAGGCTACTGTCGATTTGCCTCCTTCTTCTCAGAAAACTGACAATACAGAGTCAGAGATTCAGATCAGATTCAGATAGATTAAAGAGAAGAATGAAGAGCTCAAGAATCAAGCTCATTCTAGATTTCTTAAGGAAAAGCCTGGAAACAAAGACAGGCTTCTTTCAACATTTGATTATTCATCCAATAAATTGGTAATGTCATTCTTGAAGCCTACAGTGGCTGAGCCAAAATCAGTGGCAGATTATTCCAAAACAGATCTTGAACTGGATGCAGATGCCATTCATGAATTAGATCAAATTGAATTTCATAGGAGCAATACCGAAATGCTATATTCCAAAATTGTCAGTAAAACTATGAAATCAATTAGGCTTGAGAAAACAGTGCTCAACCTCCAAAATCAAATGAGGTTGGACAAAGCCTCACTGTATGCTAATAATTTAAGAATAAAAGCACTAGAAGATATAGTGATTGAAGCAGGGGGTGACCCAGCCAACATTGAAGGGGAAAAAGTCTTAATTAAACAGAAAAATGAGGATATAGCTGCTCTTAGAAAACAGTTGAATTTTCCTCAGAGTGAAAACTCTCAAGAAAAAGAAATTCTACAGCAAAAAACAAAGAATGATGATTTAAAGCAGATTGTACATCAAATGACAGGTCAGATAAAAACAATGGAAAGTCAAATAGAAGCTCTAATGAAAGAGAATGAAGAACTAAGAAAAGCACAACCAATGGTCATTCCTACAGTGATCCCCACTGTAAACACTGCTATACCATCTACTTTGGTAGAACACTTGGCACCGAACGGAGTACTGCCAACTGCAGTGCCAATTACTTCTCTAATCTCTGCCTCTTCTTCTTCATCCTCACAGAGGACCACACCACAAGACCAAGATAAAGAGATTCTTAGTTTGAGAGGTACTATTAAAAATTTGGAAAAATCCAAAAATGATGCCTTGACTACTTCTAGAGGACATGAGCAAAGGGTTGATTGACTACAAGAACAGGTAAAGATTCTGCAAGCACAAGTAAATCTTACAGATCAAGTGGCCTTTATAAAAAATCATTTATGGACCAAAATTATTGATGGCATTCATTCTCAATGGCCTTCAATTCGGATAATTTATGAACAGAGGGAGTTACTTCAAGTTTCTAGTGCAGAGATTGACAAGACTAAGAGGGAAATTGACAAAAAACCAGCCCAAGCAATCCAACTCATAGCTTTTTTAAACAGTAAAACCAAGGAAGAGTTGGAAGAATTGAAAATTGTTGATAGAACAGAAACCATTCTTCAAATCAAAAAGGTCCTGAACAAAAGAAGCATAATGAGTAATCTAGAGGACCGGTGTAAAGACATGAATTTATCCATCTCAAGATTTTTAGCCAAATACAAAACATTGTCAGAAGCAGGTTTGCCTGATATTCACGCATTGAATGACAAGTTAATGCCTTAGAAAGATTATGATCTAAAAATCAGAAATCATGCAAAAGAGCAAGCCAGACAACAACTGCCTCAAGGATCACCAACATGCATAATACTTCTTCAGTATTTTGAAAATCTATTCTTTTTAGATAATGAGATCAGGCATATGTTCACTATAAAGCCTAAATTTTCCAAGTATACAGAGGCAGATGAAAGTTACAGAAAATTGAAGACTATGAAGATCCCCTCTGCAGAAAAGTGGCAAGAATTCACAGATCTGCTGTAAATTTAATGGATAAAAAATAGGAAATTCACTTGCAAATTCATTTTTTACTGTTACCTCAAATGGTAAAAATACAGGTTTAAAGTGCACAACAACAATCAGTTCAAATTAGAATAATCAGTTCTATTTTTGCTTGTAAAAAGGTAACAACTTGCAAAATTTTTTGCAGCTGTCCCTCTTTTTAAGTTTTCTTTCCTATTTTTGATTAAACATTATCTCAATTCCTGAGATATTTTGTAAACATTTTTTTGTATAAATACTTCACAATTCGAAGTATTCAGTGTGAATAAAATTTCTCAAGACAACTATAGTTCGTGCTCTCTACTTGGCATTTTAATGTTTTCTACTTTGTTCGTGCTCTTTACTTGGCCATTGGCCTGTGGGTGATATGGAGTTGTAATCTTGTGCTGAATGTGGTAGTTTTGCAATGTTTCAGCTAATTTATTACCTAAAAATTGTGGTCCTCCATCTGTGATTATGTCCCTTGGGAGACCATAGCGCACAAAGATTTGGAAAAGAAACTGTACTACAGAGTCCTCTGTAGCTTTTGAAACTGCCTCTGCTTCAACCCACTTAGTGACATATTCGGTTGCAACTAGGATGTATGTTTTTTGGTTTGAGGGAGGACTAATAGGGCCAAAAAAATCAAGTGCCCAGTGTTCAAATGGTTCAATCACTAATTGAGGGTTCAAAGGCATTTCATCAGACTGCCCAGGGCGTCCTGCCCTTTGGCAGCTATCACAGGCCTGCACGAATTTTTTGGCATCCTTAAAGATGGTAGGCCAGTAATAGCCTGTTCGTAAAACCTTATGGGCAGTTCTACGTTTCCCAGTTAGATCCCCTTCTTCAATCTTCCTATCTATAGCTTAAGGATTCTTAAGTGCCCTTTTGCTCAGATTCCATCCACTCCATCAAATCAAGCCTATACATAGCCTTAGAAGGTCACCTATCTTTCCCTTAGCACATTTGCATCTCTAAGCCTTATTTCTTAGTTCTGCTTGCCTAGAGAGTTGACTCCATTGCCCAATATTCTGGTAGATCCTTCTCGTTTACCTTGAAATCTCTTTATTCCCACCAATCTTTTAAAATCAAACCCAAATACATAATCATAGCTAGCCTAATATCTGTTACTAAAACAAAGCTAAATCATACGGAGAGATCCCCCTCTAGAGTTCAAGAAGGCTAGATCTTGAATTCCCAAAGCGGTTCTTGGCTACCCCTGGTGTTCTTAACTACAAAAATCCCTATCCCACAACCTGAGAATTACTAGGGTGATAACAGGCCTTGGGGGTATTATGATCCTTGGAGGAAACTCCCACAGCTAGAAGAGTTGACAGAGAAAATTGGACCGAGTACAAAGGTGTGGCAGGTGGGTTTTACCCTGTACCAATTGTTATGGTGCATATATGATGTGTATTATAGTTTATCTTATAATTTTGTTGAAGTAGCATACAACAATTTACATAGTGATATGAGAACCACTCTCTAGAGTATACATCGATTTTGTACACATGGATTTTCAGATGCTTTTTAAGATATATCATTGGTGATGATCACATGATTATATAATGAACCATTAAGTTGAACTATGAAATTATTCCTCACAACACACACACACAAAGCGTCGCTATTGCGACGGATGCCTCCAAACGTCGCAATTGCAACACTTAGACATTGTGTTACAATTGCGACGTTTGGAAGCATCTGTCGCAATAGTGACGCCTTGGAGAATAGGGTCGCCATTGCGACGTCTTCCTTCAGACGTCGCAACTGCGACACTTTGTCTAAGTGTCAGTATTACGACCCATTTCTCTAAACGTCGGTATAGCGACGGTTTCGGGTGGGATTGAAAAAATTTGCGGAAATTTCCGACATTTGGTCAAAAGCGTCGGAAGCAAGTGTCAGAATTTCCACCAAATGTAGTAGTTTAGCGATGCTTTGGGCCATGGTGTTGCAATTGCGACGTCTTCCTCCAAACGTCGCAATTGCGACATGTTTTAGGTGTCGGTATGGCGACACGTTTCTATAGACGTCGGTATAGCGACGGTTGCGGGCGGGATGGAAAAAATTTGGGAAAATTTCCGACATTTGGTCAAAAGCGTCGGAACCAAGTGTCGGAATTTCCGCCAAATGTAGTAGTGCATTGAGGTCGATTTTTCTGATGTCCTATTTGATTGATACTTTCTCATATGTCAGGAAATCTTTAAATATGAATTAATATGTTCATGAAACAAATCAGATTCAAATTTTATAGATATAAAAGATAAAAACAAATGTCAATATCTTTGTTTGATTTTTACTTGACTCTATTGTGGGCAGGTTATAGGAAATTTGATTGGAAAAATGACGAGGAGACGATGCATATCACGTCTTGGATATGGTTCATTCGCTGTTAGAGATCGCTTAGACACCTAAGCCATCGAATTTGGAAATGTTTCTAGTGGGAATTCATATGGTTTTTAATGTTGTGATTATTTCACCTCATGGTTATTTTGGGCAAGCAAATGTCTTAGGAATTCCACACATGACATCGATGGATAGGTAAAAAAAAATTATAATTGCAATTTCCATACCATTATATCTCTCTTTATTGTTTGATTGTATTTTGGACGTTTCTTTTGATTTTGTTTTGTCTTTTAACTATGAAATTGAAAATACTTAGTATCATGTCCATTTAAACAAAAACCAAAGCTTGAAGATGAAAATAGTATTACACTATATTGATTGGAGTCCTTATAGCTATTTTGTGTTAAAATATTTTCATGACTATCAGAAAAAGTTACTTTCATGTTATTATTTGAGTACATGTTGTTTATATACTTGAATAAGTTCATGAGTTAGAAAATGAAATGTTGTTGTGAATAAAACGACAAGGATTAAACATCACACCTCAGATTATTTGTTTTCACAAGTTATCTACACCTTAAACTTTTTAGCATATAACTTAGTTGACATGATTGTTCTTAAGCTTTCCTTGAAAGTTGAATACTAAGTTACTAAGATGTTCTTTTATATATATGGTGATATTTTATTTGCTTTGTTTATACAGGTTATCTGGCCACATTATAGTGACAATTATCACCCCAATGAAGAAAATTTGTTCGAGTTTCTTACTTGTATGGGGAAAAATGGCTTTGACATTGTTGATGTTGAGGTATATGTCGTATAAACTATTTATATTCTAATTTAGTTTATATTTTAGTATTCATTGTCTTTCATGTTTTAAAATTTTCATTGTATCTTCTTTTGTTTTTAGAAAATGAACTCAGTATTGATGGTAAGAAGCATGAATTGAAATAAGAGGGGAGAAATAACATTGGAGCGAAAAATGCAAAAAGAGAGAAAGGAGAACAAATCTAGTGATACTCTTAGAGCCAATATCCGACATAAGACACACATATAAAGACAGATGGTCAAGTCTTAAGAGTTGGTGAATTCATTGACAATGCTTTGAAAACACAACAATAATGTTTTGAAGTGATGAAACACCATTTCATGTGTAAATTGTAGTCCAACCAATATTAAGTTGGAAAATCATATTGTAATAATTTAACATTTCATATAATATAATTTATGTGGTTAAAATTATTTATAGTTGCACTTGATATTGTTTAGTATTGTAATTAAAATATGCGACTTTGTGTTTTCCTATTAGACGAACATGCACATTGTATGAAATTTTTTAAATCATAAAAATTAATTTATGTTGATTAATAATGAACACAAAATCAATTTAAAACTACTAAATTAGTACTTTATATTGATTAATGATGAACACAAATAAAATGACTATACGACTAAATTAGTCATTTATAATGATTATTAATGAAAGTAAATGAAATGAATATAAACTACTAAATTAGTCGCTTATATAATGAATAAATGGTTACTGCAAATGATAAATTTGTGACTACAAATAACGACTAAATTCTGCATATATACAACTATTAGTAGCTAATTTACAATATCTTATAACACGACTAAAATTTAGTCATATTTCTTCGATTATTAATTGGTTTAAAATGATGACTAAAATTTTCATATATATGACTATTAGTAGCTAATTTACAATATATTATAACAAGACCAACATTTTGGTCATATTTCTTTGGTCATTAATTGGTTTTCTCGGGTGATCATATAGTAATATATTTTGTAGTATATTTGGTCATTAATTGTGACAATTAATGACCAAATCAAAGATTAAATAAATGACCAAATAAATGACCAACTCAATGACTAAATTAATGATTAAATCAATGACTAAATCAATGATAAAATTAATGACTAAATCAGTGACTAAATTAGTGACCAAATATACAACTAGACAACAAAATTGAGATAACAAATTAATGAATAAGCTAAAAACGACCAAAAGTTGGTCGCGTTATAAGATACTGTAAATTAGCTACTATTGGTCATCGACAAAAAATAGTGGTTTATATGCAAAATTTAGTCTTTTTTTTAGTAACTAATTAACCATTTTGTACTAGTGTGTGATATCGCAATATAGCGCGGTTGGAGGAGTGGCAGAAGTGTTGTTTGGGAAAGAGTTGCGATATGTGATGAGTCGGATGACGTGGCGGTGGGACCAGTGGCAGAGTACGACATCGATATCGCAATCGGCGTTGGGAGCGGAACGTGTTACAAGAATAAAATAAAATATGTGATTTGCGACATGCGATGCGGCGGAGTATAGAGAGTTATCGCAATTGACGTTGGAGCGGTAAGTGTTAATAGGAACCAAATAAAAGATGCATTTTGTGACGTGCGATGTGGCAGAGTACAAAGAGTTATTAGAATCGACGTCTGGAGAGATAAGTGTTAATGAGAACCAAGTAAAATATGTGATTTGCGATGTGTGATGCGGCGGAGTACGGAGAGTTATTACAATCAGTGTTTGGAGCGGTAAGTGTTAACGGGAACCAAATAAAAGATGTGATTTCCGATTTGTGATGTACGGTAGTGGGAAATTCGAGGACCAAGGGCAAGGTCGAATTCCAATGGTTTTCAAGAGTTTTGTGTTAAAAAAAGTGTAAGGAAACCGTGACCAATAAAAATAAAGGAATAAGGCGGGATGAATGATTTAAGTATTTTATGAATAAAATGTTGGGTGTGGCAGTGAGAATAAGCGGGAAAAAAAGGAATGGAGGGCGTAACAACAGTGCGCATATTGTGAAGACATAGATGGAGAATGAAGCGGGGAGGAACCACAGAGCTGATCTAGGGTTTTAACAATAATTCCTGCAATCAACCTACCAACTAATGCGCAAAGAAACAGACAAATGTGTAAAAATACAGTGCAAAGGAAGACTGAAAAATGGTAATGCAACTCTACTTTCAATCTCAAAAACAGTGAACAAAAATCAATTTTTGGGTATGTGGGAAGGTTCGCCCTCCTTAAGCTCTATTGACAGAGATGAGAAGGGGGTCTTGATCCAATTTTTTATTTATTTTTCTCCTATATTCTATTACTCGCAAGAAAATGAAACCTACAACAACACACTAAAAGAAAAACTAAACAAAAACTTGAAACATAAACGAAATTATCAGAAGCAGAACTAATGATATGACAGAAAGAAGAGAAAAAATTCAATAGAGAGGTTGAGGCAAATGGATTGGGCCCTAACCCACAAGCCTAGCTCTCTGAAACTTAAATCAATAAAATGAAATTAGTCTACTCATTTCATAAAATAATAGCCTCATACATTTCTGGAAGTTTGATCATTAAGTAAAATAATAAAAAGCTCAATTGCTTACAACAAAGTTCTGACCCTTCCTAGCTCTAAATTTGCTCTATTTATTCTATAGGGCAGCTACCAAAAGCTCCCTATAAAATGGTGATTGAGTCCACTTGACTCCAAGTAAACAAAGATTGAGTGTGCTCCTCCTTGAGTTGCTTGGCTGCCTCTGGAATTCGAATTGCTGGAGAGAATCCTTGGGGATCCTTTGGCTACCTTTGGAATTCGAATTGCTGGAGAGAATATTTGGGATCCTTTGGCTGCCTTTGAGAGTTAAGGAGGGTGGAAAATCCTCCTATAATTTATCCTTGCTATCTCCTCCAAGTATTTATGATAAAATCCTTATAAAAATGCTAATAATTCATGATTTTTTGCACTCAACCTCATATTAGGCACTCATAGTATGTTATCCTTAATCACCACCTATACTAGCATCATAAAACAAAATAATAATAAAAATGAAATGAAAAGAGATCTAAGAAGGCAGAAAGGTGACCATTAACCCTTCCAAATATTTCTAATGATGGAGCTCATCAATTGGTATGCCACAAATACCTACCCATTCAATGGTGTATACAAGTCAAAGATGGTAGTTGATAAAAAAATTGGCGGAAAGAGAAAAAGAAAGGGCACAAATATAAATCGTTGCCGCATAGACCTCTTAAAATTGGAGGATGTTGACATACTTATGTATGACTTCAATTTAAAAAAGAGGGGAACTATTTTCTTGAAGACCATAGATATTTTGAAGAAATTGCTATGAGAAGAAATAATGTTGAGATGGGAGTGTGTTGAATCTATTCGTAGATCTAGAAAGGCTTTTGAAACCTAAAACGGTGGGCATGCATGTTGACTCAGATGGACCACTAGTTCATGAAGGATAAGAATATAGATAATATTCATATGCATCTAGTCATTTATCTGAAGATGTAGGTTTTGATGGTGTGCCAGAACCTATGACTGATTTCGAATAAATGTCTAAGACATTTTATGTAAATGATGTTTGCATGGTAACTTGAAATAAATATTTTGACTTCCATATGATCTTACATGAAGTTAAGAGTCATTTTTATGTTTGTTGGATTATATGTTTTAATTATGAAGAATTCATCTCTTCAGAATATCCACAATGCAACAATGAATTACAAAAATAATTTATGCTATATTCAATATACCAAAGTTGATATTTTGATTAAAAGTTGAATTTTTAAATAATGCAATGATAATGCCATGCATTATTTATTGTTATCATTTGTTGATGTTTTGATTAAAAGTAAAAAAATATTAGAAATTAATGTTGAATTTTTAAATATAGAATGATATTTCCATGATATTATTTATTGTTAACATTTGGTATAAGATATTTTTAAAAATCTTGAAAATTTAATGCCTCATTGAAAGGGGACACTTCATTTTGATGGTTGATTTTTAGGTTTTTGTTGCAATAACATAAGTTGTCTTAGGCTAAGTGTTATAGCATCATTTCTCACCTTGACATGATTCATGATTGCTTCATGGCTTTATGGGCACCCATTCCTACAGACTTGGACAAATTCACTTAAAAACAGTGGAAAATCCTCCATACGCGACTATGCCCGTGTTTTTCCGCGTGTATACGCGAGTACAGCTAGACTTTTCCGCGTATGCCATTTTAATGATTAAAAATATATATAAAAATCCCTAATTTTGCGCTGGGTTGATGGTTACTCAGGTAGTTCAACCACCCCAGCCCGTGGCCAACTGTTTCCAACTGCTGAAACTACTTGGAGGGACTATAAAAAGCCCTCATGTGTATGGCCTAAGGGAGAGAGAGATTTATTATTATTATACTCTGTTGGTATTCCCTATCCAAGTCTGATTCCCCGTGCCTCCTGCACTTTCCTAGTTCATTGTAGGAAACCCTTGTTTCCTTGAGATATACATCCCTTTATATGTTATCTCGTATGCACCAGTTTGGAAGGAGTCTTAGCGAGGCAAGGGCTGGACGGATCCGGACGACGGTCTGCGAAGGCCTTGGAAGGATCAGGTGATCTCTCCACTTACTTTTGTACGTACTATTTTATAATACAGAAGTATCATGCTGTTCCCGAAATAAACGTGTTAGTGTATGCTTTAATGTATGAATAATATTTGGTTATACAAGCATTCATTATGATTTATTTAATGTTTTATATGAATCACACTAACATATAGAGTAGAAATATGCTGTACAACTTGTCCTTTGTGCTGGTTTCTTCTTGTATTTCAGGTTAAGGAGGAAGGACGGTTGCAGGGAGTTTGAACTCCACGTGGATCTACTTCAAACGTAGGACCAATGGGTAAACCTCTCATTCTGCTCTATGTAGTTTTTATGAATGTGCATGATCGTGTGGGTCTCTGTTAAGTAGTACGCCCATGCTCTGTGGAGGTTGAATCCCAACCAACCTCTAGGGTGTTAATTCCCCGAAACAGAACTGGCGACTCCGCTGGGGATCACATTTTTGTGATTCTCCTGTTGGGTTGTTTCAGCTGTTTGGTAGGTTGCCAACAGTTTTTTCTGTCTTTTACAGTCTAGTTTGCTTTCTTGCAGTCAGTCTGAAGCTTTGATATCTTTCCCAAGCTTGTAATTTTTGTTTTTCATTATCTTTCTTTGTATACGCCTTTTTTCTTGCACACAGTCGCGTATACCCGCGAGTTTGTGTAGAAGGAACCGCGTATACGCGGGTTTCCCTCAACACAGACGCGTATACACGCTGGTTGCATAACTGCAAGGTCGCGTATACCTAGGCTGAATTTGAAATTTTAAGATTCTGGTGTTTTTGGTCTTTTCTGGCTGTGGAGGCCTGTGTCTGCAGAGTCTCTGTACTTACTGGAGTGTGACAGAAGTGGTTTCAAGTCTTGTTTCTCTTTCGTTTGTCCGAAAACTGATCTCTTTGGCGAAGTGTTCTTGTTGGTGCAAGCACTCCTGGATTGAGTTCCAAGATCGCTTTCTGAGTGTTCTTGGCTGTTCTGCTTTACCAGAACAGAGAGCTTCTGCTCACTGACTCGCTCCTATCTTTGTGTTGTGCTTTGCATTGCGTTCTTTGCTTTGTTTTCGATTGGTTTTCTTGAGTTTCATAGGCTAGGGTTTTGTTGCAATTTTCGAAGAACTTTTCTTGTTTCTTTGGAGTTTTGTGTTGCAACGAATTTGCACTATTTCTCTTGGCTGTTTGATTGAGTTTTTAGTCTTCCATTGCTCTTATTTGATCTTGCTATCATTAGCTTTATAAGGTTTGGGGGCATAGTTGAAGTTTATGCTTGAAATTCGGTCTCGTTTTGGCTTGGATTGGGATAGTTGTTCTTGGTTTTTTTGAAGCTCTTGTTTTATAAAACTAAAAAGCCCAAAAACATTTGTTTTGCTTTTTGTTTTTGCATATCAAAAACTCAAAAAACATTGTTTCTTGTTTTTGTTTTTGTTGTTGCCTTTTCATTTTCGTTTGGTCATATCTTTTGAGACTTTAGTGAAGTTTCTTGCTTCTAGTTTTCAGCTTGATTTCGAGGAGAGGTTGTCTTTTGATTTCTTCTTCTTCTTGTTGAGTATTTTGGTGTCTTATATTAAGAGTTCTTGTTTGCAAGAATTGGCTTTCTGGATATCAAAAGATGAGTTGAAACTGAAGGAGCCTTTTGGGAAATTTCATCTTGTTTCAAGGGACTTTTTGCATCTTAGAATTTACATGCTAGTGGTTATTTGCATTAGGTGCATTGAATCTTTTAGTTAGCTTCTTAGTTTTTGTGAGTGTGAGTTTGTAATTCGAAAAGAAAAATACATTTTTTAGTCTCGTAGAACTTATATAGAAATTGCTCTTCATCGAAAGACAAAGAACTGCATGTGCATGTAGTCAGGTTTTTATTAATTTCTTTCGCGTCAGAACATCATTGGTTTCAACTCCATATCCTTGTGACTTAATACAATAGCCCTTAAAATAAGCGATTTAATCTAAAATCAACTAGCAAGTTTTATTAAGTGTCAATCACCAACTAGCTAGGTTGTAGGGCCTTGGAATAGGTGAGTGGAGAGTTAACTCTCCAAGGCCGCTCAAACAAACATAGAAGTTGATTAATTGAGCGAAATCCAACTCCGTAAGGTGGACTGGGAAAGCTCTCATCCGAGAGTCAAGCGCGAGGGGAAGTGAAGGTTGAGAAGAGGGATACCCCCCCTCCGATTAGCTGAATCTGACCTCAAGAACGTTCCGCCCAGCTTCTGATACGGATTGGTGTCCACAGTTGCCACTCCTAGGTTCCACACAGGTGACTGCGGGGGGGAATACCCGTGGTACCTGAGGCAGACGTCGCATCACTTTCAGCAGTACTTCTGGGGGGTGCCCTTGCGAAGCTTGGGTGCTTGAGCCGGCAAAGGCTGTTGTTAGGAGGTCGGCGTAACTATTTCTGATACCTTCGCTAGTTGTTCTGGGCCCTAATCATCCCAGACTGCTTTTGGAAGGCCCTATACTTCGCTTTCCTGTATTTTGGTGTCCGGTCCTCATCACCCGGAGCGGAAATACTTGGAGGCTGTTTGCTTGCTGTTTCTCAGGGTTTTTTGATTTTAGTGAGTGCTCTTTGCTCCTAGCTTGCCTAGCTTTTCACTTTTCTTGAGTCTAATATAATAAATTTGTAAAAGTGGCTGATCAAGCGCCTCGACGTTCGAGGAGAGTCCGGGGGTTATCTCCCGAGAGTGCATAGCCTTCTTCGAGAAGGCGTAGGAGCGATCTAGCAGGTGGTTTTCACCCTGTAGAGTCTGACGCTGTGGAGAGAGATCCTCCACTAAGGTCTGAAGGTTTCGTTGCGGATTCCGGTGTCGGTTCCGAGAGGAGCGTTTCGCTCACCTCGAGGGTATTGTTTCCTCAGGAGGAAGATTTTCAGATAGAAGATATACCTGAGCCTGCAGCTACAGGTCCATCTCCTCTTCCTCTCGATCATCCGTTTGTTATAGAGTACATCGGACCGGAGTCTGAGAGACCGCCAGATCTTCCTTATCTTTCTTATCTTTCGATGGCCATGACTGGGAACGCGGCTTCTACCGTGAGTGCTGCGGGCATTCAGACCCCTGTTTCTGTCGAGGCAGGGGGCACTCTTGCTCTATCTTCGAGTGCTTCTAGCACTGCTATGTTTGGCTCTGGGTTCACCCAAGCATACGCTTCTCAATCTGGTCCCTTCGTTTCAGGGATGTCCATTGCTGGAAATCCCTCTTTTTCCTTTACCGCCGGTGCAGCTGGATCTACGCCCATGTCTAACATGGCTAGTGGATCGGCTTCGTTTCAGGGTTTCCCCTTTGGGACTGGGCATATTCCCAGTCCCAATCCTTCTTTAGGGTCGTTTCCTTTTACGTCCCAGACCCAGAGTTTCAACCCTTGGGCTCAGGGACCAAGTTCGACCGCTTTTATGGGATGGAATCCTATGTTTGCAACGTCTGGGGCAGGGAATCAGTTCATCGCGAGTCATCTAGGGAATGCTTCTTTCCCTGCATCGAGTGCTTATCAATCTTTTTCTCCTTTGTCTAATGCATGGAATCCCTATCAGGGGCTTTCCTCTTCAGTCAATACTTCAGCGGGGGGAACTAGTCTGGGTCTTGGTAACTCGGCGTGGGGAGGAGGTTCTTCTCCGTTTTCTACGGGTCCTTACTGGCAGCCTGGTGCCTCATCAAATCCAGGCTATTCTTTTCAGAATGTGGGAAATTCATCCCATCAAGGATGGAATTCTCAGGCTCCGCCGCGATTACCATTTCTGGCAACGTTAAACTTGCCAGACTTGGCGAAGTTAACTAATGACCCGATTCGGTATAGTCCGGGGTGGCCTCCGGTTCCAACCAAAATTCCTTCAGACATTCCTAAGTTTGAAGGTAAGAATGGTGAAGATCCGGCGGACCACGTCACCACTTTCCACTTATGGTGCTCATCGAACTCTCCGATCGATGACTCGATTAGATTGAGATTATTTCAGCGCACCTTAACTGGAAATGCTGCGAAGTGGTATATAGAGCTCACTGGGGGCAGTTTCGCCACATTTGGAGAACTGGCTGTCACTTTTCTTAACCATTTTCAGTTGCCCGTCAGATATGAGGCTGGGACCGAACTCCTGGCTAATTTTAAGCAGGATGAGGTAACTCACATTTCTGATCATATTCAGGAATGGAGGAGAAGGAAGAGGCTTATCAAAGCCCATATTCCAGGTGAGTTCCTTCTCGAGTGGTTTTTGAAATCGCTTCAGTCAGATATTTCAAAGGATGTATCCATGTCAGGGGTATATTCCGAGGAGCAGGCCATCTTTAGGGCCCAGCAGTTAGAGTTGATCTATTCTCAATCTGGCATGCTTTACAAGTATTTTCCCAATGCTCCTCGCTCCAAAGTGGATCTATCGAAACCCAAACCCGGTCCGCATGGTGACGGACTTGTCGGATCGGTCAGTAGTAGTGCAGCCAGCCTGCTTTCTCAATTGCAGCAATTATCTTTACAATCTGCTTCTTCTGGTCAGGCTGTGCCTGCTGATTCATCACCTTCCCAGTCTTTGTCCATTAATGCTGTCCAATCTTCTGAACCCAAAGGAAATCAACAGTCCGATGGGAAGAAGAAGGGACGTAATAACAAGAAGAAAGGCAAGAATGGGAAGGGAAATGCAAATAAAACCAACGAGCGTGTTGGTGAAGGGCAGAAGGAGAAAAAGAAAGTGAAGTTTCCATGCAAGCTTTGTACTGGAGACCATCTCACACACCTTTGCCCGAAAATTCAGGATGCTCAGCGCCTGTTATCTCAGCAGGGTTCTTCTAGTTCCTAGGCTGTGCTAACAAACCCTTTTCCCCAAGGGCAGCAATTAGTTGTTGGCGCGAACCAAAATCCTGGGGCTTCCTCTGGAGGTGCCCAGGAAGGGGAAATTCCATCGAATATCTTTATGATGAGTGCTCATGTGGATGTCGCTACGAGATCCCGTGATTATGGTGGAGAGGAATCTTCGAAAGCTAAGGAAGTTCCTGATGCTACTGAGCCGCTTCACATCACGAAGCCAACTGTTGAGTCTATGCCTCGGATGCCGAAAGCATCTTCTAAGCGGTCAACGATTAACCCGAACATGAGGGCTGCCCAGAACTACTCGATTGTAGAAGATCTGGCGCAAAGTCCTTGTGCTATGTCAGCTTTAGAGGTACTCCAGTCTTGTCCGGCTCAGCGCAGTGCTTTGCTCTCTGCCATTGGGGCTATTGATCCGAAAAATTCTCTTCTGATTACTTTTGATATGAATAATTTTAAGAAGAGACTTCCTCATCACATGGCTTTTCACATTAAATCGTCGTATCGAAAGACTAATATCTTTCGAACGGTGGTCGATGAGGGTGCTTCTACTTGCGTAATGTCTCTCGCATGCTGGAAGACACTTGGATCTCCCAAAGCTGTTCCATCTAGCACTGTTCTTACTGCATTCGATGGTCATTCTCACAGACCCCATGGCATTGTCCCGGCTTTGCCCATCTGTGTTGGGGGCAAAACCGTTAACATAGAGGTTGAGGTAGTGGATGCAGCCTTGGACTACAACCTTCTGTTGGGGAGGAACTGGATATATGATATGGATGCTATTGCATCCTCACTATTTCGAATAGTATGTTTCCCCCACGAAGGGAGGATAGTCACGGTGGATCAACTGGACTGTCCTCCTGTAGACCTGGATGCGCCTTCTGACTCATCTGTGCCTATGTTGGATAATACTAAGGCGCCTGTCGAGAATCTAGGAGTTGGAATGTATTCTTCCCCGATGGGTTCTTTTGATCTTCCTCCTCCTAAGGTGTCTATTAATGCTATTTCATCCTCCAAGGCTCCCCTTCGAAGAGAGTTCTTTCGAACTCATTATTTTTCGGACCCTTGGACCTTACCTTCTCCAACCGCCACTTTGGAGGAAGGGCAAGTGGGTGGAATGGCATTCCCGATTTCTGCAGCTGAGATTGCATATCAGTCTGTTGTTGACACTGCAGAGTCCGATCCAGCTCCTCTTTCGCCGGAAGAGTTGGATGGTGATGTGGCTCCGGCTTGGACGCTTACTTCTTCTTCTGCCCAGGATTGTCTAGATACCACTCTTCCATCTGAAGAGGCCATCCTGGAAGCAATGACAGGTATAGAGAGACCGTGGGATGACTTGCATCATCGGTCTTACTTCCTACCCGACTTGAGCGAAGTCGA